>CAVLJG010000007.1:16322108-16576571 GCA_963669975.1 Acanthoscelides obtectus | reverse complement strand
ATAGATGACATATAACTGTTGCAGGCACCTTGGTAAAACCTATAATATAAAACGAGTTGATGCTTGAATGAGATTGCTAGAAGTTGTAGCTAATATTTTATGAAGGTAAAATGTCAGAGGTCAAATATTGGCTGTGAATTTATGCGCAAAAAAAATGGAATACATGTAAAGGTGTCAGTAATTTACGTACGAGGGAGGCGGTCCGACTGATCGATGACTCTTCTCTAACAGACAGTCTCGGAAGTCTTTCGCACCGGCGGGCCGTCGGCGATCTAGCTCTTTTCTACCGCTACACCAACGGGCTCCTCGGAGCTCTCTTCCATGATGCCGTCGCGCGATGTGCCTACCCGCCTGACTTTGGCATCCCATCCTAACCGTGTCGAGCTTCGTACATCCAGAACTGGGCGATACGACCCCGAGGGTGTCGCGATTTTTGTGATGTAATTGTCATATAATATCCAAAATAACGTAATATGTCATTTTCAAAACTTTTTGAGATTACAATGCCTGCTTCCTCGCCAGTGTAGTGATAGCTAATTTACGAGGATGTCTTTTAAGTTTTGCATATGGAAATAAAACAACACGGTAGGTAGTTTTAAATAACTTTATTGTTTTTCGAAGTATTCTCCACGAAGATTAATACACATCTGCATGCGCTCGAACCAATTTTCGAAGCACTTATTCCACCCGTTTACTGGCAGATCCAAAACGGCATTTTTGAATGCGTCAACTGCTTCTTCTGGTGACTGGAACCTTTGACCACGCAGTCTGTTTTTAATTTACGGGAAAGTAAAGAATCGTTAGGACTTAGATCGGGACTATAAGGAGGATGGTCCAATAATTCCACGTTTTCTTCTGTTAAATACTGCCTTGTTTTTTGGGCTGTGTGCGAGCTTGCATTGTCTTGGTGGAGGATGATTTTTCTTTCGGGGTTGATTTTTCGAGGCTCGGTGATGACTTTTGGCAAACAAATGGTGGTACACCAATCCGCAATAACAGTTCTTTGCTAATTAAGAGGAATTGTTGCATTATGACCCGCTTTTGACACAAATGTCGCGACCATCTTTTTCGAAACACTTCGAGAACGGATGACTTTTGTTGGATTTTCTTCCCCTTGGAACACCCAAACAGCCGACTGTCGTTTGTTTTCTGGTTCATAACAGTAAATCCACGATTCATCACCACTAACAATGCTCTCCACATTTTTTGAGTTTCCGGAATTGAAACGGTCAACCGTCTTTTGACACCAATTAACCCTGGCTGCTTTCTGCTCTTCAGTCAACAGGTGGGGTATCCAACGAGAAACTAATTTTCTTACTCCTAAAATTTTTTTGAATTGAGGTCCTTGAGATCTTCAAGGACGCCTCAATCTCGCGATATGTCACATGTCTATCTTGAATGATGAGTTTGCGCACAGCATCGTCGTTTTCCTGGGTGACTGCCGTTTTTGGTGCACCCACCCTGGGATCGTCGCTAAGACTCACCCTTCCACGTTTGAATTCTCCATACCAACGGGAAATTGTCGACTGTGTGGCGCTTCGTTGCCGAAAACAGAAAGTAACTCAGCAAGGCATTCTTGTTGCGATAATTGTCTCTGAAAGTTGTAATAGATTATAGCGCGAAAATGTTCTCGATTGAGTTCCATTTTTCTAATGTCTTGGTGACACTTAAAAATTCACTGTAGTGAGAACACTGCACGAATTGTTGTGAAACTTTGAATTTATGTTTAATAAAGAGTGAGGTTAAGATTCAGTACTGACGTTCGATCCGCGCGGCCCCTACTATGTTTCTATATGCAAAACTTAGAAGACATCCCTCGTATAACATTTTTTATTAGTGAAACACTGTCTAGTTCATAATCATTCAACTTTATTTTCGGCTCTTTTGGTCCTATTAATATCCCTTTAATAGCTATTGTCTATACACAAATAACGCTTTGTGGAGTGACGTTTATATGATACGTACTATTTTTAACGCCAGGTGGTATGTGTATGTAGAGATAATTAAGGTGAGATAAGGTTAATTAACACAGGGGCCGAATGACGTTGTTAAACCAATGTAGCAGTAATGGCGTTGTGTATTTTGATATCAATCTGACCCCCCGTGTGGTGGTGTAGTGAATTCGTTGGTCCTTACCGCAACGTGGCTTATCAGAAACTGAAAGGGTATGTTTATCATTTAATAGAAAAGCTTCCAATCTACAATTTTCATCCCCTCCAAACAATGTTGGAAAATGAGCAGGAGTCTCTAAAACGTTGCAACACTATACTACAGTGATTTTTTTGTCTGTAATCCCTCCGCCTGTGAATGAATTTTCAAAATCCATGATTAAGTAAACGAAGAAAGTATTCAACTCGCGCTAATATTTGAACTTCGGTTCACAAGTTTTCTGTTGGTTAAAGATATCTGCATCGTACAAGTCCGTGTTTCTCATTTATATCGGTTTGTATGTCCGTATATGTTGTATATCAAAGCGTCATAAAAAACTGAGTCCATCTACTTGACGAAATATTCAGAGAACCATTATAGACGCAGTAATACAGAATAATGCATAGGTGAAATGGGTGGTACATTTAAGGATCATATAATTCAGAAAAGTATATGTGTATATACAGGGTTGTAAACGTTGGCTCTTAGGTATTATTTCATTATTTGATACTGTACTCGTAGAATGCAAACAATTAAAAAAACAGACTTACCACTAACTGTCTCAGCGCTTCACCTGATGTGTGAAAGTTTATTGAACGTATTAAAAAAATCCACTTATAAATAGCGAACACAATTTTGATACATACATTGTTTTTCTTTTTAAAACCCACACTACACCTCTTTTGTATTTAAAGAAGGTGTTCAAAATGTCGTCCTCCACTTTCCACACAAGCTTCATTACGACGAACCCAGTTTCTTCTTACTCTAGGTCCTCGAAGTTGTCCATTTATTATTTCAGCCGCATTAAAATTTTTTTCGCGTAGTTGTGCTTCAGTTGTTATTGGACCAGCCCGATAAACCATCCCTTCAAGTTCTCCCCAATACCAGAAATCCATCGGATTGAGGTCAGGAGACCTTGCTGGCCATTTTCGAGGATCAGAAGCATTTCGACCGATCCAGCGATTTGGTTAATGTTCATTCAAATACTGAATGAGACCTCTAAAAATGTCTGGTGGTGCCCCGTCATGAAGAAACCACAAATTCTGTCTCCGTTGTAATGGCATGTGTCTAAGGTCTGTTCCAAAAGTTCTGGTAGGTTATTGGCTAGAACGCTAAGGTATCCTTGTCCTGACAACTTTGGGGGTAACTCGAAAGGGCTAATTACTTGATCGTCAAGAATACCCGCCCAAATATTTATTTTAAAACGTTGTTGGAAATGACCTTCACGAATGGTATGAGGATGTTCTTCTTCACCGTAAACTAACAACATGTCGGCGAACTCTTGATTCGAGAACATTGTAGATAAACACGACGACGTACGCGAACAAAAAAAAAAAACACGCCCGATGCTATGCAAAACGATAACTAACCACTGTTACAGTTTGCGATCGATTGCCGGTTCGATAAGAGTGATGAAAGACCGACGCGCTGTTGTAATATGTGTTTTAAATATTTAATTTAATGTATCTTACTTAGTTACTGAGTACACATTTTGGCCTAACTTAATGCCATTTATTTGTTAATTACCCAATTTAAAAACGTTTTAGATTAGATTATTAAAATTAGTAAGATTCTGGTGATTATGGTCGATTCAAAGCACTTAAAGTTGTAAACTATAAAGCCAATCTATTGACTTTTGGACCATGGGTCATATGAACTTTTGACTTGTTTTGACCCCAGTCAATAACGTTACACCCTGTACAAAAACAGTTAAATCATCGTTTACAAATGCATCGCAGAACGCTTAAGTAGTACGTACTCCTGATATCCATATATTTCTAAAATATGTTAATAATCTCCTGTAGCGGGGTGTCAGTGACGAAACCACCGCAGATTCACCAGTTTGAGTTTGTTACTCATTGCACAGTCGGCAGTGGCCTCCACGATGATACAGCATCGCCAGCGCTATTTCGAATTATGACCACAATATACATCGGACATTTAAAAAACACAAATTTTGTTATCATTGGCATAGAAGTAATCTTGTGTAAAAATTTGATCAAAATCCGATTGGTACTTCTCAGGTTATAGGCGGTTATAGAAAGAAGTAAAACGGAAAGAAACAAAAACAAAATATTTGTTGCTCAACAGAACAGATTTCAGTTACAGGACAACTTAAACAATAAATAATAATACGCAAAACATATAAATCCGAACACCCAGTTTAAATGGTTTTATTTTAATGAAATTTTGTATAAGTACTTAATAAAGCATAATAAGTAAATGATAAAAATTTCAAGATGATTGCACTGCTTTAAAGCCCTTTGACCTTTAATAATGTGTGGATGCACCCTGACGTGCTACGCATTCTCCAACGCGCCTAGGCATGCTTCTGATCAGGTGTTCAATGTCCTCCTGTGGTATCTCATTCCAGGCAACCACCAACTCCTCTCGAAGTGCTTCTAGAGTCTGAGGAAGACGTTGCAAATTGAGCAATCTCCTACCCATCATATCCCACACGTGCTCAATTGGGGATAAGTCGGGAGATCTTGGTGGCCATGGTAACAATGTGACATCATTATGTTGAAAGAAGTCTATTGTGACTCTTGCAACATGTGGTCGGGCATTATCTTGTTGGAAAGTTGGATCTCTCAGGGTGTCAAGATAGGGTAAAAGATGGGGTTCTAGAACTTCGTGGATATAACGCTGCGCGTTCATGTTACCTCTGATGAAGATTAAAGGTGACCTGGAACCATAAGCTATAGCACCCCAAACCATAACTCCAACAGTGTGATGAACAGGTATTTCAACAAAAAACTGTGGATTCCTCCTTTCACCACGTCGCCTTCTAACCCTGGCACGACCATCGTGCATGCCTAAACAAAATCGAGACTCGTCACTAAAGACAATACTGTTCCATTCCTGATCCCAGAGTGACCGTTGTCTGCAGCACTCAAGGCGATTACGTCGGTGTTCTCGAGTTAAAGGGAGGACCCAGTGTGACCGGTATGAAAATAAGCCAAAACTTCTCATTCGTCGGTAAACACTTCGCATGCCAATAGGTCTTCTGCGTTCTGGTAGTGGAGAAACGGTCCCTTAAGGCCAATAATCTTAGGCGGCGATCTTCACGGTCTCTTGTTCTACGGCGGCGTCCAGTGCCCGTTGCTCTTTGCGTACGGCCTTCTCGAAGTCATGCCTGACAACACCTAACCACAGTGTCTACACTTCTTTGCACTCTAACTGCAATTGCCCGAAAAGAAAGTCCAGCTTCCCGAAGTCCCACTATACGGCCCCTATCAAACTCACTAAGTTGATGAAATCGTACAGGTCTCCGCACTCTAGGCATCGTAACCGATCGTAAAGGATGTCAAGAACCAAAATCCGCCAACGTTGATTCTCTACTGCGGCTGAAATATTCATTTTTAGAGCGTTAGTGAATTAAAAAAAGCAGTATAAAAACCGGAATATCCAACTGATAAGGCTGAACATTTTTTCACTTGTTATTTACAATAAGATAAATACATTCACCAACTTTTATTAAAATAAAACCATTTAAACTGGGTGTTCGGATTTATATGTCACTTAGTATATATTTAAAGCAAAAATGTAAATAACCGAAGTAAAAAAGAAAACTGGTGTAATTTCCAGAAAGTAAAAAGTGCAAAAGAAAACATATACTCAAAAGTGCAACTCAACGCAATACGGAAGTCAATATACAGGGTGTTTCACAACTTATCCGGCAAATTTTAACCACATATGCACTGTTAGGAAAGAAGTGGATTTCTCAAAAAAAAATGTAATAAATGTCCTACATACATTAAGTTATAAACCTGAGTTTCAATAATAAATTAAAAAATTGCGTTCATCGTCGTGATATTAGAACACGCTTTAATAATGTATTGTAGCAAATGTACCAAACAACTGACGAAAACAAAATACCAGGAATTTTTTGTTTTTTCATACTGATAAGAACGTGTAAATAAGGTTTGATCTGTATCATGGGTGATCTGAAAGAAGAACGGTCGATTTTTGTGGAGTTAAATAGGAAAATATTTTGCGAGTTTATGTTTTTAGTTATTTATTAATAAAAATGGCACTAATGAGCAGTTAGTGGACATTGTTTTAGCGTACGGAGAAGCAGGGCAAAAATCGCGAGCGGCTTCTCGTTTGTATACACACCGATTTCCGAATAGTCACACACCATATCACAAAAGATTTAGTTCAATTGTTTTACGTGCACGTGCTAGTGGAGATTAGCGCCCAAGCGTGCATTGCAGTCAATGGAAACAATTTTGAACAGCTTTTATAAGTAAGTGAACTGTTAAACTGTATTATTTTATTATCTCGATTTCTGTAGGACTTTTATTACATTTTTTTTTTTTGATAAATCAGCTTCTTTCGTAACAGTGGCAGATGATAGAATAGCACTCAATGGATCAGCAACGATATCACAATTATTAGACATAACATGGAAATTTTAAATACGACATGCAACGGCGAATTGACCTCTAAGTTGGTATTCCATCTTATCAATCTGAAAAAATCAGATGAGCGCGAAGTACTTGGAAGAACGTTAAAATTGAATTTGAAATAGTAGATCTATGATACCATAACAAGGCTCGTGAAGGGTTGAAACCGAATTCTTGATTCTTCTTCTCAAATCGTAGCAATTTTGAAACCTTTTTGACGGTTACGAAAAACCGTTATTCTTTTCAAGGACACGGGTCGATGAGAATTCCGGAAAATTACGATTTTACTTAGAATCTTCAAAAAGAAATACGCCTGGGTAACATACAGAAATCATTAGATTTCTTACATCGCAGAATGACGCCGACAGCTCCGGTGTGATTCGTACGAAATAAAATACCAAAACATCCCCCAAAATTTAGAATTGGTTTCCCTCGATGTACCGGCGACCTCCGACCTCCGACATATCGCTTGAACAAATAGTTATACGTAAATCCATCTAGCACCCTTACAAAGTGAACGTTCTCCGTCTTGGCAAACAGCCGTCACTTAGGGGGCTAACCGACCTCTTTATAACACCCCCTCCAGAGCCACTCTCTTACCCTGCACGCTCAACCGAGATGGATGGAAAAAGTAGGTTATCCGTACGAAAACAGGGTGTACTTAGTTGTTTTCGCAGCTGAAAGTTTTGTTATTAATCACTGGAAAGTTAATTATAGCAAATTAGGTCAGGAGGGACCGAATAGTTGGGATTGTCAATTAGGCGAGGGTGAGGTATCTTCGTACATTAATGTGAAAAATTGGCGTCAAGTAACCAGTTTCTGTAGTTGTAGTATTTAATTTGATGAGTCCTTGAGCACAAAATCAAAATAAAAATGTTGAAATGAGAATGAAATACATATTTGTATATTACAAATCTATACTAAGTGACATATAAATCCGAACACCCAGTTTTAAATGGTTTTATTTTAATAAAAGTTGGTGAATGTATTTATCTTACTGAAAATAACAAGTGAAAAAATTTTCAGCCTTATCAGTTGGACATTCCGGTTTTTATACTGCTTTCTTTAATTCACTAACGCTCTAAAAATGAATATTTCAGCCGCAGTAAAGAATCAACGTTGGCGGATTTTGGTTCTTGACATCCTTTACGATCGGTTACGATGCCTAGAGTACGGAGACCTGTACGATTTCGTCAACTTAGTTAGTTTGATAGGTGCCGTATAGTGGGACTTCGGGAAGCTGGACTTCTTTTCGGGCAATTGCAGTTAGAGTGCAAAGAAGTGTAGACACTGTGGTTAGGTGTTGTCAGGCATGGCTTCGAGAAGGCCGTACGCAAAGAGCCAGGGGCACTGGACGCCGCCGTAAAACAACAGACCGTGAAGATCGCCGCCTAAGATTATTGGCCTTAAGGGACCGTTTCTCCACTACCAGGTCCATTGCAAATGAATGGTTTGCAGACCTATTGGCATGCGAAGTGTTTACCGACGAATGAGAAGTTTTGGCTTGTTTTCATACCGTCCACACTGGGTCCTCCCTTTAACTCGATAACACCGACGTAATCGCCTTGAGTGGTGCAGACAACGGTCACTCTGGGATTAGGAATGGAACAGTATTGTCTTTAGTGACGAGTCTCGATTTTGTTTAGGCATGCATGATGGTCGTGCCAGGGTTAGAAGGCGACGTGGTGAAAGGAGGAATCCACAGTTTTTTTTTGAAAGACATGTTCATCACACTGTTGGAGTTATGGTTTGGGGTGCTATAGCTTATGGTTCCAGGTCACCTTTAATCTTCATCAGAGGTAACATGAACGCGCAGCGTTATATCCACGAAGTCCTAGAACCCCATCTTTTACCCTATCTTGACACCCTGGCAGATCCAACTTTCCAACAAGATAATGCTCGACCACATGTTGCAAGAGTCACAATAGACTTCTTTCAACATAATGATGTCACATTGTTACCATGGCCACCAAGATCTCCAGACTTATCCCCAATTGAGCACGTGTGGGATATGATGGGTAGGAGATTGCTCAATTTGCAACGTCCTCCTCAGACTCTAAAAGCACTTCGAGAGGAGTTGGTGGTTGCCTGGAATGAGATACCACAGGAGGACATTGACCACCTGATCACGCATGCCTAGGCGCGTTGGAGAATGCGTAGCACATCAAGGTGCATCCTCACATTATTAAAGGTCAAAGGACTTTAAAGCAGTGCAATCATTTTGAAATTTTTATCATTTACTTATTATGCTTCATTAAGTACTTATACAAAATTTTATTAAATAAAACCATTTAAACTGGGTGTTCGGATTTATGTCACTTAGTATATTTGTCTACATGGAGGCAAATCAAACAAATACCAGGCAACCTTTTACTTCTTCTTGGAGGATATCCTCGCGAGTATAAGGTAATCATTATGAATATGAAAACAAGGATATGCTTATACTTCTACCTTTTTCTCCGAAGCAAGACCTTATACTTTTACCTTACGCTTCCGAGGATATGCTTCTCTTTTATGAGTACGGCTCTATGAGTTATTCGAAAGAAGTGTTTGATTATTTAATAACCTGGCAAATATAAGTCTCTGGCAGCCAATCTGGACAGGTAATTATTCCTCACTCGACGACATGATTATAGCAATACCTCTAAATCTTGATCGACAACTAACATTGTACACCCCGTACAAAAAAAATGCAGACTTATCGTGACTTGTCTTGCAAGCGAAACCGTAAACACCGATATCAAAGTAAATACTTATAGTTATGATACGGAATAAGTAAATACTTACAAGAAAACTTAAATGTAGGAGGTTTTTCCAGTATTAACTTGTATTTATTCAAATAAAAATGAGAAATACCTTGTGCTTATTGATATCAATTTCTTCTATTTGACTTGGTTCCTTATTGTGCCTTTTGGCATGCCCAAAGGAGGTTCTGGGCCTGTATAGGGTGGAGATGATCCTTTCCTTGCGAGCTCATCCCCCATTTCATTTGCCGCGTTACCCGAGTGTCCTGGTACCCATATCAGAGTTACTCTGTTGTGTTCCGCCAGTGCAGATGTCACTGTATGACTTCTTAACACTGCATATTCTATAGTTTAAAATAACTAATTTAGCAACAAAATATAAATAGACAAACCACAGCGCCTTACTGAAGTAAGTTTTCCGCAAGCACTTCTATTTTCTAAATTATTATCACCCAAAAAATTCAGCGAACACACAAGACAATTTTCTGTATCACGTCTTCAGGCTATCCGTTTAAAGTACGGATGCCTGTTGCTTGAAACTTGACGTCCTATTCTTCTGGAACACATACTCAAAATGATACAATCCCCCCGGGTGAATATTGATCCTGTACGCGAAAGCGCCGAGGAGTCTTTCTAGCTTTGCCGCATATGCCCTCAGAGGAAAGTGATTCGTCAAATAAGGATTCGAATGAATAGGGGAGCTTGTCATCGTATGCCGCTGGAGGATATTATTTCCACGCCGTTGTTTTCTTTCATTGCTGGACTTGAAAAAGTTATGTAGAATATTAAAAAATCCGTCAAGTTGAAGTACGTGTTCTCCACAGTCTTATCATATTATAGGTCTATTGATAACAATGCACTTGCTTAGGTACTACGAGCCCCTTCCCACTTCAGTTGGCCCACTTCAAGATTTGTACGAAAATATGCCTTATAAACTAAACACGACAAAACTATTTACTTCTAAAACAATTTATTTTCTCAAAAACATTTCAGATACACTCTAGTCGTAAAAAATACATATTTGAAATCACGCAGACCTATAACTAATGAACAAATAAACAATGTGCGAATAAATGCGCGAAGTTAACAAAGCAACAATTGAAAGATTACCATTGGGTAACATCACCTTTATTTTTTATTATGGCTGAAATTCTTTGGGACATAGTGTTAACCAAGTTTTGGCAAATATTTGGTGTAAAACAATCCCATATTTCTTGAAGCTTTTGTCTCAGTTCGGTGATTGTACGAGCAGGATGTTGTCGTAGAACCTTTTTCATCTCGTGCCACAAAGTTTCAATAGGTGACAGATCTGGACTGCTAGAAACCCATTTCAAAAGTGGTACATTATTTTCTTCCATCCATTTTATAGTCTTTTTGAGGTATGGCACGCTGCACCATCTTGCTGAAACACAAAATTTTGGCTGGATGTCAAACATTCTTCCATCACCATTCTTCTGAAATTGCCAAATATTTGTTTGTATCCACATTTCCATCAATAAATAAAGTTTTCCTACTTCTTTTGATATCATACTGCCCCACACCATAATGGACGCTTGAAATTTCACTTTCTCTTCAGACAGTCAACATGGAATGCTTCATTTTTTTTGCGAATAACTCTACTGCGACTATCACCAACACAAACTTCGAATTGGGCCTCATCACTCCATTGTATTGCACACCATTGTTGAGGTGTCGATTGTCTATGTTCTTTAGCCCATCTAAGCCGATTTTTCTTTTGCAGTGGAGTTAATAGTGGCTTCTCTTTGGCCTATAAACAAGTTGTGCAACTTTAGGGTTTATACTTCACTTTTTTTATAAGAAAGCTTACCTTGCAAGTGCTAAATCCCAGTTTGTGGGCCTCTCTATGAGTTGTGCATCTCGAAATTCTCCTTCCAACAGTGTCACTCCACAGAGCACTTAATTGTAAATAATTGGCACGCATGTTTTTCACAATTATTCTTCTTAATGCTCTTCGGTCGGCATTTGTGATATTACTTTTTTCCACATATCGTGGCTTAATATATATACTAAGTGACATATAAATCCGAACACCCAGTTTAAATGGTTTTATTTTAATAAAATTTTGTATAAGTACTTAATGAAGCAAAGTAAATGATAAAAATTTCAAAATGATTGCACTGCTTTAAAGCCCTTTGACCTTTAATAATGTGTGGATGCACCCTGATGTGCTACGCATGCTCCAACGCTCCTAGGCATGCTTCTGATCAGGTGGTCAATGTCCTCCTGTGGTATCTCATTCCAGGCAACCACCAACTCCTCTCAAAGTGCTTCTAGAGTCTGAGGAGGACGTTGCAAATTGAGCAATCTCCTACCCATCATATCCCACACGTGCTCAATTGGGGATAAGTCGGGAGATCTTGGTGGCCATGGTAACAATGTGACATCATTATGTTGAAAGAAGTCTATTGTGACTCTTGCAACATGTGGTCAGGCATTATCTTGTTGGAAAGTTGGATCTGCCAGGGTGTCAAGATAGGGTAAAAGATGGGGTTCTAGAACTTCGTGGATATAACGCTGCGCGTTCATGTTACCTCTGATGAAGATTAAAGGTGACCTGGAACCATAAGCTATAGCACCCCAAACCATAACTCCAACAGTGTGATGAGCATGTCTTTCAACAAAAAACTGTGGATTCCTCCTTTCACCACGTCGCCTTCTAACCCTGGCACGACCATCGTGCATGCCTAAACAAAATCGAGACTCGTCACTAAAGACAATACTGTTCCATTAATAATCACAGAGTGACCGTTGTCTGCACCACTCAAGGCGATTACGTCGGTGTTCTCGAGTTAAAGGGAGGACCCAGTGTGGCCGGTATGAAAACAAGCCAAAACTTCTCATTCGTCGGTAAACACTTCGCATGCCAATAGGTCTTCGGTGTTCTGCAAACCATTCATTTGCAATGGACCTGGTAGTGGAGAAACGGTCCCTTAAGGCCAATAATCTTAGGCGGCGATCTTCACGGTCTGTTGTTCTACGGCGGCGTCCAGTGCCCCTTGCTCTTTGCGTACGGCCTTCTCGAAGCCATGCCTGACAACACCTAACCACAGTGTCTACACTTTTTTGCACTCTAACTGCAATTGCCCGAAAAGAAAGTCCAGCTTTCCGAAGTCCCACTATACGGCCCCTATCAAACTCACTAAGTTGACGAAATCGTACAGGTCTCCGTACTCTAGGCATCGTAACCGATCGTAAAGGATGTCAAGAACTAAAATCCGCCAACGTTGATTCTTTACTGCGGCTGAAATATTCATTTTTAGAGCGTTAGTGAATTAAAAAAAAGCAGTATAAAACCGGAATGTCCAACTGATAAGGCTGAAAATTTTTCACTTGTTATTTACAGTAAGATAAATACATTCACCAACTTTTATTAAAATAAAACTATTTAAACTGGGTGTTCGGATTTATATGTCACTTAGTATATTAACTGAACCAGTTACGTTATATCTTCTAACAATATTTCTCACACTGTACCGCAATAAATCTAACAAAGTTGCAATTTCTGAGTTTGATTTCCCAGAATTAAAAATTTTAATTAACAGTAACCGAATTTTCTCACTAATAACCCTTCCTCTACCCATTTTGAAAACCTTAACTACCCAAAACTATTTTAAACGTATTCTGACAGCTGTGATTAATAAAAACAATTGTGATGGCTTTTATTTTTCACAGCCACCCATGCGTTAGGTATAGACTTATTTTGCATTGAAATGAAAATAGGTTGATATGCTGTAATTGCAACATGTGTTATTTTTGTGCTGCAAATTTGATTAGGGAAGTTGGTGTTTTCTACTATATATTATCAAAATATTCATTGTTAATATTTTAAACCTATAACACCCTGCTACATTGTTATTATTTGTGTTTGATAAGAAAAATACTAAAATACAGTGAAAAAATGACTGATGCCTACAGAAAATTTTGCTCACAAATACTCCCATTAGAGATCAAATATAACGGCGTGTTTGTATTACAAGAAACTTGCTTTTGGGCATGGATTTCGGCTTTTTTATTATTACAAGCTTTTATTTAACTTGTCCTGTGCTTTTTTAAAAATAAGGCAGAACAATGTGCCGTCTATTACCAAAATCGACCACAACGAAAGTGAAAAAACCAATTTTCGGAAACTCAAATTTATAAACTTCTGGTATAATTTTTTTTCATTTTATTGTTTAATTTTTTGCTTAATATTTTCGATATATCTTCATGTGTTTTTTGGTTTTTCGATACAGTATGTGAGTGTTCTTTACGGGAGTTTGGGACATTCAATTTTAAATATTCAGAGATTCGGACCTGTTACTTTGGCTGAAATTTATGAGGGCTGATTTTTTTAAGAAGCATAAGCTTACCCGTGCTGGTTAACCTATTTAATTCCTGCATACAAAAGGGCATTTTTCCTGCCCAATGGAGAACGGCTGTGGTCCTGCTGCTGCCTAAAATTAGCAGTCCTAAGGATGTCTCTGATTTGCGACCAATTAGTATACTACCAGTGCTGTCTAAAGTTTTTGAAAAGCTTATTTATAGGCAAATCATTACTTATTTCACAGATAATAATTTATTACCCAAGTTGCAGTCTGGATTCCGTAAAGGGTTTGGTACTACCACGGCTCTGTTGAAGGTTCTAGATGACATTCTTTTGGCTGCGGACCGGGGTGAAACTTCGGCATTGGTGTTGTTGGACTTTAGCAAGGCCTTCGATACCCTGAACCATGCATTGCTGTGTGCAAAACTTTTGTACTATGGATTTAAACTTAAGATTATTCAACTTATTCGTAGTTATTTGGATGACAGATCGCAGTCGGTCTCAATTGATGGGCTTAAATCAAAACCCTTGAACGTGGATAGAGGAGTACCTCAGGGATTACTTTTGGGTCCTTTATTTTTTATCATTTTTACTGCTGATATGTCGAAGTGCTTTGGTGACATAAACAATCATAGATACGCTGACGATACACAGATTCAGCTTTCTTTTGTTGAGTCGGACGCAATTGAAGCGGCTAGGAGGCTAAACGAGTGTTTGGATTCAGTTTTCAAATACTCTTTTAATCATGGCTTGAAATTGAATCCTAATAAATCAGCCATAATCTACTTTGGGCCAGCTAAAGATTGGGCGTCTGTAAACTTGATGATAGCAATGGATGTTGTGGCAATACCGGTTGTTGAGGAATATAAAAATTTGGGCGTTATCTTTGATAACAAGCTTAGGTTCCGAAGTCATGTGTCTAGACTTCTACAAAAAGCCTATTTTAACCTTCGCAATATTTACAAAAGTAAAGATATTCTTAAGTTTAAGTTAAAAAAGGTTCTCTGCGAAGCACTGGTCTTGTGTCACCTTAACTATTGCAACTTTGTGTATGGTCCTTGCTTAGATGTATTTACTAAGGATAAACTCCAAAAAGTGTAGAATTCTTGCATACGACTTATTTACCAGCTTAGACGTCACGATCATGTCAGGTCCGAACTGAAATGGCTGAATGTTTCCAATCGAGAAAAGCTGCATTTTGCTTGCTTTCTTCATAAATTGATTAAAACTAAAAGCCCTCCATATCTGTTTGAAAAATTAGCTCGTAGAAATCTGATTCACTCTCGTGCAACACGCTTTAATGTACTTTATGAAATACCTAAAATAACTAAAACCATGACTCAAAGCTCATTTTCCTATACATCAGTCAAACTTCTAAACCAATACAATATAGGTCAATTTGAAGATATGTCTCCTAATATGTTCAAACGAAAACTGAAACAACTGCTTCTGTGAAGTATAAGTTGTTTATTATTGCCTATTTTCTTTGTATACGTACATCTGTTGTTATTATTGTTCATTGTTGTTATGTAATATTCTAAAATTAGTGTAATGTAAAACTTGTTTCTTGTCATATTACTTTTCTTTTTGGCTTATTGTTACTTTTTACATGCTCGATTAAGTTAACAGCATAGCTGGCCTTCGCCGAGTTTTTATTTATTTATTTATTAAAACAACGGTGGTCATTGTCTGAGACGGAAAGCAAACGGATCATATTCAGTCCATGTGGATATAACCTACTCTATAATTATGTTACCAAATTTCAATCTATAGTCAACGCCAAACAAAGTGGCGTGCACGTCATCACGATAAAAATTCCCCGACCTAATGCCTAGGTTTCTATCACAAACAATTGCTCTATTGCAGTTTCATATTAATGTGATATATAAATTGTAAAATGGTCATTACTCTCTTATTATGGTTAATAGTCATATAAACATTGTTATTAAAATATCACATAAGTTGCTTTCTGATAAATTTAGACGCATTATGCGAAATAAAATGTTTTGCAAACGCTCCAATCACTTATCGACATGTAAACGCACTAAACCGATTTCGCAGCGTTGACACATTGTCACCTTGAAACTTATTTAAACTGGGAACTGACATTTGTATTAATTTTGACACTGAATCAATTTGTGGCATTTCAAATCTTTATAAATCCTTTGGCCCCGCATACTGTAAATCAACAACTGTTTGTTTCAAAACAAAATTATTCATTTTACGAGTAGATAAAGGCAATTTTGGTATATAAAGATGCCCAAACAGTTAAATAGTCGGTGTAAGGAACTCGTGGCCTCGTTAATGCACTACTTTGAGCAAGAAAGGGACAACAACGGGCCTTTGTTGCCTTTAAATGCTGTTCAAGAGGTAGGTTACTAATAATTATATGTAATGTATATTAATAATAGTGAAATTTTATTTCATGTTTTGTAGCGTGTTGCTGCTGCTTTAAAAATTAGTTTAAGGACAGTTAGTCGTATTTCCGAGGGTGTGAAAAGTGATGCAAATTTAGAATCGCCCAAGAAAAAGCGGAGTTATATTAAACGTGTAACCAACACAGCGACATTGGATACAAGTGCCATTCGAGAAGTGATCTATAATATGTATCACAAAAGTAAGATCTTATTATAATAACTTATCAGAAATTTGCATTAATTTGTTAACTAAATTATAATGTCATATTACACATGGTTTCAGAAGAACAAGTTACGATACAAACTTTATGGTCTCGATTAAGAGATAGGGCATTATTTGATGGTAGTGCCACGTCTTTAAGGCGGTTGCTTAGAGATCTTGGATTTAAGTGGCTTAAGGACAATCCGCGACGAGGGCTCATGGAACTACCAAGTATAGCTTTGAAAAGGGTGGAATTTCTAAGGCAATACAATCAAGCCAAGGTTGAGGCCTTATACCAGTTTGTCTTCCTCGATGAAACTTGGATATTTCAAAATGGGACCATAGGTCGCTCTTGGCAAAATGGAAACCAAAAAGCGTGAAAGCTATTAAAACAGATGGTAAAAGGTATGTACTTTTACACAATTTGCACTATAAAATTTAAAACTAATATATTTTAGATACATTATATTACATGCTGGAAATGAAAATGGGTTTATTGAAGGTAGTGAAGCGATATTTTCTTCGAAAACAAAATTGAGCGATTACCATGGAGAGATGAACCAGGACAATTTTTTGAAATGGTTTCAACGTCAGTTATTAGAAAAATTGGAGAGACCATCTATGATTATACTGGATAACGCCCCTTATCACAGCATGATATTGAACAAAGTGCCCAACAATGCATGGACAAAAAAAATATCCAAGACTGGTTGACAAATCAAAACATACCATTTTTAAACACAATGTTTAAAACAGAGCTATTGAGTATTGTTGCTCGGTACATAATGCTTCTTAATTATATATAATTTGGTCGACAGTTTATATTTTTTTTGTTTATTCCTATTCTTAAAATAACTGCTTTTTTAGAAACAAACCACCTAAAATATACGTGATTGATGAATTGGCGGAACAACATGGGCACAAAGTTCTTCGTCTGCCTCCTTACCATTGTATATTTAACCCTATTGAGTTAATTTGGGGCATAGCAAAAGGTTACTATAACAGACATATTGGTAGAGATGGTAACAGTGAAAAAGACTGTTTGGATATGTGGAACGAGGCTCTACAAACGGTTACCCCAGACATGTGGAAAAATAGTGTTCGACATACTGAGCAAGAAATTTTTAAATGGTATGAAAGAGAACGAATTTTTGATCGACCAGACATCGAACCTTTAATAATCAACTTTGAGAGTGATGAAGATTCAGATTCAGACAGCGCTGAAGAAAGAAAAAGCTTACACCAGTAGCTTACCTAATTTTAGAATGCATTTTTCTGTATGAATTCTGTAAAATAAATACCATGCATAAAATTTGGAGGACCCCATTTGGATTTTTATTCAGTACCTTTAAGCTATCAATTAAATATGGTAGTTTCATAGTGTCATCTGATCAATAATTGTCATACTTAATGATTATGCAAGTACAGATCTATAATTTTATTATACTATTATTTTTGTTCTCATTTGAGGTTAATATTGCTTATAAACCTAGATATGTAAATAATAAATTTTATTATTTTACAAAAAGTTTGGCAACAATGTAAATTTTTCAACACACCCACCTTGATGACGTGCACGCCACTTTGTTTGGCGTTGACTATATATCCCTTGGCCTGTTATATTCGACGTTGGTCGTTAGATCTGTCCCCAAACAAAATCGATCGACGTATTGCATTTGACATATTCACGACATATGGCCAATCCGGAAAGCCACATGCGTGACAAAGCCCTCTGCTGCTGCCGCGTAACTCTCTATGTGCAGAATTCCTAAATGGGAGGTTTAATCACCATTTCCAGCTATTAACTTGATGTATGACACGACGAATTTCCTCATTTCATATGTTATCTGCGGATCTGATAATGATCTGTCGGTCATCATCGATGAATTGGTAATAATTGACATGGAAATATGACTGTTATTTATGGTACATATTGTTTTGTAATCTAGCACCGGATCCACAGATTAGATTTTGGAGATTTTTAGTAAAATGCGTATAAAATACTGTATATTGAAAAGTTTACTGATTCCAATATATGTTTAAATTTCATTTATACTGGGTGATTTACAAGTCGTGACCAAGAATGAAACATCATACACAGGACCGCATTTCACGGGGGGTCTTAATAATATCTTCAGAACAAGAAATAACTAGAATTTGACATAAGTATTATCCACATTCAAAAGTTTCTAATTAAAATTAACGTGCACCAGTAAAAGTACGCCTTTTTGTCGAAACGCGCAATTTTCGGAGTAATAATTAATCCCCTGTATCTCCGCCACTGGGGCACGTTGATTTAGCGTAAAGCCTTTTGCATGTGGACAATACATAGGTAATCCACATATCAAATTTTAGGTCTTTCCAGTTTACGGTTTTGAAGATATTAATTAATATATATATATATACCTATATATATATATATACAGGGTGTCCCAGAAGTCGACGTCATGCCGAAACCGGGTGATAGGCACAGTCATAACAGCTATCAGAAAAATATTTAAAAAATTTTTATATACTTATGTGTTTTGAAAATTATAGGTCTTTGAAAAAAATATAGAAATTTCACACCCTACGGCAGTCTGTCAACTCCTGTTACTACAAATATTAACTTTTTTTGGATTTTATTTTTACAATGTAATGATGAATAATGCATCTTCAAACTGGTGTCTCAACCTTACTGCCAACTTTTCTCGTTCAGGAAAAATTGCCACTTATTTCCCAACCAAGTATTCCAAAGTAAAACTTTGCTCAACTTTAACTGGCTGTACTGGAAAAGAATGTACTACGAAAGTTTGGCAAGTAACCTTAAAAGTTGGCGCATTTAATAACGATTCCAAAATGGTATAACACTTAGAAGATTACTCGTTAACTTATGCACAATTTTTATTTGATAAAAAACTGATGAAAATTTTTCAAAATAACCTAATTAAACAGCGATTATGAAAACGCACAAGGACCCTTAACGATAACTGTTTGCACAACAGTGGGCGTCAAAATGCTGCTGATGATGATTTAGCTTTACAGCAAATGCTCAAACTTTTTTCCTTCAGCCGCAATACACGCTCGACATCTTAAAAAATATCGGGTTATTAAACGAGCGAATCCACGGTTATTAACAAACTCAGCTGCTTCCAATAGTCTTTGCCGTAGCTCAGCTACATTTTGAATCGGCTTGAAATACACTTTTTCTTTTACAGTTCCCCAGTAAAAAAATCTAAAGGATTCAAATCAGGTGATCAGGCTGGCCACGGTATTGTACCAGACCGCCCTATCCATCTGCCTGGAAAGTTTTGATCCAGATACTCTCTCACTGAGAGTGCATAGTGCGCTGGGCAGCCATCATGCTGAAACCACATGTCCCTGTAAATACTCAGTCGCACGTCCACCAATAAATTTTGTACATGATTGTTCAAAAAATCCAAATAAACTTCAGCAGTCAAAGTCTCTGGGAACTCAAACGGACCGATTATTTTACCATTTGAAATTCCTGTCCAATGGTTTATCTTGAAGCGATATTGAGATTTATCTTCTCTTATCAAATGTGGGTTTGCTACGTGCCACTCGTGTAAGTTATGCAGGTTCATGTACCCATCTTTCTTAAATGTGGTCTCACCCGACCATAAAATTTTTTCAAAGAACTGTGGATCTTTCCTGTGTCTTTCTAACATTGTGCGGCAAAAAACAACTCGGGGCTCATAATCCCGGAGCAGGAGAGGTTGAACACGCTGTATGTGGTATAGATGAGGCACATCACTTACTTGCTATTGCACACTTTGATACCGATCAGTACTCCTTCGTTTACTGCGCATCTTTACATGTTCGTGCTTGTTGATTTCGTACTGTTACTAATTTTGGATTCGTGAACTGGACTGTTGATCGCTTGTGATTTGGATTTGGACTGTTTAATTGCTCTTCAAAACAACATTTGCTTTGCTTAGACTATCTTTGATAGTGTGATTATGCTATGTCCGTGTACACCGTACAAGAATATGCTAACATGCACCTCATTTATGGGGAATGCAGATGCAACGCTAGTGCTGCAGCGAGACTTTACTGTGAGAGGTACCCGAATGCAGCTCGTCATCCAGTGCACCGCTTACTGTTCTCAGAGGGGCCAACTACCAAACCAATCACACGGTGAGGGAAGATCTTTCCTTCCTTACGAAGACGTGGTGCTAGGAGCTGTCGAAGAAGACCCGAGTACTTCAGTGCGTGCAATAGAACTAAAAACAGGTGTGCCCAAAAGTACAGCCCATAGAATCTTGCAAAAAAACGTGCTCCATCCATACCACGTTTTTTTTTTTATATTCTAACTACCCCGAAGGCCTAGGGCCTAAGCACCCATTGGGTACCGTGGGGCTATAGGGGGATACATGGGAAAGGGGGGCATGCCACACGGCGAGGGAACACGTGTGCATGCAACATGCACACATTCTGGCTCCGCCTACGAGAACCGCCGGGTGGTACCTCCGCGTTCGACAGTCAGAGACCATCTACCACCTACGAGACCATCTACCACCTACAGCGTGTTCAAGCTCTTCTGCCCCGGGATTGTGAGCCCCGAGTTGCTTTTTGTCGCACAATGTTAGAAAGACACAGGGAAGATCCACGGTTCTTCGAAAAAATTTTATGGTCAGATGAGACCACATTTAAGAAAGATGGGTACATGAACCTGCATAACTTACACGAGTGGCACGTAGCAAACCACCTTTTGATGAGAGAAGATAAATCTCAATATCGCTTCAAGATAAACCATTGGACAGGAATTTTAAATGGTAAAATAATCGGTCCGTTTGAGTTCCCAGAGAGTTTGACTGCTGAAGTTTATTTGGATTTTTTGAAAAATCATGTACAACATTTATTGGTGGACGTGCCACTGAGTATTTACAGAGACATGTGGTTTCAGCATGATGGCTGCCCAGCGCACTATGCACTCTCAGTGAGAGAGTATCTCGATCAAAACTTTCCAGGCAGATGGATAGGCCGGTCTGGTACAATACCGTGGCCAGCCCGGTCACCAGATTTGAATCCGTTAGATTTTCTTTACTGGGGGGCTGTAAAAGAAAAAGTGTATTTCAAGCCGATTCAAAATGTAGCTGAGCTACGGCAAAGGCTATTGGAAGCAGCTGAGTTTGTTAATAACCGTGTATTCGCTCGTTTAATAACCCGATCTTTTTTAAGAAGACGCCGAGCGTGTATTGCGGCTAAAGGAAAACAGTTTGAGCATTTGCTGTAAAGGTAAATCATCATCAGCAGCATTTTGACGCCCACTGTTGTGCAAACAGTTATCCTTAAGGGTCCTTGTGCGTTTTCATAATTGCTGTTTAATTAGGAAATTTTGAAAAATTTTCATCAGTTTTTTTTCAAATAAAAATTGTGCATAAGTTAACGAGTAATCTTCTAAGTGTTATACCATTTTGGAATCGTTATTAAATGCGCCAACTTTTAAGGTTACTTGCCAAACTCTCGTAGTACATTTTTTTCCAGTACAGCCAGTTAAAGTTGAGCAAAGTTTTACTTTGGAATACTTGGTTGGGAAATAAGTGGCAATTTTTCCTGAACGAGAAAAGTTGGCAGTAAGGTTAAGACACCAGTTTTAAGATGCATTATTCATCATTACATTGTAAAAATAAAATCCAAAAAAAGTTAATATTTGTAGTAACAGGAGTTGACAGACTGCCGTAGGGTGTGAAATTTCTATATCTTTTTCAAAGACCTATAATTTTCAAAACACATACATAACATTTTTTAAATATTTTTCTGATAGCTGTTATGACTTTGCCGATCACCCGGTTTCGGCTTGAAGTCGACTTCTGGGACACCCTGTATATATATATATATATATACGAGTATAAAATTTATACATAGAAGATCCCCTTAAAATGCGTTCCTGTATATGTTGTTTCATTTTTTGTCACGATTTGTGAATCACCCTGTATATACGGTTATCTAGGCAGCTGCTACATTTCATTAAACGACACAAAACAGTTCATGCCAACTTAGGTATTTTACAGCTTTTTTACTGAGATTATTACTTCTAATATTATTATTTTTAATTTCTCTCCAATCACATTAATGGATATAATTCTATGAATCGACAGTAAAAAAAAATATTCTTGAAGATTATAAAACTTGAAACATTTGTAATATTACGTTATCATTGATATTATAAAGGGTCCCGATAGTTCCAAAATTCATATTAAGCCTAAGCTAAATCATTGCTACAGGGTTATTGATGCGTAGAGTTATTTTGTATGTACAATGTGTTTGGTCACGACATACCGATATTTAAGGGGGGTATTTTTCAGCTATTTTTATCGACAAATCCACCCCCCTACAATGTCCTAACTCACCCCTCTTGGTACGGCATCCATTTTTATTTTTACGTTACGATTACGCTAGTGCATGTATGAAAATTATAATAACTGAGTTACAGAACTATAAATTTGGTGTCAATTGAACAATAGCATGTTGTTCTAGCGATTGTTGAAAAACTTGTACCTATTGATACTAACCGTCAAACATACTTAAAAACAGACACATTGTTGCTGTAGAATTAGCACAAAAAAAAGTACAACTTCGCAAACTAGTTTTTGAATGGTGTGCGGAAATGCACAAAATAATCAATTTTCTTGCATATTTTTTTCTGTTTTTAAGTATGTTTGACGGTTAGTATCAATTCAAGTTTTTCAATAATCGCTAGATCAACATGTTATCGTTCAAATGGCACCAAATTTATCGTTATGTGACTCTTATGTTCTCAGTTATTACAATTTTCATACACGCACTAGCGTAATCGTAACGTAAAAATAAAAATGGTTGCCATTTCAAGGGGGGTGAGTTAGGACATTGAAGGGGGGTGGATTTGTCAATAAAAATAGCTGAAAAATACCCCCCTTAAATATCGGTAAACACATTGTACATAGAATCAATCACGATCTAAACGGATTTTTCGTTTGTTGCAGATGTTCTGGATTGAATCACTGTAGCTTCATCTTATCTGAAGATTGTCCTGGTTGCGAACAACGACTCGATCAAAACTTGACTGTCAAGTATGCATGTGTGACGGGTATGTATCTTGTGTTTCATGCTGACAATCCTTGAAATCATTCTTCCAATCATTATTATTTACCACGCTATTGGCGAGGAAGTATTGTAATCGCAAGTCGAAAATGAAGTATCATGTTTTTTGAATGCTATATCACATGCACGTCACGGAAAACCATGCTACTTATTCCTGTCGGTCTATCTGTCTGTCCGCTAATCGTATAATTATAAAATTTTCAAGCTTACTATTATGTATGTATCGAAGAAAGAGACCAAACCAAAAGATTGATCATGGCGTGATCAGCACACTGATATATTTCAAGAGAGAGCGAGCATAACTGTTATTGGGCAGAATTGGTCCAGCCCTTAAACAGAACCAATGACAAACCGGAGGGTGGAGTGGGAGACCGTGCTGTGCTTATTTTGGATGTGATGGGGGGGACGGGAGTCTAGATGATGATTACGTCATCGGTAGTTATTTACTTTTTTACAGGAATAGCAACCCTCACATTGTCTTTTCTTGAAAACGAAACGCATTTTCGGGGATTCCCGCAAATAATGCATACGTTTAGTGAACAGCGCGCGGTAATTCCCCTACTCGCTTTAGAACCGAGTAGGGGAATTACCGCGCGGTGTTCACTTGTCTAAATTTCCTCTATCAGTGTATTGTTTCGTTTGGATACTATAGCGAGTAGACGTATTGTAAGCATAGTAAATCAAGTTAACATTTGTGTTACCATTGATTCCATTAGCCAAAGCTTAATGTTGAAATAAGATGTCGTTTCACATAGACAAATCCAAGTTATACCAAAAATTGTTTGAAAGTTTGAAAAAATCTCATACAAGTACGAAAGTACAAAATGTACAAAAGTTAGTTAACGAAGTGTGGCGAAATTACAAGCAAAATTCGACAAGTAACTATACATTATTGTATCTAAAAGAATCGAAGAAGAATTGCAAGCGGCGACTAAGAATAAATCCAATCAACTAAATTTTTCTTCTAAGGTGAGTGACGAAATCATTTTAGGTACCTATGAGTACGAGAAATATTAAAAATCGCCAAAAAGTTTCTCTTTATTGATTAGAAAATATTATATATATATATATATATATATATATACGTATATATATATATATAAGTGTAGAGGTAATATTCATTATATTATAGATTTATTTCTTATGATTGATTCCGTCAATTGGTCACAAACTACAGGATGTTAGTTTTATACATAATATACAGAAAACTAACTCGTATTTTGTGACCGGAACGAATTGCTCGTTTAAACATATTAAATTTAAAGCCATAGGGTTTTGTATTTACCGTATATATTGCCATACTTTGTATTTATGTAGCTTAATAAGAGAATCTTTAGCAGAAGCCATAGAAAGTTTTTATTTTTAGGAAACCTGTAAACCTGCAGAAAAAAACACAAATTATACATTCAGCTTCAAATATTAAAAAAGAGGAAGAAAATAAAATAAAACCCGGTAATGAATCACAACAGCAATGCGAAATTAATGAAAATACAGATAAACAGAGAGCAAAACCTTCTCAGGAAGCTATGAAAAATAAGATTGCTCTACTCGAAAAAAATCTGAATGCTTTGTATTATGCCCGAGATACTATGCCAAGCCGTGCTGAAGTTGATAAACAGATCATCAAGTTGCGCGAGGAAATAAAAACAGCAAAACAGTATTTAAACAGGAAGGTTCAAAACACGGTTGCCCAGAAGAAACACAGGGATGGTATGAAAAGAAAGTTAGAAGATATTTGTCATGAAAATCCAGAAATAAAAAAAGACTATTTCTGAGGGATTCAGTGGGACGTCCTAATCTTGAAAGCAATCAACATTCACTATTGAAAACAATCGCGGATGTAGCTTTATTTGAGAGTGCAGCAGATAGAAGACGAACGGAATCAATTCGCAGCGTAAAAACTCTTGATGAACTCACACAAGAATTACGTAAAATAGAATTTGACATTAGTCGCAGTGGGACATATCTTCGTTTGATTCCCAGAAAATCTAATTCTGCAGAGGGACGAAGATATGTATCGACAGTCCCTGTTAAGCTCATTCGGGCTCAAACTGATCACCACAAGAGCCACTTAGATAGCAAGTTCGCTGAAACATCAATCCATTATTTAGAGAACATAGCATCCATACTTGGACCAGATCAAGTATTTTTCATATCTCAAGATGATAAAGCTCGAGTCCCTATTGGCGTAACTGCGGCAAATAAGCAAGCACCTCTTCTAATGCACAAGGAATATAGAATCAAATTGCCTGATCACGATTGGGTAATCGCTGAGCGTCATAAATTAATACCATCTGTTTATGCTGGTATCAAAATCACTTCCAATATGCTAGGACAACCGCAAGCCGTTGGATATTCTGAACGAACATACATCGCTATTCGAAGTGGACATAGTTCATCTACTGCTAATACTCATGCTCAGAATTTCGAGACGCTTCTCGAACTTGAAGAGTTTCGACCATTAGCTAAAACTGACCATGGACTAGTAAAACCAGTGGTAATCATGACGGTTGATGGAGGGCCAGATGAAAATCCACGTTATAAAAAAGTCATAGGGTTTGCTATACAACACTTTAAGCGACATGATCTCGATGCATTGTTTTTAGCTACCAATGCTCCTATTATAGAAGAAGTGCGTATCACAGAGTAGAGCGCAGAATGGCTCCTCTTAGTCGGGAACTGGCTGGTTTAATATTGCTTCATGACCATTTTGGGCCTCATTTGGATGAACGTGGCGTTACAATTGATGAACATTTAGAAAGATCTAATTTCGAATTTGCAGGAAATGTATTAGCTGAAGTATTGAGTTCTATGGAAATTGATGGCTATAATGTTAATGCAAAATATGTTGGTGCAGATGAACAAGATCTTCCTGATTTTCCAGACATTAAATGGTATTCAGAACATGTGCGTGAGAGCCAATACTTGCTTCAAATTGTAAAATGGAGAAATGCAGAATGCTGTAGTCCAAGAAGTGGCCTATTTAGATTACTAGACAACAGGTTTCTTCCACCACCTGTAAAAGTAAAACAAACAGTTGATGACTTGGTTTTGGATGAAGGAGGGCAATTTCTTAATCTTCCAGTCAATTTAGCTCTACGCTTAAGTGCTTCACTCAAAGATTTCCTGCAAATGCCCTACGATTATTTTTGTCCGAGGGTAAAATTGAGGCTATCAAGTCGAACATGCAAAACGTGTGGTCTTTATCACGTTTCCGTCAAGTCACTAAATCGTCACATCGAAAATATCCATAAAAAAGTAAACACGCACACTGATAGGAAAATTAGGCCTGTAAGAGTCGCTGCTCGCCGCGCTAATGAACTGATGTGCATCATTCAAAATTTAGAGCACCATGATGTTGAATGGCTCAATGAGAACGACGTAGACATTCCAAAATCCGATGAAAGCGAGCAAGCTCACAACACGGAGCAGCAATCGAAGCAATCCAATGTCATCGAAAACTTAAAATCATGGATTCGAGTTTCATGGACTGAAGACTGTTAATTTGAATTTAATATACGTAGCAAAAAATTAAAATAAGTTTGTTATGTTAGTAAGATATAATATGTTGAATACCGTATGAGTGAAATATAATCTCTATCCTAAATCTATTTTCTTATTTTTCAAATTATAACGTTATAATTATAATATTTAAAAAAAACAATACATTAATTGACAAATTTTTACGTAAGCATGGGGGGAGTGGTAAGAGCTTTGTTTACTTTTACTGGCAGGGGGGATGGGGGAGTAAATAATTGTAATAAATCTGCTTGCGTAATACTTGAACGGCCCCTAATGAGAATTGTACACAATTTCTTCTTTCGTAATAAATCACCAACGGTGGATAAAGTGCAGAAGCTGGTTAACGAGGATAATGACTTGCCAAGTTTCAAAAGATCTACCTTCCATAAATTATTAAAAGAAATGGGGTTTCAATACAAAAAGCGAGGAAGAAACAGTATTTTACTGGAAAAAGACGAAATAGTTATCTGGAGAACGGACTATCTAAGACAAATCATAAAATTTCGTGCAGAAGGTAGGAAAATATACTAACCAGATGGAACGCTGGGCATACACAGGCGAAGGTTTAAATGGATTCTTCCATAAAATCTTCAAAGCAAGCGTTGTTGACAGGACTATCCACTGGATTGAAAAATTCCTCAGGTAATATTTCCAAACACGTACGTACTTGTTTCTGGTATGATTGCGCACCTAGATACATATTTTTTAATACTTGTAAGATGAGGAATTTCGACTAAAATTATATTTTATTTTTGTTTTTGTACACGCTTAAACTATATCGAGATAAGAAATCAAGTAATCATTTTGTTGGGTCTTTAATGCTTTCAATGGGAGCGATTTTTAAGTGTCCAAAATGAATTATTTTTAGCAAAGGGAAGCGATTGATAATATGCCACATCGGTAATGGGGAAATTTTGAATCCAAAAAAACGGGAGACTACCATGAAAAAACGGATGAAGCCTCGTTGGAAAATTGGTTCTCAAATTATCTACCGAAGTTTGAAGATAATACAGTTATATTATTAGATAATGCTTCATAATACATTAGAAAATTAAAGAAAAATTCGTCAACAAAAAAAATCAGAAATTCAAGGATGGCTTAAAAATAATAATAATAATAATAATAATAATAATATTTATTCACTCAATGTACAAAGATAACAAACAATATGAGTAAATAAATATAAAATCAAAACAGGCCCAATAGAAGATTGATTATGATGATACAATGGTTAAGGCAGAATTGTTACAAATTGTCAAGATTGTCAAGAGAAAAATAAATATAGCCTGAACATAATTGATGAAATGGCCAAAACACAGAATAAAACTGTTTTACGACTGCCTCCTTACCATTGTGAGCTCAATCCGATTAAGCTCATTTGGGCAGACATAAAAAAATATGTTGCAGCAGAAAATAAAAGTTTTAAATTTTTTATAATGCTATACAAAGAATAATACCGAATAAGAGGGAAAATGTATTCAGCATGTAAAAGAAAAGGTCGAACCTAAAATGTGGGAATTAGATGGTATCATTGATACGTATACTTTATCTGAAGTCACTTGAAACACTGTGAAATACCGGGTGCGTTTTATATATCTATATTTAACACGCTCTGTTGTTGCAAAAATCGCCAAATTTCGCAGCAAATATCCTCCGTATAAGATCAAAGGCAGCTTCACCGGTCCACGTGGAGTAAAGCACGCCTATGCGTGGACATAGCCAATGAGAAAGCGTGTATTTCAGAGCTCTGAACAAGTGCAGGTGGCTACTGAAAATTGAAACAGTTTAGCCAGTGCCGTGTAGCGGTGAATAAACGTGTTTTCTTTAGTCTGTCCGTGTTTTTTCATAGATTTTATTAGTTTGTGTGTTTTTGACTTTTGAATACTCACTTTACTTGTTGATTTAATTGTTGTGTTGATTGTTCTTGTGTGTCCTAAATATGGCTCTTTGGAGACCTTGGGAAAATGCTCCAAGCCCCGAGGAGATGGTTGATGAACCTGTGCAGGCAGAATTCTTTCATAAAGATTTAGGGGAACCGACCCAAAGAGTAATCCTAAATATGTATGATTGTCTGAAAAACGAAAATCCAGATTCCTCGCAAAATCAAATTTCAAACAGAATTTGTATCCTGACAAAAATCAGTCGGTCTACCATTTATCGGGTTATAAAAGGGGAGATGTAGTCAACCATTCCTTCCACAGAAAGCGCATAGGGCAAAAATTAAAAAGAATAGACGTGGGTTTTCAGGAAGATATTCGTCGTATAATATACGGATTTTATAAAGAAAATTTGGTGCCCACGTTGGAAATGATACGGGATAAATTAAAAGATTATCCTGAAGATTTTTATAATTACAAATGCTTAGACTCACTGCACTGTATTGTAAAACTGTGTGGTTTTCAATACAAAAAATTAGATAAAAGAATGGTGATTATGGAGTCGTCTCGAATCGTTGAATTGCGCCAAGAATTTTTGCACAAAATTAAAATCTATAGAGAGCAGAAAAGAAATCTGATTTACCTGGATGAAACGTGGTATGATACCCATGATGTTGTGCAGTACGGCTGGGTTGACGACAGCAACAAGTGCAATTTAAATGCACCATGCAACCGTGGAAAACGAATCATTATTCTGCATGCTGGCAGTGAAAATGGATTTATACCTAATGCCTTGCTGTTATCTGCCAAAAATATCAAAGAATCATGTGTCGACTATCATGAGGACATGACCTCCGACTTATTTGAAAAGTGGATAGAGCAGCAGTTAATACCAAACATTTCCCCAAATTCAGTGATTATTATGGACAATGCGCCATACCATTCCCGACAGAAAAACAAAATTCCGAATACAGGCACAAAAAAACAAGACATTATTGATTTTATGAAGGATAAGGGAATGGAAATACCACAAAAATCAACCAAAGCCATATTATTGGATCTTATTAAAAGACAAAAATTTGAAAAAGGGTATGTTGTTGACAATCTGCTTCAGCAAAATGGCCATGAAGTATTACGTCTACCTCCCTATTACTGCATTTTTAACCCGATTGAGTTGGTCTGGGCTGCTTTAAAAAAAAAGTAAGAAAACATAATCAGACCCCCCAGTAAGTGAATCGCTATTGGCCACAATAAGAGATGCAGTATCTCATATTGCTGCCACAGACCTATGGAAGCAGTGTTCTAGGCATATTATTGAAAAAGAAAATGAATATTGTGTTTTGCCTCCTGTAAATCCCGTTGTAATTCCTCTACAAGATGACTCTAGCGACAGCTCCGAAGGCGAGGATGATATATAAATACCTATAATGTAAGTCTTTATATACCTTTTTATATACCTACCTGCTATGTACATATTTGCCTATGTCAAACGTTGGAATTCTGTAATTTTTCCATTTCTTAACTTTCAGTCAACATAAATTAAACTCCCAATATAAGTATTTTTATCCCAAATCAAAAAAATAAGAAGATAGTAAAATCCATTTATTGTGATATAAAAACATTATTATTATCGTTCTAAATAAATAACCGCACGCCTATGATACGTCATGGAATTACAAAGGACGCGCCGACCAAAGGTTTTTATGCTATTTCAAGTGACTTCAGATAAACCATACATTGCCCCTTCAATCGTAAATCTTGATGACAGTGGGAGTTCCACGGTCTCAGATCTAGAATGATTTTCATTTTCAAATACATGTATTTCCGGTTTTAGAGGTAAAATGTCTGTGCAATAAATTTTTTTCTAATATTTAGTATATATTATTATGTATTCAAATCGTTTTTCTTTCAAGCCCACCTATGTATTCATTTTTTAGTCTAATATTTGAATTAGCTGTTTGCACACTGACGTCTCTGTTCAAGCGGTGGTTAGGTATATGCATATGCAATTATCGCTTTAATGTGTCAAGACATTTTAAAAGCCTGCTTTATAAATGCGCATTACGACACGTTTTGAGTATAATTTCTTGATAAAACACCTCTACTAAAAACAGTAACAGACAGTTGTTTTTTTTGTCATGACAGTTGAATTAAAAAAAAATCTATTAATTCCAACCTTTATGTTTGGACCCTCTACATGCCCGCATACTTTTTGATCATGTCGTAAAACCACAAATCATTTAATCTTAGTATGGCCCTGTAACGTGCTCGGCGTTCTGGAGCGCGATCACGTGGAGTATACGTGAATCTGTTTAGGTTTGGTCTCTTTCTGCCATGGACACATAATACTAGTACGAACCCCTGTTATCACTGCATGTACGAGGGAAGTAAACATGGAAAAATATTCAAAATTCAACCTCGGGGATATTGTAAGTCTGTTTTCAAGATAAAATGCTGTTGTTCACTTCGTCGTTCTCTCGTTATTGATCCAAACAGGTCTAGACGTCTTATGATCAGATGAAAGTGCACCGCCGTGAAAAAAGCACAATAGAGTAAATTTTAGCTATACTGTGCCGTCGGTCCGTCCGTGTGTATCGAGCAATCTGTCGGATATCCGAGATCGCAGGCAGGCGGTTTTCATTGTCCGGTATTGTTGCCGTCCTATACGGGGATTACGCTTTTGCAGGGCACTAATTATACAGGGTGGCACCCCGTGCGTTTGAGTCGTGGATTGACTGGATTAACCACAAAGCGGGGTCTTCTGAGAAGACGGAGTTGGGTGCAAAAAGAAACGAAACAGCCACTGATACAGAAGGGCTAACTTGCATCGATGACATTCTTTATGTCTGATGACATCGTTAAATGGGAAGTGCAGAGTCAATCTACTTGACCATTTTTTATATATTATACAGGGTGTTCCTTAATGATATGCGAATATTTAAGGGTGTGAATCTACATGGTTGCTTTATAAACTATGGTCCAAAAATGTTTCCTTACAAAAACTCGGGGTGTTGAAGTTTCAGGAAATTAACTAATATTTTCAGAACCGCTTCAGATATTCCACTGATATTTAGTACGTAGTGAAAGTTAATAAAGTTGCATATTTTTCAATGCAAAAATAATTTTTAGCTTCAACAGTGGCGTGCGTACGGGTATTAACTTCGACATCTTTTAAGAAAATAATGATACGCCAATGGTTTTTTGTTAAGTAAAAATTTTTTATGTCAAAGATATAGAACAAAAAGTATGTATTTTAACGGAATCACTCACTATTTTATTTGATGCCTATGCGCCTGTCAGAGTTGCTCGCGTCAACAAAAGAGCCGCACCCTGGTAAACAGCTACAGTATATACTTAAACAGAGGGATACTGCCTTACTAACTTTCAGACGTACTCCCAATCAAGAAAACTGGATTTACTACAAGGAACTAAGAAATTATGCTTTAGCGTCAATAAGGAGGGAAAAAAAGGCTTACCTATCACATATTGATAACTTGAATACGCAGCAAGCTTGGAAAACCCTTGAAGATATGAGTATCTGTCGACGGAAAAAAACTGAAATTCCAGATGACCTACTCGACCCAGACTCTCTGAATGATTACTTTTTATTGAACTCACAGGCTGCTAATATGAACTCGAGGCTAATTGAGTCTACAATTCATAAATATGATAATAGCTCCTTCTGCACTAATATTCCTTCATTTACTTTTCGCTACGTTGACCAGCATGAAGTGCTGGATGTTTTAACTTCTATCAAGTCAGAAACATCGGGTTGTGATGGACTTAGTCGTAAAATGATACATCTCTGCTTACCAGAAATTTTGAATCACATTACTCATATTATAAATGTTTCCTTAGAGATAGGGATTTTCCCATGCTGCTGGAAGGAAGCCATCGTTTTGCCTTTGGCGAAGATAAACAGCCCCTCTGAGTATTCTCACCTACGGCTCATCAGCATGTTGTGCTTTTTGTCGAAGGTTTTAGAGATAATTGTCTACATACAGCTGGCCCACTATTTTGAACAAAACAATATGATTCCTCAATATCAGTCTGGTTTCCGTACAGGGCATAGCACAACAACAGCTTTATTAAATATTACGGATGATATCATCAAAAATGTAGATGATCAGATAGGAACAGTTCTGATTCTGCTAGACTTCTCTAAGGCCTTTGATATGGTACATCATGGTATTCTCTTGAGTATGCTCAAATTTTATGGTCTCTCTGACAAGCCACTACGTTTCTTCGATTCGTATTTGCGCAATCGTACCTAGAAGGTGAAAACACGTAAGGGATTTTCTTCGGCAAAGAGTGTGGTATCTGGCGTACCTCATGGCTCTGTGTTGGGACTATTACTCTATTTAGTTTATACTTTTGATCTACATACTTGCCTTCAGCACTGTAATATTCAAACGTATGCAGATGACACGCAATTAACTCTGTCTTTGATTCTTTGGACATGCATGAAGCATCATATAAATTGAACTTAGATCTAGTTAACATTGAAGAGTACTGCAAAAGACATTGTCTGAAGATCAATGCTTCAAAATGTTCTACTATGCTATTTGGCCCAAAACAGTTAGTACAACGGTTAGATGGCACAATTGTTCCTAGTCTTAACGAGACCCATATTCCTATAGTAGACCATGCGAAGTATTTAGGGATCACCATGGATTCAGATTTGAGGTTTAAACAACATGTTACGCATTTATCTCGCTTAACATACATGCGTTTGAAGTTATTATACACCAATCGCCATATTCTGAATTTCAAGACTCGCAAAAGACTGGTTGAGACTCTGGTTCTATCGTTAATAAATTATTCAATTGCTGTTTACTTTCCTTGTCTTGATTACGTAACTAGATATCGAGTACAAAAAATTCAAAATAGCTGCTGTAGGTTCGTTTGTGGTCTGCGAAAGTTTAGCCATGTGTCTAAGAAGATCAATGAGCTTAGATGGTTGAGGGTTGACCAGCTTTTCACATATAACTTACTAATTTTAGTACAACGAATAAAAATCAATAGGCTACCTACTTATCTACTAAAAAGGCTGGTACCACGTGGGGATCTCAATTACAGGAATCTGAGACATAACTCTGACTTCCATATACCTAGTTATAGGAGCAACATTTTCCATCGTAGCTTGACCTACAACGCTGTCAAGGTGTACAATAGTCTTAATGACAATTACAAAAATATGGGAATACTTGTTTTCAAGAGAGCCATTAAGAACCACCTTCTGGGGTCTGCTAGCCAAGCTGGCTGATATATATTTTTTTTTATTGTTTTTTTTTGTTAGAGCTTGCTATGTGGAATAGATGTACAACATAAACATATTAAGATTAATCTATTTAAGTTTAATTACTGTATATATTATTTAGTCGATTGCTATTGATTGTTATGTTTTTCCTTTTGTATGTGTTCCTGCGCTGTGAGGTTAAGTGGTAGAGTAGCCAGCTGGCTAAACTTCGCCTCGCAGTGTGGAGGGATTAATAAAGACATTATTATTATTATTATTATTATTATTATTATTATTATTGAATTCCCCGTTCAATTTAACACAAATGATTTCTCTTGAGTTGTTTTCCTTCGATGCGCAATTTTTGAGTAAAAAAATAAAAACCGTTCTATTGTCTAACTTATTATTCATTTAATTGCAAAAATTAAACACATTAGGGGTAAGAATTGAAGAAAATGAAGGTAAGTCGTCCCGGCAAGAAGAATGGGCCAATAAAGTGGTTGCGAATAATTTCTGCACATACGTTAAGCGAAAATTGCTGTTGGCGGTTACGGCATAGGGATTTTCGTCTGCCCACAAATGATTATTGTGGAAATTCTGAATGGCATTTCGAGAAAAATTAGCTTCGTCCGTGAACAGAATCATTTATTCAAATTGCAGATTTTATGTAATTTTTTGAAGATGCCACTGACAAAAGGTCACACGTCTTGGAAAATCAATGGGAAGTAATGCCTGTACTCTTAAAATATGATGAAGATATAACAAAAAATCCACTAAAGTTCTCCAAACAATTTGATGGCAAACATTTAAGTGACTAGCGATCTTCCTCGTACTCGTTTCAGGATGTTCTTCGACTTCATGCAGCACAGCTTCCTCAATTTCAGGTGTTCTCACACTTAGAGGTCCACCTTCAGGTGTTCCTTTTCGGACAGAACCAATTTCAACAAGACGACGATGAATATTAGAAAAGGTTCGACTATCTGGCAAAGCACGATCGGGATATCTCTGGTGATAAATCTGTCTGGCTTGCTCACCATTATTGTCGGCAAAGCCATGTACGTAATGCATTTCCACCATTTCTGGATTTGAATAATTCCCCATTATTAACAAGATTGTACAAACTAAATAATGAAAAAGGTGTCGCAGCGAACAGATTTGAATAACAGAGACTTGTCAGATGTCAAAAGCCAGTGTCATATTCCAGAGCAACTAGATATTTATTGCTAAATTGCATTCTTCAATTATTACGTTAATTTTCGCGGACAATAGAACGGTTTTTACTTTTTTACTCAAAAATGGCGCATCGAAGGAGAACAATTCAATAACGTTTTTAAAAACAACCTTTCATTTAGCTGTTCATGAAATGAACTGAAAATGTAAAAAAAATCTTATTAGAAATATTTAAACGATAAAAAAACTATTTCATCTCAAGTTCTCAAATAACCGCGTGTTACGTTTTAACAGCACGTTTTTATTTGAAGACTTGAGATGAATTAGCTTCATTATCGTATAAATATTTCCTTAGGATTTTCTTACATTTTTAGCTCATTTTATGAACAGCTAAATAACAGCCTAATTTTAAAATCGCATTTTCTTATGTTATTTCTGTTTTCCAACCAAATCTCTATTGATTCCAGAAGACCGGATCAAGAGATACTGCAACAGCGAGATATCGGTATCATCGGACGAAAACTCCATTTCTCAAACACCTCCCGAGGGATTGCTTTTGAATCCGGGATACCCGAGATTTTATGCCGGACGGCAGGTTTGTAGTTGGAGGATTTCCGCTAACCCCGACCAGAGGATTAGGATCACTGTGCTGGACATTGCCCTTATTGGTAATTATCTACATATCCTTATGTTCATTTTTAACTGAATTATACGGCAGGGGGTAAAGTGTATCTAACGAAGCTACAAAGTAATCGTAAACAGTGGTTGATTCGTGATCAACGCGTGATCGGTAGCCATGGCGCTCTGTCGGCCTCTTCCTGATTGGCTTGTAGCGACGAGCCTCCAGACAAAGTCGCACGGTTGCCACGCTCGGCGAGTTTTCGCCAGAGTGGTTGATCACATTCGCATGGATCACAAATCAATCTGTTGGTGCAATACGTGCAATAACTGTTGTAAAGGACATTATATAACAATAAATGGCATCACAAAGGTATATTCCAATTTGATCTGCAGCAAATTATGAACGGCATATACGGAGATGCGTAAACAAGCTCAAAAAGGTGAAGAAAATGTTTGTGCAATCTTTATAGTTAAATTTTTCCTAAGAGATAGCATCAGTGAGGGAATTTTTTTCTATTGTCTTATTTTTCACATTAATGCGATGTCGAGGTATGTGGCCCTATCGCAATTGAAAATAAGGTTTCAATAATCCTTCCATAAAGTTTCAATGAGTACATCTGAAATAACCTTGAGATATTCTTCAGGGAAATACAAAAATCTCCTTTTGTGTTTTTTTGTGCAGATTTATCTATTAAAATCCTATCCGCAATCTATTTTCCGTGCACACACCTTCAACCGAATGTATGCCATATATGATATTACCGTTTCCAACTTTCACCAAGGTTAATAGGAACCATAACAGCTCCCTACCCTTCCCCCCTATAAGAATATCGATTTGTAGCCTCACATTTCAAGGTTAGACTTCTTGTAATGTTTCTGTTCAACATTCGGCGATTTCTGACAATTTTCCCAATAAAACATGATCATTGTGACATTAAGCCTGGCAACGCTGCATAGTAGAGGGAACTCTTCGTCACCACGCACAGGATTGTAATCAGTTACGGATACCCGTTTATGAGCGCGAACGTTTTATGCACGTCTTGACTTGATTTTTCTTGCGGAAATTTAATATTAGTCTAAAATGTCTGACACAGATACAGCTGATGAAGTGGTTGAAATCAGCTGAACGTCACCCAGAAAAAGGGCTAAAAAGCTTCATCTTAGCGCAGGTGAAAAACAAATTATTCTAAATATCTACAAGAACCAGATGCAAGAGAAGTGGATTGGCTATAGAAAATATCGTATGTAAGGTTGCTGAAATTTCTGGAGTAGGTCGATCAAGTGTTTACAAAATCTTGAAGGAATATAGACAAAATCACTCACTATCTGAGCCAAAAACATATCCAGCGAGAAAAAAAATCATCGAAAAAATAGATGACTTTGACAATAGTGCCATTAGAAGAAAAGTACATCACTTTTTCTTCAGGAATGAAATACCTACAATAGATAAATTATTGAAGCAAGTGAATGATGATGAGGACCTGCCAAATTTTAAAAGATCTACGTTCCATAAGGTGTTGAAAGAACTAGACTTTCGATTTTTGAAAAGAGGAAGGAATAGTTTATTGATAGAAAAGGAGAAAATTGTTATCTGGAGGAGAGAATACCTTAGAAAAATTAGGCAATTCCGCGCTGAAGGAAGAAAAATTTATTATTTAGACGAAACATGGGTGAACGCGGGGCATACGCAGGGAAAGGTTTGGGTAGACAGATCTATGAGGTCCTCAAGGCAGGCTTTTTTAGATGGCCTTTCGACGGGATTGAAAAATCCTGCAGGTAAGTTTCGAAGTATATGAACTTTTTTGGATGCAGTTTTGCTATCTCATCCAAGTTTCTGAGTATTTCCTTCACCCAAAAACTAATCTAAGACCCTATCCTACACTAACCTAAAAAGAGTAAGTTGCTTAATTTCGTCATTTAGTGCGCTCGCTGAGAAGTAAAATAACTAATTACTTTCAGGCAAGGGAAAACGCCTGATCATTTGCCACATAGGTAGCGTAGATGGATTTGTTCCTGAAGCATTGTGGGCATTTGAATCCAAAAAAACTGGAGACTATCACGAAGAAATGGATGGTAACTCATTTGAAAATTGATTCAAAAAAATTTTGCCGACACTTGATGATAACGCAATTATTGTGATGGATAATGCCCCGTACCACTCCAGAAAATTGGAAAAAATTTCAACAATGGCCACCAAAAAGGCAGACATTCAACAGTGGCTTGTCTCAACGAAGATCGACTTCGACCAAACAATGGTCAAAGCTGAGCTGATAAATATAGTCAAGCGACATAAGTATAAATATGATTTATAATTGTTGACGAAATGGCCAAAAACCAAAATAAAACGATTCTCAGGCTGCCTCCCTATCACTGCGAACTGAATCCTATCGAGTTGATTTGGGCCGACATCAAGCAATACGTGGCGTCAAATAACAGCACTTTTAAGTTTTCTGACCTTAAAAAACTGTTTGATGTTGCTGTCGATAGAATTACGCCAGCAAAATGGAGAACATGTATTGACCATGTCCAAGAGAAGGTTGAAACCAAAATGTGGGATATGGACAATATCATTGACACCCAAGTTGAACCCCTTATAATTGACATCAACAATTCTGATGATTCAAGCTCCTCGGAATACAGCATATAAATCGATTGATACCATTAAGACTGGCAGTTTAACGGGCTTTTTGGCAAGACAGGTAAGTTCATTATAGACGGCAATCAAAGTGTAAGTTTCTAGTTATTAATGTGGAAATTCCAAATTTATAATTACACAAAATTAGGGTTAATTTAGGAGTTCCAAAGCATAATAGTGCCATTTTGACCTTCTTCCTATTTCTCATGTGAATTTTAATAGCAATCAAACTAACAAACTTTATGGAGTCTGTAATAAACTTTTGTACTACTACTACTACGTCTGTAGTTTCTATTTGCTCAAAAAAATTTGCTCTGCATTGTGAATAGAAGGTTGATTTGTAAATATTATTGGGTATATATGTAAGTTAATAATAAAATATGAACAATTTCAATTGAGATGGTCCACAAGTTTTTTTCGTGTGCGTTTTAGTAACATTTTGCTGAAATGGTGAATACAGAATTTTTTGCACTGATTCCTAATGTCGAAATATGATTAGAAAGGCGTGGTATATTCCTGATAATTTACTATGCTTTTGATAGAATTTACAGCAACACATATCTTGTACGACATTTTTTGATAGATCAGTCACAATAGCTTGATACGGCCCTGTAGCGTCTCCTACGGTTAAGTTCTTGATCACGTGCAATACGGGTGTATATGTTTGATTTTACTTTGTTTCTTCGATGGATACAGTTTAGGTGGTATACAGGGTTTGTCCGGAAACTAATAGGACTGAGTCGATTTAAAAAAATGTTTGAATTAATCGTTTCAATTCTTTAAAAACTTTCAAAATAGGCTCCTTCTGCGTCGATGCAGCGCTGCCAGCGCGATTTCCAAGCATTGAATGCGTCACGGAAGGCATTCTCCGGAATAGCCTTGAGAGTCGCTTGGATCCCCTTTGTCGTCTCAAAATGCTTGCCTTTCATCGGCCTTTTCATGCGAGGAAACAAAAAAAAGTCCGGGGGGGCACATCTGGGCTATAGGGCGGCTGCGGAAGCGTTTGGATGCCGGCCTTGGTCAGGTAACTGTTCACAAGAAAGGCGGTGTGAGCCGGGGCGTTGTCGTGGTGCAACTTCCACTCGGCTGCGATATCTTGTCGGACCCGACATGGTGGACGATGCCTTTGATGTCAAAAAAGACAATGATCATTGTTTTCACTTTGGATTTGCTTATTCTTCCCCTTTTTGGGCGAGGAGACGCCGTCGTGTGCCACTCGGAAGATTGCCTCTTTGTCTCGGGATCATACTCAAAGATCCACGACTCGTCACCTGTGATTACGATATTCAAAAATTGGGGGTCACTTTCACACATGTTCAAATTTTCTTGGCACACTTCCACTCGCCGCAATTTCTGGTCGTCAGTGAGCACTTTTGGGACCATCTTCGCGCACACCTTGCGCATGTTCAAATGCTCTGTCACAATGTCATAAACCACAGATTTTGGTAAATTTAACATCTGGGCAATTAAACGAATACTTAGTCGACGGTCTGAGTTCAAAACTTTGCGCACACGAGTCACATTATCGATGTTTGTCGAAGTCGAAAGTCTTCCAGCACGGTCTTCATCAGCGACCTTTTCCTGGCCCTCCAAAAAGGCCTGGTGCCACCAAAACACAGCACTTCTTGCTAAAACGACACCTGGGTAAGCTTGCTTGATCATATCAAACGTCTCTGTCGCAGATTTACCGAGTTTCACACAGTATTTAATCTCGTACCTCTGCTCTAACGAACGCTGCATTTTCGGCTTGCACCACTCACAGAAACACGTTGCGCGAAAATGCCTGTCCTGACTCTCCAAGTGCTCGGAGACAACTGACCAGCCGCTCAATCGTTAGCTAAGAACGCCCTTACGAATCCAGTCGGTGAGCGCACGCTCCAAAGTACAATCATGGCGGATGAAAATGAGTCCTATTACTTTCCGGACAAACCCTGTATGCTATTCTTTTCAGCCTGTATTTCTTAGTATATTGCTTCGAGTACTAACAGACGATTGATGCATTTTTATATTAGGGTCACTGTGCTGGACAGCAGATTCGTGTCGAGCTCGAGATTCTACATCAGCAGTGCATTTTCATACATGAGGTCAAGCGGTCATAAGTGATTCAATATGACCTACTGTAACGCTTAAAAAGTACACAAATGCCCAGGATACTTGCCATCGATTTTTTTTTTAATCGGTCCAAGATTCTAGGATATCTGAAACGTAATTTGTCGAATTTGACGGTCAAGTATGTCAATTAAAATAGCGTCCATACCGTTTGAACCACTCTGATGTAGAATCCCGAGCGCGACACCAATCTGCTGTCAAAAAAATTGGTTACTATTTGAATTTAGAAACCTGACCTCCAAATGACCTCTAGGTCATAAATATTTGAAGTCATCGACAAATTTTTGTTGTCCTCAAACTTTTCTCGGAATCATTATTCCAAAAAATGCGTGGTTGCCAAGTTTTCAGATATTTATTAAACGTGTATCATAGACGTCAGTATTTGTTGATGTGTATATTTACGTAGAAATCTACTGGCACTGAGGCGAATGCTATATCTTTAGTATTTACTCGTGCGTCTATCAGTGAATATTAATGGTTCGGATCACAGTAAATACTGATCGTGTACCGTTCTCGAAGCGATTAGCAGATACGAGATTATTTGCTGTGCTTTGAATGTGCCAGAAGCATATTTTGAATGGCATCAAAATTTCTTTATATGTATATGTTACCGGTAATCTGTATAATTCAGGTATTCTATACAATACCTGGACTACGTATAGAATACCTGAGTTGCCAAGGCAATCTATGAAATATTATGAATATTATTATCCATTACATATACTAAGTGACATATAAATCCGAACACCCAGTTTAAATGGTTTTATTTTAATACAATTTTGTATAAGTACTCAATGAAGCATAATAAGTAAATGATAAAAATTTCAAAATGATTGCACTGCTTTAAAGCCCTTTGACCTTTAATAATGTGTGGGTGCACCCTGATGTGCTACGCATTCTCCAACGCGCCTAGGCATGCTTCTGATCAGGTGGTCGGGCATTATCTTGTTGGAAAGTTGGATCTGCCAAGGTGTCAAGATGGGGTTCTAGAACTTCGTGGATATAACGCTGCGCGTTCATGTTACCTCTGATGAAGATTAAAGGTGACCTGGAACCATAAGCTATAGCACCCCAAATCATAACTCCAACAGTGTGATGAACATGTCTTTCATCAAAAAACTGTGGATTCCTCCTTTCACCACGTCGCCTTCTAACCCTGGCACGACCATCGTGCATGCCTAAACAAAATCGAGACTCGTCACTAAAGACAATACTGTTCCATTCCTGATCCCAGAGTTACCGTTGTCTGCACCACTCAAGGCGATTACGTCGGTGTTCTCGAGTTAAAGGGCGGACCCAGTGTGGCCGGTATGAAAACAAGCCAAAACTTCTCATTCGTCGGTAAACACTTCGCATGCCAATAGTTCTTCCGTGTTCTGCAAACCATTCATTTGCAATGGACCTGGTAGTGGAGAAACGGTCCCTTAAGGCCAATAATCTTAGGCGGCGATCTTCACAGTCTGTTGTTCTACGGCGGCGTCCAGTCCCCTTGCTCTTTGCGTACGGCCTTCTCGAAGCCATGCCTGACAACACCTAACCACAGTGTCTACACTTCTTTGCACTCTAACTGCAATTGCCCGAAAAGAAAGTCCAGCTTCCCGAAGTCCCACTATACGGCCCCTATCAAACTCACTAAGTTGACGAAATCGTACAGGTCTCCGTACCCTAGGCATCGTAACCGATCGTAAAGGATGTCAAGAACCAAAATCCGCCAACGTTGATTCATTAATGTGGCTGAAATATTCATTTTTAGAGCGTTAATGAATTAAAAAAAAGCACTATAAAAACCGGAATGTCCAACTGATAAGGCTGAACATTTTTTCACTTGTTATTTACAGTAAGATAAATACATTCACCAACTTTTATCAAAATAAAACCATTTAAGCTGGGTGTTCGGATTTATACGTCACTTAGTATAATTTACCTAAGTAATGAATACAATTCCTAGAGATTGTATAGAGTACCTGATGTTCCACCGGCAATGTGTAAAATAAATAGATCTTGGTCTAAATTTATCAATGTTAACCGGCATACCTATAAAATAACAGGCAAATGAAACAAGTCATATTATTTATTAAGATTAACAATTAGAGTTCTTATTAAAAATAAGCTTTATGAAAAAGGTACAGAAAAGCACATTTCTGTTACTACAGTAAAATCACAGTAAAACTAACGTAAAACTAAAAATTATTCTGGCTATGAGTAACATAAAGTAATTTTTTTTACAAGTACGTAGGTAATTCGTATAAAAAACTTGAGAAACAAAACAATTCCGTAAAAATATACGCAGTAGGTCTACTGCTTAGTCCAAAATTTAATTAAATAAAAAAATTCTCTAACATGTGCTTAAGAAAGAAAGCAATCCTCTGAAAATAATAAGTAGGTCTACTGCCTAGCCAAAATTTGATTGAGTAAGTAAAAAAATTATTTGTTTTTACATGAGGAACTATTGTGACATTTTGAAGTGCATTTTTTATTTCTTCTAACAATTGTTCATAAACGTGCGATCTTATGTAGTTGCTGCTTCTCTTTTACTTTGTAATTGTGAATAAAATCTTTCTCTGATCTCAGATATTCATTGATCGGCTGCCATTTTCAATTAAATAATTATTGAATGCCTGCAGGTACGTACAACCCGTTCCTTGCTCTCGTTTTTTACATACATTACCGGCTGCGTATTCGGTATTGTATAGAGTCCCCAGGCAACGTATAAAACAAATAATATTTCATAAATTTCCTACACGTTTTGGGTATTGTATACATTACCTAGGTATTGTATAGAATACCAGATTATACAGATTTCCGGTAACATATAAACTCAGGTGAATATTGATGCTTCGACATTTTTTTTAGTTATATCACTTAATAAATATATACCTTTATCTACGATGTTTGATTTCAAGAAGAAGCAGAATGGATCAAAGAAACAACCACGAAACAACTTTCAATCTGATAATCTGCAATGTGCTATGAATCATGGATATATCAATCAATCAATGCGCAACTGGACTTAATACGTATCGTTAAATTTATCTCCATCGAAAAGACTGCAATATATTCCAATCCAGCAACAACTGGGAGTTTTGGGAGTCGTGTTTTGCATTTCCAAACGAACCGTTGATTTATGTGAGCTTTGTTCGTGATTTGCTCCGTAATTTACAACTACAACAATGAGAGAGAGAAAACTGTGGAAAGCTCATGGATATGCTGTAATTTTCAATTACTCTACCTGCCAAAAAAATATACCAATCAGCAGGAATAGCGGTTGTTATTTGTTCGTGAAAACAAATGGAAATCAAGTAGGTTGACTTTGCACTTCCCCCGCAATGCTGTCATCAGTTCATAAAAGACTATGTTCCGCACAAGTTAGATCCTCTAAAAAAAGTTAGTTACGAGAAATTAAACGGATCATGTCAGTCATATAGGCGCACACAATTAGTGCACAGACATTCTTTCTCTGCCCTACCATCTTTTCCCGATACCTCACCGCAGAACTAGCCAGACTTGGCAACGCGGCAGTAAGACCAGTACACTTAGCCATGCTGGCACGCTCGCTGGTGACCCCAGGCAGCATAAACAGGGACGCGTATCGAAAGCAAGTTTTAAGGACAAATGTACGGGGAAATCCATGATGTGTACAATATGTCTATCAAAAAATGAGATATACCCCACAACTCACATCCCCCAATTTTTTTCAAAAATGGTCGTAACTCCCCCTTTTTTTGTTTTTGGCCTTTTTCTCCGCTACTCCGGAGTGATCTTCTTTCAGAGTTATAGGCAGTCCAAAGATTAGATGCACACATCATGTAGCATCCAAAAAACAATATCTCATTTTTCGCGATTACAATTCTTCCCCGCCAGTAGGCGTGTGAAGTAAAAAATGCTGAGGGTACCTATAAAAAATGACCTACCCCTAAAATACGCTACTGGAAATAAATTTTCCATAAACAATTCTAACGGCACTGTATAATGTTATTGATTGTCCATATCTTTTATCAGTTATTAAATTTAATGTACCCTAGTTTAACTCTAGACAATCATTAACATTTTATTTTGCTGCTGCTTGGGCAAACCCAATGTTGAAATCACCATTATCAATGATGTGTACACATTACAATAAGTTATCGCAGCATGTTGACATATTTAACAGAAAACTCAAGGAACTAAGGTGTGCCGCTAAGAATATGTCACAAAATACCTGTAGATAGTGCAGTTTATTTGGTATTTCTCTGTGAAGGGATTCTGTATTATTAACCTGTATGATAATATACTAAGTGACATATAAATCCGAACACCCAGTTTAAATGGTTTTATTTTAATAAAAGTTGGTGACTGTATTTCTCTTACTGTAAATAACAAGTGAAAAATTTTTCAGCCTTATCAGTTGGACATTCCGGTTTTTATACTGCTTTTTTTAATTCACTAACGCTCTAAAAATGAATATTTCAGCCGCAGTAAAGAATCAACGTTGGCGGATTTTGGTTCTTGACATCCGTTACGATCGGTTACGATGCCTAGAGTACGGAGACCTGTACGATTTCGTCAACTTAGTGAGTTTGATAGGGGCCGTATAGTGTGACTTCGGGAAGCTGGACTTTCTTTTCGGGCAATTGCAGTTAGAGTGCAAAGAAGTGTAGACACTGTGGTTAGGTGTTGTCAGGTATGGCTTCGAGAAGGCCGTACGCAAAGAGCAAGGGGCACTGGACGCCGCCGTAGAACAACAGACCGCCTAAGATTATTGGCCTTAAGGGACCGTTTCTCCACTACCAGGTCCATTGCAAATGAATGGTTTGCAGAACACGGAAGACCTATTGGCATGCGAAGTGTTTACCGACGAATGAGAAGTTTTGGCTTGTTTTCATACCGGCCACACTGGGTCCTCCCTTTAACTCGAGAACACCGACGTAATCGCCTTGAGTGGTGCAGACAACGGTCACTCTGGGATCAGGAATGGAACAGTATTGTCTTTAGTGACGAGTCTCGATTTTGTTTAGGCATGCACGATGGTCGTGCCAGGGTTAGAAGGCGACGTGGTGAAAGGAGGAATCCACAGTTTTTTGTTGAAAGACATGTTCATCACACTGTTGGAGTTATGGTTTGGGGTGCTATAGCTTATGGTTCCAGGTCACCTTTAATCTTCATCAGAGATAACATGAACGCGCAGCGTTATATCCACGAAGTTCTAGAACCCCATCTTTTACCCTGGCAGATCCAACTTTCTAACAAGATAATGCCCGACCACATGTTGCAAGAGTCACAATAGACTTCTTTCAACATAATGATGTCACATTGTTTCCATGGCCACCAAGATCTCCCGACTTATCCCCAATTGAGCACGTGTGGGATATGATGGGTAGGAGATTGCTCAATTTGCAACGTCCTCCTCAGACTCTAGAAGCACTTCGGGAGGAGTTGGTGGTTGCCTGGAATGAGATACCACAGGAGGACATTGACCACCTGATCAGAAGCATGCCTAGGCGCGTTGGAGAATGCGTAGCACATCAGGGTGCATCCACACATTATTAAAGGTCAAAGGGCTTTAAAGCAGTGCAATCATTTTGAAATTTTTATCATTTACTTATTATGCTTCATTAAGTACTTATACAAAATTTTATTAAAATAAAACCATTTAAACTGGGTGTTCGGATTTATATGTCACTTAGTATACTTTCTAAGTTCCAATAAAATATTAAGATGAAAAAAATGTATCATTTCGCAAACATTCAAGACACAAATCGTTCAGGTACATATCGGCCACCGTGAATAAAGGCAATCACGTGTTCTTTCTTTCTAGAGGACAGACCTGCAGAGTGCGTTGACACCCTCCAAATCATCGACAAATTTGGCAACGTCATCCACTCCGGTTGCACCCAATCGTATCCTCCGGAAGAGGTGATCACTCAAAGTGGCAGCGTCGAGGTGAGGCTTGAGGCCCAACAGGTGCTGAATCCCCGCAGGGGGGTTATGCTGAAGTATAGCGTAGAAGGGTGTGAGAAGTTAGAACCGCCACCAGATGCCTATGTAGTTTATAGGTGAGTTCTGGATATAATTACTTTTGTTAACACTGGTTTTGCCACACGAACTTTGACAGCTAATTTTGTTTTATCAGTCTACCCTCATTATTACATGACAGCTGTCATATGTCTATTAGCCTCATATTTGTTGTGATACGGTAATACTCATAACTACGAGTAGTACTACGGCAGTAAATTAACAGAAACGCTTATAAGTAAATCCTTATAAAAATATTTGTTGTTGAATTTGAACACTTTTTTGTGATTTATTAACCCTGTGAATATGTTGAGGAAGTGTAATAATGATCCTAACTCTTTTTGTTATGTCTGCGGAGAACTAACATTCAAAAAACAACGAAGAAATTTTACGAATCTTGTGTTGGAGTGTTATCACCAATGTTTTGGTTTTTCTGTCGCCCATCAAGACAAATTCTGGGCCCCTCATGTCTGTTGCATAACGCGTGTGAAAAATTTAACTGACTGGAAGAAAGGTGCACGACCTATGCCGTTTGCTGTACCCATGATATGGACTGAACAGCGAGATCACGTTTCAGATTGCTATTTTTATACATAAAAGGTATAAATTACATGAAAAAAACCAAAGTTATTTACCCTAACTTATCTTCGGCTATAAGACCAGTCTCTCATTGTAAAAAATTGCCAGAACTAATACCAGTTGCAACTACGTCTGAGAACAGTTCACAACCGTCCACTTCAGGTGAATGTGTTGACGAGGACGATGACTTTGAGTTAAAAGGAATTGTAAACAAGTCACATTTGATAACTCAAGGAGACCTAAATGATTTGGTTCGGGATTTAAAAGCAGTCAGAACTATTAGGATCACGTCTAAAAGAATGGAATTTGCTACATCATAATACAAAAGTTAGCTATTTTCGAAACCGTGATCAACACTTCAGAACGTATTTTTCTCAGGATGGAGATTTGGTGTTTTGCAATAACATAAATGAGATTATGAAAATGTTGGACATAGATTTTGATCTCTCTCAGTGGCGTTTATTCATTGATTCTTCGAAAGCAAGTCTAAAAGCAGTGTTATTGCATAATGGAAATAAGCTTCCGTCTGTACCTCTGGCCCATGCTGCAAATATGAAAGAAACCTATGAAAATATGAAACTTTTACTTGAAAAAATAAATTACAGTACATATTCCTTCAAAATCTGCGGTGATCTTAAAGTTGTTGCACCATTACTTGGACTTCAGCTGGGTTATACAAAGTTTTGCTGCTTTTTATGTGAATGGGATAGCCGAGACAGAACTAATCACTATATAAAAAAAACATGGCCTACGCGTGCATCGTTAGTTCCTGGGCAAAAAAACGTAAAGCATTTACCCCTTGTACAGCCAAATAATGTGCTTCTACCACCATTGCATATCAAATTAGGATTAATAAAAAATTTTGTGAAGGCAATGGATCGCAATGGGAGTGGATTTTTGTATCTAAAAGAAAAATTCCCTAAAATAAGTGATGCAAAGATAAAAGAGGGTATTTTTGTTGGCCCTCAAATTAGGTAGTTAATAAAAGATTCAAGATTTGAAGAAAAATTAAGCGATTTAGAAACATCTGCATGGAAGGCTTTTAAAAATGTTGTTTCAAATTTTTTGGGTAACCACAAGAGTGACAGCTACAGAGAGTTGGTTAGCGAGCTATTATTGTCATATCAAGCATTGGGTTGCAACATGTCACTTAAGATCCATTTTTTAGACTCGCACCTGGATTTTTTTCCTGACAATTTAGGGGCTGTCAGCGACGAGCACGGTGAGAGGTTCCATCAGGACATTTCTAATATGGAAAAGCGGTACCAGGGCAAATGGAGCCCAAATATGTTAGCAGATTACTGCTGGACAATTAAAAGGGACCAACCAGAAGCTAAATATTCAAGAAAATCTTAGATTATTAAGTCATTTATAAAAAAAAGTTACTTTTGATTTACGAGATCTGTGTTTTTTCTTAATATTTTAAATTACTCAATAGAATAAAATCCTTGTCTAGCAAATTTTTTTAACTGTTTTTTTTTTCTTACAATCACCAATTAAAGTAAAAAATATCAAAAAAGTCCGTGTGGCACGACAAAGTTAAAATTTTGTTGACCATTGATTGAGTTTCAGAATTGAGTTAAGCAGATTGATTCCCAAGTTTTGAAATGATCGATGGTATCAAAACACGTAAAAATGTTTTGCTTTCTGAAAGGTATTCTGCTTCATGAATTCTGGTTGGCTTACCATGATTAAGAAAACTTCCTTTTCTCACTTCAGTACACAAGATCGTTACTAGTAGAATACCCACTTATTTATACAATAGAGGAAAGGAACCAAATTTGAGATACTTTTTTTGAAAAGGAAAAATAAAGTACTTGTTTTAAACGAGCGTTTATTTTTAAATAAACTTTCAACTTAATGCTCCTAGCATACTCTAAAATAGAAACATAATACCAAATGTATTTTTTTACAGAAAAAAAAGTATATTTTAAAAAAAAAGTAAATATTTTTGTGAACTTACACATTTTTCCCAAATTTGAGATACTATTCTTTTGCAGAAAATGCAAATGAAAATTTTATCGGTAATCTCTTCACAATCTTTATGTGCCCATCTGCTACGAGCCCCTTCCCACTTCAGTTGGCCCAACTATTGAAATCTTAGTTTTTTTCTTATCAAACACAAATAATAAAAAAGTAGCAGTGTTATAGGTTTAAAATATTAACAATGAATATTTTGATAATATATAGTAGAAAACACCAACTTTACAGTATATCAAGCTATTTTCATTTCAATGCAAAATAAGTCTATAACGCACAGGTGGCTGTGAAAAATAAAAGCCATGATAATTGTTTTTATTAATCACAGCTGTCAGAATACGTTTAAAATAGTTTTAGGTAGTTGAGGTTTTCAAAATGGGTAGAGGAAAGGTTATTAGTGAGAAAATTCGGTTACTGATAATTAAATGTTTTAATTCTGGGAAATCAAACTCAGAAATTGCAACTTTGTTAGACTTATCGCGGTACACTGTGAGAAATATTGTTAGAAGATATAACGTAACTGGTTCAGTAATATCACAAATGCCGACCGAAGAGCATTAAGAAGAATAATCGTGAAAAACAGGCGTGCCAATTATTTACAATTAAGTGCTCTGTGGAGTGACGCTGTTGGAAGGAGAATTTCGAGATGCACAACTCATAGAGAGGCCCACAAACTAGGATTTAGCACTTGCAAGGTAAGTTTTCTTATAAAAAAGTGAAGTAAAAACCCTAAAGTTGCACAACTTGTTTATAGGCCTAAGAAAAGCCACTATTAACTCCACTGCAAAAGAAAAATTGGCTTATATGGGCTAAAGAACATAGACAATGGACACCTCAATAATGGTGTGCAATACAATGGAGTGATGAGACTCGATTCGAAGTTTGTGTTGGTGACAGTCGCAGTAGAGTTATTCGCAAAAAAAGCATTCCATGTTGACTATCTGAAGAGAAAAGTGAAATTTCCAGCATCCATTATGGTCTGGGGCAGTATGTCATCAAAAGGAGTAGGAAAACCTCATTTTATTGATGGAAATGTGGATACAAACAAATATTTGGCAATTTTAGAAGAATCGCTTTTATCAGTGATGGATGTTTGACATCCGGCCAAGATTTTGTGTTTACCTCAAAAAAGGTTATAAAATGGATGGAAGAAAATAATGTACCACTTTTGAAATGGGTTTCTAGCAGTCCAGATCTGTCACCTATTGAAACTTTGTGGCACGAGATGAAAAAGGTTCTACGACAACATCCTGCTCGTACAATCAGCGAACTGAGACAAAAGCTTCAAGAAATATGGGATTGTTTCACACCAAATTTTTGTCAAAACTTGGTTAACACTATGACCCAAAGAATTTCAGCCGTAATAAAAAATAAAGGTGATGTTACCCAATGATAATCTTTCAATTGATGCTGTGTTAACTTCGCGCATTTATTCGCACATTGTTTATTTGTTCAGATGTTCTATTAGTTATAGGTCTAAGTGATTTCAAATATGTATTTTTTACGACTAGAGTGTATCTAAAATGTTTTTGAGAAAATAAATTGTTTTAGAAGTAAATAGTTTCGTCATGTTTAGTTTATAAAGGCATATGTTGGTACAAATCTTGAAGTGGGCCAACTGAAGTGATAAGGGGCTCGTACAATGTCTGTATTTTGCCCATTTTTTCACCCATCTTATCTTCGGAAAATCGACCCGTACAATACAAACATTCAGCATCGCTTTCATGTTGCTTTCGTCTGAAGATGAATCATCCAACTTAAGACTTCCGCTGCATTCTGAACTTGAACTGGAGAGGGAAGGTATCTATCCGAATTCTTTTGAGGCTTTTAAATAATCCATCTCCTTACTCTTGTGTTTCCATGCATCTGATTCTTGATACAGAGCCCTAATTTGAGATAGTCTCAAATTAGGAAAACTTGGGTATCTCTAATCAGGAATTTTCCGTTAAAAAGTTTACACAAGCATATTCAGGTTATATACGTAATAAAATCACAATATTGTAAAAGAAAATAAATAAGGTATTTATAAACTACTAAATTTATATTAGACAATTGTTCTATATCACTTACCTTAGTTTTAGTAATCACTTTTCTCGCACTATTAAAAATATTTTTAACTCTCAAGAAGTAACAAGTTGTGACGTCACAGCAAACCATGTGCAAAACTAAACTGTAAACACACGTAGAATACTACTGCGTCTTAGTTCACAACTTTTTGGTATTATTAGATGGTACTATAAAGATACAAAGTTACACCACTGTCTCAAATTAGGCGCTTGTCTCAAATTTGGTTCCTTTCCTCTAGACTTACCAGGCTATCTATTAATAAAGGAACTCGCAATGAACATCTTTTGGTTATTCCAAAACATTCGACGGCTCTGTTTTAGCGCGGTTATTCATACAATGCTGCGAAACTGTATAACAGCTTGGCAGTATATCTCCAAAATCTGAGCCTTTACAATTTTAAAAAAGATTGAAAGCAGTTTAAGAAAGACCTAAGATATAAGCAAAGCTCGACACGTTTTGAAGGATAATGCCTCAGTTTATTTCTTCTTAAGTCGTCTTGTTTTTTTTTTGCAAGAGTTGTTTTTTTATAATGTTCTCGTATGTTCTATTTTGTATTGTATATTTTTTTATTTATTTTGTATGAGTGTTATTTTTATGGGATTCATTGAAAAGCAGCTTAGGCTAGTTACCTTGAATGATGAATAACGACTATTTATTATTATTATTCGAAAAGACAAAATAAATTTTGGCTGAACTATACTTTAGCTCATATCCCAAATATTACATTTCTTATTTTAAAATGAAAGATTAGGATGTAACTTGCACGAAAATATCATTTTTTCTTCAAGGAACCCTCTGCTTGCTATTTTATAGTACCTCAAAGTTGCATTTTGTGTGGAATACTGCTTTATAAGCTGTTTTTTTCTTGTTTACACAAAAGATTGCTCAAAATTATATGAATATAACATACAATGTAAATTACTGTGAAACTGTTCATCGCAATAATGCAATTTTGCATTATTTTAATGATAAAAATAGTTCATTGTTAAGCAGTAATTTCATTTATTTCAGATGAATATTCCCATCACTACACCACCATCTACCACCATCACTATCCTACTCTCTCCATCTAGTTGCTGTGTTGCCAAATCATGGATAAGTTATATACCCTAATTTGGTTTGCCAAATTCTTACTTATATACTAGCGCAAAAATGAGCAATCGGCACAGGATTGTCACGAAAATGCGATTTGGAGGTGTGGCCGGCAAGTTTTACTATACTAAATCCACCTTGTGCCCTACGATAGCGTTAGCTAAAGAGACTTTTTTGAAGAGTGCCTCATGCCCTTCACAAAAGTTCTTCGGTTATTGTTTTTCCTATATTATAGTTATAATCTATTTACTTTAGTATATATGTACTTGAAGAATTATTTAAAGTGAAGCTGATGTTACAAAATGTACCTAATTAAATGTGATATAAGATGAGAAATAACTGAAAAAGTAGCTCTTGCAAATCGCTAAATAATGAAAACATAACAAAAAACATTGCAAGTTTTTTGATGATTTGATGAAATGATCGTTGATCTTTATTTAACTATAGTGTTGGACGATGATATGTTGGGTGGACCTGGCGAGATGGTCCAAATCGACGAATCGACGTTGGGTATTTTTATACGCAATGACCGCTGGTGCCTTTTGTATTTTTTATGTCACCCGAGCCGCTGGTGCATTTTCCACTGTTTAGACGCATACTGTTCAAAATTTCATCTAGTTTTCGGTAAATATTGGGAAAACTTTTCATTTACAATAAATTAAGACTTTTATTTTGCAAATAACCTCATTTCTAATTACGTATTTCTCCCAAAAAACGTACAACTTGGCAACAATGGACATCGTTTATCTTATAGTATCTGTCAAGAAATGACCGTTATAAAATGGCCATTCGGAATTGTTTGTACTTTCAAATATTTATTATAAACGCAAAAACTTTGATCTCATTGAAAATACGCGAAAAAAATGGTTAAGGAATTTGAAGAAGACTGAAAAATCACAACACACCTCCTCTACACAGTTTACCAAGTAAATACCATCATTTACGTATGTATTTTGAGCTGTTATTTTAGCTAATAAGCTAATGTGTAATAACATGGCTGATTTTGAACCTTTTTTTGCAAAAAAACGATTTTTTACAGTTTCACGTCTATTTTCCTTATTACTATACAGTGTATGTTATATTCTTATAATTTAGAGCATAATTTTGTGCAAAGAGCAAAAAAAGCGTATAAAACAGTATTCCATTCTAGAGTAATACCACCAAAAATGCAACTTTGAGGTTCTATAAGGGCTCCTTATAGAAAAAATGATATTTTCGTGCAAGTTACATCCGAATCTTTTATTTTAAAGTAAGAAATGAAGTATTTGCGATATGCGCTAAAGTATAGGAATACCGGAATTTTTTTTAATGTAATACCCTTAAGAAATTTGACAATCCCCAAAAGTTTTTAGAAATAAAGCTCCAAGGAGTTGTCGAGATTTTTTTTTCACGTATAACGTCACCAACACCCTTATTACGAGACTTTGAAGCAGCTGACAGGAACTTCCCAACCCCTTCAACTTCCAACCTCCAATTTTCAACCCTACCAAAACAATTTTTGAAGACTAGGTGTCAGCCATTTTTAATTTTTTTTTTTCGTTTTTTGTCCGTATCTCGGCCGCCATTGGATCAGTTTTCAAAACCGAGATAGCTTGTTAGTAATTTGCATAATGTCACTTTTCAAGATACGTCACTGACAATGGCGTTCATTTGACACCTATCGAAACGAATCATCGTTAAGCCTTGATACAAAAGTTATAGTTGCAATATTAAAATACGACACATATTAAACCTTCCGTCATATCGAACGTTACGCCGCTGTAAATCACCCCCTGTAAACGAAGGTCTTCAACGTCCGTCGTTTCTTTCAGGAGCGAGCAAAGGGTAGTCTTCGGTTGCTGCTTAGGATATATCTTCCCGGAGACAGGGACTAGAATTAAAAGTGTCGAGTGTCTAGGAGCACATTGGAACGATACACTGCCCCTCTCAGGCTGTCAAAGTAAGTCACTCTTTATTTTTGTCTTTTGTAAAATAAGTTGTTGAGTAGTTTGATTTATATTTATAAGTTTGTTACGAAATATGGTTCTTTTTACTGAAGGTGTATTTAGACAAGTTAATGAAACGTGAAGAAACTGTTTCTTGGGTACTGTTGCGTCTTGTAGAACTTCGAATTTCGCTGTATTTTCGCTTGAAATTTAAAGAGGGTAGTTCGATAGACTGTACACTGTATTTTTAGCAGTTATTTTCACCATTATTTCCACCGCCATCGGCCATATGACGTTGTCGTCTGTGCATATGTCATGTATGAGAGGCGCTTGCCTGCGGTGTTGCCGGATTGGGCTCCGCATGTAGGGAAAATATGAAAAGTGGAAAATTTATAATACATATATTAATTAATGAAACACAAAAACGAAAAACTGAAACAAACAACAGTATCAAAATAAAAAGCGATTCTTAATAAGTATAAAACAAAAAATAACGATAGTAAGCTAAAAACATTAAATTGTCAATACTTATAAAAAATAAAAAGTAGTAAAATAAAAGAAACTATTCCATGTTATTATAAAAAACAAATAACAAACAGTAAAATAAAAAGCATTTTTTATAATTACATGGAATTGTTTGCCATTTTACTGTTTTTACTTTTTGTTTTTTGTTATCACTCAGAATAGCTTTCTATTTTACTGTTTATTTTTTGTTTTTTATAATTACATGGTATTGTTTTTTTTGCTCTATCACTGTTTTTATTTTTTATTTTATATAACACTGATCAACAGCCAAAAAATATCCTAAATAAAATCAACAAAATATTACTATTTTTAATGTGCTAAAACCGGAATGAAACTTATTTGTTCAATATTAGTTCAAGTTTTAGAGATACGGTAATTATATGTGTTCCTGCTGTGACCGTGTTAATATAGTGTAATTCACAAGAATGCACGTGCTACATTTTTATATTCGGCAAGGAAAGATGATGTAATCGGCATGACAGCGTTCAGGCAAAATGTCTCGAAAGTGTGTAAACAATCCAGATCAGTTTTGATACGTGTGTGGTGATGTGACTTTTGCGTCTCAGAGACGGTCTATTACTCCACTAATAACAAAGGCATATCAGCTTTATTTCGGTTGTAAACTAGGTGATCAAGACAAACAGTGGGCACCCCACATCTGCTGTAATACATGTGCTTCAAGTCTGAGGAGCTGCTTAAATGGCAAAAAACGGTCTATGCGCTTTGCTGTCCCAATGGTTTGGAGAGAGCCTACAAATCAGATTAATGATTGTTACTTTTGCATGGTACCTTGTGTTGGACAAGCCACAGGTATGTCCAAGAAAAAAAAATCGGTTACTAAATACCCAAACATACCATCTGCGATGAGACCTGTGCCTCACAGTGACGAAAATCCTATTCCAAAACCCCCAGAATCCTACACTTGCGAATCAGATCATGGCGATCGAGTGATTCGTCAGGAAGAAGATATGCCATCAACGTCAAGAGATCCTGATTTTATACCGAGCACGTCATGCCACCAACCGCACAAAAGAATTAAATGATCTTGTAAGAGATTTAGAACTTCCAAAATGTAAGGCAGAGTTACTTGGATCAAGACTGCAGCAGTGGAACTTGTTAGAAGACGATGTTTCGGTATGTGTTTTTCGTGAACGCCACAAAGACTTAGAACCATTTTTCAATATGGAGAATAACTTGCTTTTCTGCAGTAACATTAACGGCTTACTGGCGGCTTTAAATATAAACTATAACCCAGAAGAATGGAGATTGTTTATAGACAGTTCAACATTGAGTTTAAAGGCAGTGTTATTGCATATTGGAAATATTTTACCATCTCTTCCTGTAGGGTATGCAGTTCACATGAAAGAATCATATGGCAATATGAAGTACCTATTGACATGCATAAAATACGATGAACACCAATGGCATATTTGTGGCGATTTGAAAGTTGTTGCACTTTTACTTGGGCTGCAGCTAGGCTACACAAAGTTTTGCTGTTTTTTGTGTGAATGGGACAGTCGGGCAAAGGCACTTCATTACACCAGACAAAACTTACCTGTTCGTCAATTCCTAGAGCCAGGTCAAAAAAATGTACAGCATATGCCATTAGTAGATTCGAAAAAAAATTTATTACCACCACTGCATATCAAGTTGGGCCTAAAGAAAAACTTTGTCAAGGCATTAGATAGAGATGGGTCAGCTTTTCAATCCCTGCGTCAGAAATTTCCAAGACTAAGTGAAGCAAAGGTTAAAGAAGGTATTTTTGTTGGGCCACAGATTCGAAATATTTTGAAAGATACACAGTTTGAAAACACTTTAACAGGTATTGAAAAATCTGCTTGGAATGATTTCCGTCTGGTGGTCACTAATTTCTTGGGAAATAGAAAAGCTGACAACTATAAAACCCTTGTCAAAAATGTGCTATCATCGTATCAAAAGATGGGCTGTAATATGTCTCTTAAGATACATTTCCTACACTCACACCTGGACTTTTTTCCTGACAATTGCGGAGCCGCAAGTGATGAGCACGGCGAACGTTTTCATCAGGATATTTCAACAATGGAAAAAAGGTACCAGGGAAAGTGGAATCCTTCCATGCTTGCAGACTACTGTTGGACTCTTGGTAGAGATGCTCCAGAAATGATCCATAAAAGAACAGCAAAAAGACAGCGCATATAGTGATTCTTATAAGTATATGAATCTTGTTACTTTTTTTAATATAGGTATCCTTAAAAATAAAAAGTTTTTTTTTCTAAACCGCAACTAATTTTTTTATTTCATTGTCATTTTTGGATTCAGCGCCCCAAAATTAACAAAGAAGTAAACTTTTCCCACAAGATACAATTAAAAAAGTAAAATTTGTTGTCCAGTGTAATTATTTACAATTTACTGTGTGTCAGCTTATTACTGTCATTTTTTGTTTTTTACTTATTAAGAACCGCGTTTCATTGATTAGTATAAATGCACCTACATACATATATGTATATAGATTTTCCACTTTTCGTTTTCCCTAAATGCGGAGCCCAATCCGGCAACAACGCAGACAAGCGCCTCTCATATATGACATATGCACAGACGTCAACGTCGTCATATGGCAGATGGCCGTCTAAATAATGGTAGAAATGACTGCTAAAAATACGTCTTTTGGGAAAAAAATTCATGAAAAGCGTGCTTCATCCACACTTTTGTTTATTTAAAATAATATATCAGACTACCCTCTAGAAGTTTCAAGTGAAAAAACAGTGAAATCCGAAGTTCTACCAGACGCAACAGTATCGTTTCTTGTCTATGTAATGGATTATACAGGGTGACTTCGAAGTTGAGTCATTTATTTTAACAGTGAGTAGATCTGATCAAAAGATATGTTTTTTTCCTTTACCATTTTTCTGGTAAAATTAAAGTAACAAAGTTATAGCCCTTTGGAAGTTTGAGTACCGCCCTGTCTCAATAATAATATTATGTGCTCGGGTTTGGCAACAACGGATATAATCCGCCTTATCGGTTCATCGCATCGGAAACAAAAAAGCGAAAGAATTTGGAACGATGTTTCACTCTCTGTCGGTACTGGTTGTGTGGTTATTTGTCAAACCTGTCAATTGTGAAGTGCGCTTAGCAATTCGGTTTTCTCTCTAGCGGCATCGTTCTGATTCACGACAACGCTCGGCCTCACGGTGCGGCAAGAACACAGACGTAAATGCATAAGTTTCGTTGGGCACTACTAGATAATCCACCATATAGCCCTGACTTAGCACCATCAGACCTTCATCTTTTTCCAAAACTTCAGGAATTTTTTGATGGAAAGCACTTTATCGTAAGGCGACAGCGTGTTATGACTACGGGATCCAAAAACTGGTGTTACGATTTCACAAATGTTCAAATGTTTATTGCCGCTATGCTGAACAAGGAAAAAAATGCATTTTTCCGTTTGTGATAAAATGTGAATTCATTTATGAACAAAACGTTAATAAATAAAGTTTCATTAACTTCATTACAATACTAATAATAATATAAAACGTCATAATTGGCGAATATTAGCATGAGCTATTCTACCACTTTAAAATGTCAATTCACAAGATTATTAATGAAAACACTATATACTAAGTGACATATAAATCCGAACACCCAGTTTAAATGGTTTTATTTTAATAAAATTTTGTATAAGTACTTAATGAAGCATAATAAGTAAATGATAAAAATTTCAAAATGATTGCACTGCTTTAAAGCCCTTTGACCTTTAATAATGTGTGGATGCACCCTGATGTGCTACGCATTCTCCAACGCGCCTAGGCATGCTTCTGATCAGGTGGTCAATGTACTCCTGTGGTATCTCATTCCAGGCAACCACCAACTCCTCTCGAAGTGCTTCTAGAGTCTGAGGAGGACGTTGCAAATTGAACAATCTCCTACCCATCATATCCCACACGTGCTCAATTGGGGATAAGTCGGGAGATCTTGGTGGCCATGGTAACAATGTGACATCATTATGTTGAAACAAGTCTATTGTGACTCTTGCAACATGTGGTCGGGTATTATCTTGTTGGAAAGTTGGATCTGCCAGGGTGTCAAGATAGGGTAAAAGATGGGGTTCTAGAACTTCGTGGATATAACGCTGCGCGTTCATGTTACCTCTGATGAAGATTAAAGGTGACCTGGAACCATAAGCTATAGCACCCCAAACCATAACTCCAACAGTGTGATGAACATGTCTTTCAACAAAAAACTGTGGATTCCTCCTTTCACCACGTCGCCTTCTAACCCTGGCACGACCATCGTGCATGCCTAAACAAAATCGAGACTCGTCACTAAAGACAATACTGTTCCATTCCTGATCCCAGAGTGACCGTTGTCTGCACCACTCAAGGCGATTACGTCGGTGTTCTCGAGTTAAAGGGAGGACCCAGTGTGGCCGGTATGAAAACAAGCCAAAACTTCTCATTCGTCGGTAAACACTTCGCATGCCAATAGGTCTTCCGTGTTCTGCAAACCATTCATTTGCAATGGACCTGGTAGTGGAGAAAACGGTCCCTTAAGGCCAATAATCTTAGGCGGCGATCTTCACGGTCTGTTGTTCTACGGCGGCGTCCAGTGCCCCTTGCTCTTTGCGTACGGCCTTCTCGAAGCCATGCCTGACAACACCTAACCACAGTGTCTACACTTCTTTGCACTCTAACTGCAATTGCCCGAAAAGAAAGTCCAGCTTCCCGAAGTCCCACTATACGGCCCCTATCAAACTCACTAAGTTGACGAAATCGTACAGGTCTCCGTACTCTAGGCATCGTAACCGATCGTAAAGGATGTCAAGAACCAAAATCCGCCAACGTTGATTCTTTACTGCGGCTGAAATATTCATTTTTAGAGCGTTAGTGAATTAAAAAAAAGCGGTATAAAAACCGGAATGTCCAACTGATAAGGCTGAAAAATTTTTCACTTGTTATTTACAGTAAGATAAATACATTCACCAACTTTTATTAAAATAAAACCATTTAAACTGGGTGTTCGGATTTATATGTCACTTAGTATACGTGTTAATTAAGTATGTACCATAAAATTGTCAGACGATTCTTTGAGCAATTGTGAGACAAAATATTCAAGAGACAAAAAAGTTGTATTTCTATTTGGTTAATCCACAGAACATAATTAAAATTGCACAAAGTTCAGTGGCGTACATTTATTGTCACAAATATTCGTTCAGATCCCGCTAGAGACGCCACTGAACTTAATAAATTCGATCAATTTAAGGTTGAATTAGCTCCTTAATGTTGTAAATACCGCCGCCAAATTACAACAAAATTAAATAATGGATATTAGAGAAAGATACGAAAAACCATTTTTTTCTTATTTCAACCCCCTCTTTCTTGAGAACGAAGAATTTGCGAACCTATGCTTATATGAACTTTTGTCTTAAAATTACTCAAAGAATCGTCTGTTAAATTATGTTACATACTTTATTAACACCCGTTATACCGCTAAAAATGCAAAGGTGTCATCAAAAACATTAACTGAGTAAAATAAATTACTGAATTGGATAATATTTATGCATCAATTTCAGCACCACAAATTTTAACTTAACCGGTTCAAAAAATAAGCAGCGGTGAGACCCCTCCGAAAAGCACTCATCAATCATGTGACCACTTTACCTTTAAGAACCTTTATCATTATATTTAAGTCAATAAGGTACAATAAAATGATTGTGAGTGAACAAAACGCCACAATATTGAACATCCGTTCTTGTCTGGCGTACAGGCATAACGTTAAACAGACCCCACCACCTAGAAACTCTGAAGGCCATGTGCGTACGATAACATTTGATTATAGGTAATTTCGGAATTCCACGAAACGTATTTTATTTTGCATATTACAAAAATATAATCAGACATTCCCGTATGCAAAAGTAAAAAACTTTCTACAAGTTAGTTCATCCAAAGGAACAATCTAGAACAGAGTTCCCCAAACTTTTTTGTGTCGTAGACCTCTTGCCATGTTTTTCCGTGTTGGGTAGACCCCCTACATACGTGATATTGATTTCCTGTAAATTTCTAACTGTAGTGAAGTTTAGTGTTAAAAACTTAAAGTAAAAACACATGTTAATTTATACATTTATTAATTGAATTTAAATTAAAACTACTCAAAATAAAATTTTGTATCTGTTATGTAAAATATACGTAACATTAAATAAACAGGTGTCTGATCAAATAAGTGCATTGGGAATAAATGCCCGCATTGAAAAAAAATAAGAGAGATAAAATACAAAAAAAGTGAAAAATAATAAAAAAAAAGTTTTATACTCAAAATAGTACAATAAGCGAGTTCGTTTATTGTTTATAACATAAACGTATGTTCTACAATAATTTCACTGTTAGTTTGATTAAATTCCGATTCTGATACGTTTAAGTTACCTAAAAATAGGCAAAAAATTAACGAATTATAGTGTGTACCTATCCTTGAATTTTCAGAATAATTTAAAAAAATATTTTCTATAAAGGGGGGTTCTTAAAAAAAATCAATGCGGGCACTTATTCCCAATGCGGGCATTTATTGGTCAGACACCAATAAACATAAAATAAACTATAAATAAAATAACATAAGCAATAAGTCAATATTTTTAGTGAGAAGGATGAACCTGATGCTTTAATAATAAATTATGAACATTTGGCGTCAATTTTGTAAGGGTTAATCTTAAATCTACTCGGCTAATGATGTCCAGTCTGTTTCTTTTTTTCGTTAGGAGATTGGTAACAGCGCTGAATCCCCTTTCCACTAGGTATGACGATGGAAAGGAAATTGAAAATTTCCTCGCTATATTCCATAATACGGGATAAGTAACGGGTATGTTGTTTTGCAGCCAGAATTGCTGATATCCGTTTTTAAACTGAACCTTAAGTTCTTCGTTTGTACTTAGTTCAGTCAGTTCCTCTTGTATTATGACATTCCTTTCTTCTATGTCACCATATAGATTAATTATCCACGGTGGTATTACCATAGTCAAAATATCCTCAAACCTAGATTCAAAATCTGAATAGAGGACATTTAAATGTTGAACGTAAGTTGAAACGTCGTCTTCCTGGCAGCTTGTCTGTGACAAATTGGGGAACTGAGAAAATTCGCCCCGTCCAAGATTTTGCTTCATTAGTTTAACTCTGGCCCTGAAACGCTGATAAGATGGACTTTGTTTTAATCAAATTTAAACTGTCGCCTTGTAATTGCAAATTAACCATATTAAATTTTGTAAACAAATCTGTTAAATAGGCGATGTCTGTTTTCCTCTTCATTAAATTTTCTTTTAAAATTTTATCTTTAGTATCCAGAAATTCTAAAATAGTCTCAAAAAGTGCAAAAAATCTTGTCAAACATAAGCCTTTCGACAGCCAGCGTACTTCAGTGTGAAGGAGTAATTGATGAAAGTGTTCGTCATTTTCTTCACACAACTGCGCAAATAACCGCGTATTCAACGCGCTGCTTCGGATTCGGTTTACTGCATCAATGACTAAATGAAGTGATTCATGCCATCTAACACTCATTTTTAGCAACTAAATGTTGTCGATGGATGACGCAATGTATTGCTAACACCCCTGACACATTATGTTTTAAATAGCTTATACATCCACGATAACGCCCAACCATGGCAGATGCTCCATCTGTAGCTACTGATATTATATTTGATAAAGGAATTGCTTTTTAAATGAAGTAGTCCTTCAAAACATGAAATATTGATTCACCTTTAGTGTCGGTTATCAAAGTTCTTGCGAAGAGCAGTTCTTCGTAGATTTCTTGATCATAATAAAACGAACATATGCCAATAATAATGCTGCATTATCAGGTAAAGTTGACTCGTCCAGTTGTATAGAGAAATGGGTCGTTTGCAAATAATTACATAAGAAGCTTTCAATATCAGAACTCATTTCATCAATACCTCTTTCAACAGTATTGTTGCTTAAGGGAATTCTTTTAATGATATCAGATGCAGGTTTGTGTAAAACAATTTTTAAAACCTCTTCAACGGCTGGCAAAATTAACTTCTCTCCGATAGTATGCGGTTTTCCGGATTTTGCTATAAGTAACGAGAAATTGTAAGACGCCCGCAAACCATCATCATTTCTTTGTAACGTCGAAGCGAACATTCTGTCCAGTGTAGGTCTCTTCTGAAATTTATCTTTGAGTGTTTGAAAGTATTTCAAATCTTTCTCTGTTTTATCAGGGTGGCATCTTCTCAGATGATCTTGCAGTTTAGATGGTTTCATAGCGTCATTGCCCAAAACTTTTTTGCGTAAAAGGCACATAGGCGATTGTTTGTCCGGCATTTTCAAATAATCAACACTGTACTGTCTACATTTCTTTTTAGATTCGGACATGGCATCAGTCATCTATGGGCAAAATTAATTTATTTAAATAAGACAGAAAATCCAGCAGCTGTATATTAAAAATATTTTTTGATTTTTCCGAAAACATTCCATAATTCGAACATCTTCTTGCAACAATTAGCTCGAATTACAGAGATTGCACTGTAATTATATTACTGATTGCTAAAACTTTAAAAAAGAAACTATTGAGGAGAACTCGTGTAATTTTGCATGATTGAATATTTAACTACTAATAACTAAAGTCATGATTGGCGTAATTTATCTATCTTTGCTAACTACGAGTACAAAACTAAAATTTAATAAAAAAATAATGTACTTACTTTTCTCCAGCACTCTCAAACAAAATAACACTGACTCACTATAATTTGTGTGATATACTATCTGTTTATATTTTTTAAAATATTATCTTAGCACTTTCCTTTTCAAGATTCAGGAAACGAATAAACGTATTTGTCCCACATTCGTATTTATAGAGTGACGAATTGAACAAGTCAGTGCAAGGTAGCGAAGCTGTGAGACTGCGACTCTCAGGTTTTTACAAATTCAAATTTATTGCGACCACACAGCGAATACCAACGTCCTACACAATTTTATAAACATACTATATATAATAAATTTTTTACTTCGTACGTACCTTTATAAATAATGTATATGTTTTGATATTATAAGATAGTATGATGTAAGTAAATAGGTACTATCAGTGTATGTGTTGAGATCCACTATCGTGGACCCCCATATTCATTTCATCGACCCCCAAATTTTTTTTCGCCGACGTAGACCCCTTGCAGGTTGTCATAGTCCCCTAGGGGTCGAAATAGACCACTTTGGGAATCAATGATCTAGAATGTGGATAATAGGAGATATCACCTGAAAAGGTCGTGGAGAAATGTGCAAAACTGAGGCTCCTGCAATGAAGAAGTTACCTATTTTTTTTTCTTTGGAACACACTTAAAATGATGTAAAGTGTAAAGTGAAATACCGCACTGAAAACATTTTTTGAATGTCTTAAAAAATTACGAAAGTTACGCTACGAATTTGAAAAGATCAATATCAACGACATTATCTACCGATTTCGTCTTTTTCGGTTCGGCAACACTGGCGGACGAGTGCACTTTCACTTGTTGTAGACAATACGAGGGTGGTCTGAATAGTTTCCGACCTCAACGTGAAGATGCCAGCACTCGTAAATAAACGCTATACTACAACTATTTAAAACTGTAATGACTCATACGCGTGATCAACACGTGATCAGAGCTCGATCCCGGCTTCCTTCCAGTACAGCCGTATAGCGTACGACATATGTCGTTTCTGTGGCTTTGCGGTGGTCAACAGCACAGACAGAGATGGAAATGATGGCTGATTGTTCTCCGCCGGTAGAACCAATGCAATCAAAGACGCGCCTCGACCGGCAGACTCATAGGCGTCGGCAACGCATTGGAACGTGTTTCGTTGAGCGATCGCATATTGTGTGTTTTTTATAAGAATTGTTGTGTGATTGTTATTGTTGTGGTTTCTGTGGTTACTGTTTTGGTTATACTTAACCATGGAGAGTGCAAATGGCACGAGTGGAAGTACTGAAAGCCAGGGAACAAGTAGACGGCTTCGTAAAGCACTGAAGAGGGACGCTAAAGAAATCGTGCTCAACGTGTTCAATTATCTGAACAGAACTATATCGCAGGGAGATGCACCCGCGCGTTGTGAAAGTATGACAGGCATTCCAGAGTGGACCATTCGCAGGGTGGTGGATGAAAGAAGAAAACTGGAGCTACTACTGATCCAAAGTTTAATTTGAAGGGACGAAAGGCCGTTAAATTGGATGACGATAGCAAAATGGCGTTAAGGCGAACCGTACATTCATTCTTCTTTAGGAATGAGATACCAACCCGCAAGGCTGTACATGCAGCGATCAAGGAAAATGAAATTATACCCCAAATGAGCGTCGAGGTAATGAGGAAATCCCTGCACGAAATTAATTTTCGTTACGAAACGCGTAATCGGAAGTCAGTATTGATAGAGAGACCTGAAATAGTCGCCTGGCGTCGAAAATACCTACGCGAAATGATTGAATATAGGCGACAAAGCAGAAAAATCTATTATTCGGACGAGACATGGGTAAATGCAGGTCACACAGTTAAAAAAACCTGGATAGACAAAAACGTAGTGAGTAACCGACAAGCAAGCATTGAAGGTTTGTCAACAGGTATTCGTGGACCGTCAGGGAAAGGTCAGATTGATCGTAACTCATATTAGTAGCGATAGTAGCTTTTTAGAAGAGTGTGACTTGATTTTCGTCTCTAAGAAAGGAGGTGATTACCATGACGAAATGAATGCCAGCTGCTTCGAGAGCTGGTTTCAAGGGGTGCTTCAGCGAGTTGAGCCCAACAGCACAAACCTGCGAACATTAGTTACGTGACTGATGAGATGGCCCGTCAATGTGGTGTCACTGTGCTGCGGTTACCGCCCTACCACTGTGAACTGAACCCAATAGAGCTCATATGAGCTCAAGTGAAGGGTTATATTGCGCGCCATAACACAACCTTCAAATTACCAGACGTTAAGGTTTTACTTGAGACTTCCATACAGCTAGTAACGCCCGAAGCTTGGCAGAATGCTATCCGTCATGTTGTGAAGGAAAAAACAAAAATGTGGCAGCTTGACCACCATCGACACCATCATAGAGCCAGTTATAGTCAATTTCAACGAGGAAAGCGATAGCGACAGTTTATTACTGTCAGATGTAAGTGGAAGCGACGATGAATAAAGGTAATTCCCAAATTTTTGACTTACAATACGTTTCAAACCACTCTTTATTAAGCATGTGACAAATCTAGTTCACCCATGTTGAACATTCATACCCCGCCTATGAACAGCCGACTACTGGTAGTTAAGTGATGTTCACGTGAACATCGATGAGTCATTACAGTTTTAGATAGTTATAGTATAGTGAATTTCTTTGTTCATCTGTTAACAGTTACTCACTAAAGTATCAGCCACTTTGGTCGCGCAGTTTTATGTAAGAATCGTTTGAGTGAGTTGATGTGACTGTTTTTGTGAAAATCGACAAACTCGAGTAACGTGCTGTCATTAAATATTTGTTTTTGAAAGGCAATACGCAAATCAAAGATGAGTTGGATTCTGTGTATGTGGGACTCTGCACCAACATTTACCACAGTGAAATTTTGGGCAGCTGAATTTAAACGTGGCCGTAAGAGCTTGAGAGACGGTGAACGTTCGGGACGTCTAAAAACTGCAACAACCGACGAAAGTATCGCGAAATGGTGCTAGACGACCGCCGAATTAAGGTGAGAGATAACAGAGGTTATGAACATGTCAAAAGAACATCTTGTTTTGCAAAGAAAAACGCCGAGTACTATTTGGACGGGTTACAGAGATGGGAGCATTGCTGGGAGAAGACTATTTTGAAAAATAAAAAAATGCCTTGTTTCTTTGTTAAGTCGGAAACTTTTCAGAGCTCCTCGTAGAAGACCGATTGAAATCTGCAACACCTCAAAGCTTTTCGTACAATTTTCCCCGGGGCAGTAGCGTTGCTTTCCTACCTCTAAACGGCGCCCGTGTTCCCGCGTGGTCCACCATTTTCCATTCATATTCTAACGATATAAAAGCAGTAGGTGCGTCAACAGTGAAAAGTCAAAAATAGCATCGCAAGAAGGTGATTGCACTTGCGCGTATGCACCAATGAACAGACGTCGTACAACTTCTGAATTGACGGCGTGAAAAACACTGTTGTATCCGCGTTCCCGATACAAACGTGCCTACCACGTGCTTCAAACAATTCACAGTGGAATGCGGACGGACAGTTCTTTAACTCCGTTCGAAATTCTGAAATGTTATCAGTTCTGCAGTTTGTGTGCCGTGTCTATTTGTCCGTTGTTTAGTTTGAAACGGGTAGGTAGAAATGATGCATTGTATGAATGAAGTTTGAATGGGGTGGTAGTGATAGGAAAGTTTGAGTTTGATAAATTTCAGCGGTGAACAGAAACTTTTTACGAGCTTTTATATTTAACCTGACCCGTTTGTATGTATACTTTATCTGAAGTCACTTGAAATAGCATACAAACCTTTGGTCGGCGCGTCCTTTGTAATTTCATGACGTATCATAGGCGTGCGGTCATTTATTTAGAACGATAATAATAATGTTTTTATATCACAATAAATGGATTTTACTATCTTCTTATTTTTTTGATTTGGGATAAAAAAACTTATATTGGGAGTTTAATTTATGTTGACTGAAAGTTAAGAAATGGAAAAATTACAGAATTCCAACGTTTAACATAGGCAAATATTTACATAGCAGGTAGGTATATAAAAAGGTATATAAAGACTTACATTATAGGTATTTATATATCATCCTCGCCTTCGGAGGAATTACAACGAGATTTACAGGAGGCAAAACACAATATTCATTTTCTTTTCAATAATATGCCTAGAACACTGCTTCCATAGGTCTGTGGCAGCAATATGAGATACTGCATCTCTTATTGTGGCCAATAGCGATTCACTTAATTGAGGGGTCTGATTATGTTTTCTTACTTTTTTTTTAAAGCAGCCCAGACCAACTCAATCGGGTTAAAAATGCAGTAATAGGCAGGTAGACGTAATACTTCATGGCCATTTTGCTGAAGCAGATTGTCAACAACATACTCTTTTTCAAATTTTTGTCTTTTAATAAGATCCAATAATATGGCTTTGGTTGATTTTTGTGGTATTTCCATTCCCTTATCCTTCATAAAATCAATAATGTCTTGTTTTTTTGTGCCTGTATTCGGAATTTTGTGTTTCTGTCGGGAATGGTATGGCGCATTGTCCATAATAATCACTGAATTTGGGGAAATGTTTGGTATTAACTGCTGCTCTATCCACTTTTCAAATAAGTCGGAGGTCATGTCCTCATGATAGTCGGCACATGATTCTTTGATATTTTTGGCAGATAACAGCAAGGCATTAGGTATAAATCCATTTTCACTGCCAGCATGGAGAATAATGATTCGTTTTCCACGGTTGCATGGTGCATTTAAAATGCACTTGTTGCTGTCGTCAACCCAGCCGTACTGCACAACATCATGGGTATCATACCACGTTCATCCAGGTATATCAGATTTCTTTTCTGCTCTCTATAGATTTTAACTTTGTGCAAAAATTCTTGGCGCAATTCAACGATTCGAGACGACTCCATAATCACCATTCTTTTATCTAATTTTTTGTATTGAAAAAGACACAGTTTTACAATACAGTGCAGTGAGTCTAAGCATTTGTAATTATAAAATCTTCAGGATAATCTTTTAATTTATCCCGTATCATTTCCAACGTGGGCACCAAATTTTCTTTATAAAATCCGTATATTATACGACGAATATCTTCCTGAAAACCCACGTCTATTCTTTTTAATTTTTTGCCCTATGCGCTTTCTGTGGAAGGAATGGTTGACTACATCTCCCCTTTTATAACCCGATAAATGGTAGACCGACTGATTTTTGTCAGGATACAAATTCTGTTTAAAATTTGATTTTGCGAGGAATCTGGATTTTCGTTTTTCAGACAATCATACATATTTAGGATTACTCTTTGGGTCTGTTCAGGTTCATCAACCATCTCCTCGTGGCTTGGAGCATTTTCCCAAGGTCTCCAAAGAGCCATATTTAGGACACACAAGAACAATCAACACAACAATTAAATCAACAAGTAAACTGAGTATTCATAAGTCAAAAACACACAACTAATAAAATCTATGAAAAAACACGGACAGACTAAAGAAAACACGTTTATTCACCGCTACACGGCACTGGCTAAAACTGTTTCAATTTTCAGTAGCCACCTGCACTTGTTCGGAGCTCTGAAATACACGCTTTCTCATTGGCTATGTCCACGCATAGGCGTGTTTTACTCCACGTGGACCGGTGAAACTGCCTTTGATCTTATACGGGGATATTTGCTGAGAAATTTGGCGATTTTTGCAGCAACAGAGCGTGTTAAATATAGATATATAAAACGCACCCGGTATTTCACAGTGTTTCAAGTGACTTCAGATAAAGTATACTCTGGTTATAGGGGCTGATGTTTGATGATTAAGATAGTGGACTACTGCATAAAAAATAACAATACTTAATAGATTTAAGTATGTCTGTGGTATTTGCAAGAATTTGTTATATTTTTTGTTTCTTTCATGCATCGTAAGTAATACTTCTTTTTATTCACGTATTATAATATTAAACTTTTTCATTTACACACGCCGTATCTTACTATTTTCTCACTATTTTCTTTGAAAATCTCACGTTTCTCACATAAATTCATGCTTTGAGCAGCCATCACCCCTTCCTTTGAGACACCCTGTACATCGCTGGGCATTATATTCCGCTAAGCCTCGTATTTAGTCGCGCTGGACAACTGGACAAATATCACGTATATAAATAAGTTGTTATCGTTGACGACATAGGCCTGGATATACGTTATCTCATTTCGTATTATTATTGTTTGTGGTCTGCGTTTGCACAAAGCTTAACATTACTCGTAGTGCAGTTGGTGCTAGCGACTCGGCTACGTACAGTTTAATATTCTACTGAGCCAGTCGAGTGTGAAAATTCAATTTTATGATACCTTTTGCGGTTAAACAACATGACGCAAACACTGTGTTTGGGATGTGTATAACGTGAAACGTGTCATATTCAGGTTCGTTTTGCTTTTATTTTTGAATTTGTTAAAATGGAATAGAGACTATCGGGTTAGATCAACGTTCACTTGAGTTATTAAATTTATTTGATGCTGCTCTGACCCCATACTTCGACTTAAGATGTTAAAACGAGATCCAACGGAATATTTTTACCCATTGCAAAGTAAGATAAATAATACACTTGAGTTGCCTTTTGCAAAGTAAAATTTTGATGTCTAGTATGTTGGTGAAATTCTTCTTGAAGGCCAAGTTGAACCGAATACTTAAATTAATACCTAAAATCACAAAAAAAATAATTATTTTATTATGTAGGTTTTTCCTAAAAACTGTTATTTTGATGGAACTAGCTGTCACTCATTTCATGTTCACTTATACTAGCTGTGTGTGTTGCCTAACGTTATGACACTTGAGCTGTAGGGGATACCGTTGTAATGGCATGTTGTCTAAGGTCTGTTCAAAAGGTTCTGGTAGGTTATTGGCTAGAAAGCTAAGGTATCATTCTCCTGACAACTTTGGGGGTAACTCGAAAGGGCCAATTACCTGATCGTCAAGAATACCCGCCCAAATATTTATTTTAAAACGTTGTTGGAAATGACCTTCACGAATGGTATGAGTATTTTCTTGGGCCCACGTGTGAGTATTATGGAAATTTAATATCCCGTCTCACGTAAAAGTACATTCGTCTGTCGCCAGAATGTTTTTAAAAAATCCGGATTTTCAAAGTTTTTGTGCAAAAACCACTGACAGAATGGTCTTCTAGTAACAAGGCCTCCACTCGTTGTACATGGTAGGGATAAAGCAAATTTTTCCGTAGGATTCTATGGACTATGGTATGCAAAAACAATTGTTGACTTATTATTGTACTTTTTACTGGTTCTTAATCGTCTCACCAGTCAATCCTGGATGCGCCGTTGCGAATATTGACATCCGATAGGCATGTGTGAAATAATCGATATTTCCTTTGTTCCAGAGTCAAACTGTACTCCAACGTATAATCAAACGAAAGACTTACGCCACAAGAACAACTCTCCAAACATGTCTGCTTCAGGTATGTAAATGAAAAAGTTAATTATACTTACCTTGTAAGATTTGTAGTTTATTTAACTTCCTGTCTTCTGGGGTATCGTGTTACTTTCTTTGACAAAAATTATAAAAAGGGGTAGCTGATGACAAGCTTTTGTTCCTGAAGTCAATTCGGACATGAAAAACTTCATTCATTTTACTTCTTTGGAAAAGCTTTGTCTTTTGAGATCGGTCAAACTTCATTTTTGACATTTTAAAGGCTGAGCGTCATGAAACTTGGGCGGTTGGGGTAGTGGGTTGTAGATTGTACGAGTTTAATATTAGTCAAAAACTTTCTATCATTAAGAAGCTCCTGGTTCCGGTAACAACAATAACATTAAATGATAAAAGTTCGACGTAATAATGTGCTCATAATTAGAACTGGTCTGCGGTGGTGTCGTCACTGACACACCGCTACTGGAGAATATGTGTTTTAGAATATTTTATTGGGGAAAACGAACCACTTTAGCGTTGTCCGATGCTTGTGTAAATGATGACTGACTGATTTTTTTGATCCTTAAATGTACCACGCATTTCGCCTTAATTTGTCGTACTTCCTCTATGATGGTTCTCTGAATATTTCGTCAAGCAGATTGACTCGGTACTTATGGACGCATTGATATACAGCAGACACGGACTAACAAACCGACATAAATGAGAAACACGGGTCTGTGTAATGCAGATATACAGGGTGTCCGCAAAGTTGGGGTTCTCCTTTACACGACGTGTAGATCTTGAAAACATAAGCAATTTTTCTTAGTAAAAATATACACCAATGTCTTAAGGGAACCGAGATAAAGGGCTCTGCAACATCAAAAATATCTGAATACCGTCCTGTAGCCGCGACATCCCCGAGTGGTACTAGGACACTAGCTCAACCCGACGACAGAACTGGGTCGGGGTCAGTGTGTCAGGTCAGTATGTAACCTTCAACCGACGGTTACGGTCACGCGTTTAGAGGTAATCGCGTAGACGAGAATCCCTCAACAAGCACTAGAGACGTGGTTAGAGAAGTGCAAGTATCAAAAACTAAAGTGTGGCAAACGCTGCGTGAAGAGGGGCTGTATCCGTTTCACGTCCAACGTGTACAAGCCCTTCAACCTGACGATTCCAGCAAGAGTGCGGTTTTGTGAGTGGTTGTTGCATCAACATGACAATAATCCGGACTTTTGAAGTGCATATTGGTGACAGACGAATCTACGTTCACGCGTAATGGGGTGAATTACTTTCGCAACACTCATGTTTGGTCAGTAGAAAATCCGCACGCTGTCCGTCGGGCACATTTTCAACAAACATTTTCGGTGAATGTTTGGGCTGGCATGGTGAACGGTATGCTCATTGGACCATTTATTCTCCCAAATCGATTGGACGGGATGCAATACCTAGACTTTTTACGCAACATTTTGCCTTCCTTGTTTGCCTGCGTCTGCTCGGTAGCGCATCAGCTGATTTCATTTTCTGTTGGAGTGGTATGATTTCGGGCAGAGACGTACTTAGCCCTTCTCGTCAACTGAAGAGTGAGTACTTTTTCCTTTATATTTTTTTACTTGGTCGCCCTCCTTTCACTACACATTACCCTTGTTATTTCAAGGGTAGTTGTTTCTGAAAAGGAAAACCCCAACTTTGCGGACACCCTGTATTTAAGCTACAGAAAACTTGTGAACTGTGAAGTTCGAATATTATCGTGAGTCGTAGATTTTGAAAAAAAAATCAAATCGCTGGAATCTTACAACGTTTCAGCGATTGCTGCTCATTTCCAAATATTGTTTGGAGGGGACGAAAATTGTCGATTGGAAGCTCTGTGTGATAAATGGTTGTAAATTGTTGCACATTTGGTCAGTGAAAGACCTTCTATTATTAAGAAGCTGCTAATCTTAGTGACACTATGCACCTGTCAGACATAATAGGTCACAAATATTTTTCGTATATCCCAGAAATTGAATATTCATCGTGCCTAAGTAAACCTAACTAATCACGATTCGATTTCGCCTTTAGAAACGACTTCTTTGAAACTTCCAACGAAGGCGTAGGAAGTACCGAGTCAATCTACTTGACGCAGTTTTTAACTGATATCAACGTACTAATAACTACACTGATGTATCTATTTCAGATTTGATCGCTCCAATTATATTGATATTAGTAATGTTCGCTCTAAACGGAGGAGTCCTGTTTTACATATTCCGTGCAAAAAAGAAGTAAGTGCCCCTTCACATTTGTAAATAACCTGTAGAAGTAGATTGGTGAAGGGATTAATGATTTTGTCCTTTTTTCACAGACAGCAACAACACATAAGGGATGAAGAGTTAGGAGCTTTGCGACATTAATAGTTAGATTTATTTGTAACAAGAGATTTTCCACAGTAAAAAGTTTATGAGTATACGAATATTTTTTTAATTGTTAGTTTGTTTTATTGACCATCTGAAATATTCCTTTGAACCCTAATCGTAACGTGCCGTCCATGAAACTGCAAATAACTTTATAGTCGATGAGTCAAGGTACCGCAGTGTTTCATACTTGATGCTGTTCAAAGAAACACACGAACGGTGACCTGGCCCTCTTTTACCGCTATGCTAACGGAGTTTGCTCCACGAGCCTTCCTTCATAATGTTGTCACGCATAAGGCCATTCATATGAACTCTATCGTTGTTACTAGAGTATCAAGATTATCGATCATTGTCCTTGATACATGTGCGAAGTTACAAGTTAAACTTCTGGAAATTGGTGAAAATTATGCTCAAAGGTTCCGTTACAAGCATACATACATACATGCACACATACATACGTACATACATACGTACATACATACGTACATACATACGTACATACATACGTACATACATACATACATACGTACATACGTACATACGTACATACGTACGTACATACATACATACATACGTACATACACACGTACATACATACACACGTACATACATACATACGTACATACATACATGCGTACATACATACGTACATACATACATACATGCATACATACATACGTACATACATACGTACATACATACGTACATACATACGTACATACGTACGTACATACATACGTACATACATACGTACATACATACATACATTCATAGATACATAGATAGCTACATACATACATACATACGTGCATACATACATAGATATATAAATATATACATACATACATACGTACATACATACGTACATACATACATACATACGTACATACATACATGCGTACATACGTACATACATACATACATACATGTATACATACATACGTACATACATACGTACATACATACGTACGTACATACATACGTACATACATACGTACATACATACATACATTCATAGATACATAGATAGCTACATACATACATGCATACATAGATACATACATACTTAGATACATACATACAGGTCAAGCTAATAAAAGCGTGCTAATAAAGGAGCTTAAGGCAGAGCTGAACTTAAACGAACTATTTTAGTCAAATAAAAACACAAAATACGATGTATTTTTCTCTTTTTATTGATTTTTTTAACATTTCTCTGTCATTTATAATGAGCTTATATCAAAAATATTATAACCTAGATTATAGCATGGTTTAAACTTTCTTGAGAATCATGTTTTAATCCTCCTAATGGCATCATAAATGGGGATTTCGGATCAAGCACCACTGGGTCTGGAGTTGTTTCGCACCGTTCCACTCTGAATTTTCTCAAGATGTAGATAATTCCTACTTTCGCACATATCAATCCAAATCTGTCTCCTGAAAGCGTACAAAATATTACTGAGTTCTGAGCCTCGAATGAGAGAAACGAAGTTGTTACATTGTAGAAACCTTCATTTTGCCATTCTAAAAGTTGTCGAAAAAGCCTAATAAAATCTGATTCCTGCGTTGCATGATATTACGGGTCAAAGGTAAGAATTTTTTTCAATATCGCTCCATATTTATCATGATTATTATCGCGAATAAAATTCTCGTTTGTGTCAAATATTTTTTCATACAAACCTGTAGGGTGATTCAAAAGTCGTGACCAAAAATGAAACATCATACACAGGACCGCATTTTAAGGAGGGTCCTCTTTGTAAAGATACGGGGTGTTGAAGTTTAAAAATAAAAAACATTTTTTTTAAATATCTCCAAAACCGTCAACTGGAATGTACTAAAATTAGGCATGTGGATTTACCTAAGTATTGCTCACATTAAAAAGTCTTTACTTAAAACTAACGTGCGCCAGTGGCGAAGATACAGGAGATTAGTGCCATTATTTTTCCGACTTTTTACTGTTTTTGGCGGTTACGTCCCGATGTCTAACGAAATAATCAACTGCATATGCGGAGCTCAACTTCTCTAAACGGAAATGCAAACTTCGGAAGCCGATCCTAAACGCAGCTGCTACTCGCACTTGCACGCACACACACATGAGAATAAATCTAATACAAACTGTCGACAGGCATTGCTATGCTTTATATCGAAGATCAACAAATTGTAGTCATGCCTAAACCGCGCGATACTGTGTGCAAAATGCGATTTTTTTTAAAAATCGGTCCAGTGACGGCGGAGAAAAAGGCCAGAAACAAAAAAATTCGTACAAACTTTATTTTTTAGCTTTTAAAAATTGGGGGTTAGGGCTTGCAGGGGTTGGAGGACAATATATATCAAGGCCGACGTCATGTACTTTAAGGGGCGAAAGTTTACTACGGGCAACCTAATAAATAATTATAAAGAAAAGAAATTAATCGTTCAAGTGGAAAACTTCGACAACACCAATCAAGCTTGTAGTGGTTAAATGCCTTACCTATACAATTCCTAGGTCCACTACCGAAAGGCAAGTACTGACAAGACTGAGATTTGTACTTTATCCCATCACTAAACCGTTCTGGATCGAACTTCTCTGGATCTGAATAATACTCTGGATCGTTATGGATACCGTCTATTGGTATCAATATCGGAGTGCCTTTTTCTATTACGAGACCAGTCTCTTTAATCACGTAGTCTTCTTTACACTCACGATTGAGGAAAGGGCCAAACGGGTAACGTCGAAGTGTTTCTAAAAAAAGATGAGTGGCAGGTATAGTCCAAAAAATAGTGAACAGGGTTTCCTACAGTGAGGGTGGTAATCTGTCAGATCTTCCTACGCGGTTATACAGGCGCCTAAGGGCAAGCGCGGGTCCAGGGGGGTTATGGGGGTCATAACATGAAAATTTGATATCGCCGCCCTTTGATGATTGGGTCACGTATAACCAATACCGATTCCGTCGATGCACAGAATTTCATCTAAATCACTAATACAGGGTGACAGGTAAATAGGTGTAAAACATTTTAGGAGGTGATAGTACAGCCCCTTTGCTGTCGAAATTAGTATATAATACCATACCCTATATTCAAAGGTTGAAAAGTTATTGAAGATTTAAGATTTTTTTAAAAACAATCCATATTTCAGAGTAAAAAGTCGAGAGAGAAAAAAGTTGGCGATTAAACATTTGTTTTTTGTGGTTTTGGGTTATTATTTCAATAATTAACTATTATAAATTAAAAAAGATTCGAAAACAATACCAAACAACGTATTTATTTTCATTCAAAAATGTTTAACCAAGAAAAACAAATAACGTTTTACAGTAAGTAAGGTGTTTTACAAAAAAATCAGTATACAAAAAAACGTACAAACAATTTAAATAATATCCTCGTTTCATAAGGAATCTAAATTGGTATGATAAGTGCACAAAAACTGTGTGAAACTAAACATAATGTATTGTAATACAACAGTAGGGAGTAAATTTACCAATGGCTTGTCTCCAATTTTCACAACTCTCTGATTGATAAGAAAGTGTTTTGTGAAAATAATGTAACTGTAAGCTATGGGATAGTTATTATTTTAAACTACGGTCAAGTTACACGATTAGATTATTTACACAGTTGTAATTGTACTACAGAATAATAAAAACTGACTAAAAGTTACTACAATTGGTAAGTAAAATACAATAATGAAATGAAGGTAAAATTCATTGCAATTGTTGTTCGAACTGACGCCCGCCGTTTCTTATGCAAGCCCGTAGTCTTTTTCTCATGTTGGTACACGTGATGCGGCCAGTTAGTTGTCCTCTGATAGTGTCAGCAGCAGCAATAATTCTTTCTTTCAACTGTGCAAGAGTGTCTATGGGCTCAGCGTACACCAGTGACTTCATGTGCCACCATAAATAATAGTCACACGGTGTTAAATCTGGGCTCCTCGCTGGCCACGGTGTCGGTCCACCTCGGCCAATCCAGCGACAAGGATATTTCTCGTCCAGCCACTGTCTAACACCCAGACGGAAATGCGCGGGACAGCCATCGTGTTGGTAGATCATCTACATCCTGATATTCAGAGGCAGGTCTTCGAGATACTCCCAGAGTTCGCGGATCTCAAAAAGTTTTCATAGGATTCGCCATTCAGGTTGTCAGGCAAAAAAACTGGTCCAATTAGATACGTATGAATGATTCCCATCCACACGTTTGCCGAAAATCTTCTTTGATGGGCTCTTGGCTTTGCCAAGTGGGGATTTGCCTCTCGTGGGGCCCAATAATGTAAGTTGTGATAATTTGTTGTCCCCTCTCTGTCAAACTTAGACTCGTCGGTCCACAATATTTTAGTTAAATAGTCGTTTTCTTCTTGATCCCGATGAAGCATGTATCGACAAAAATCAATTCTTCTTGCGGAATCTCCTTCTTCTAATACTTGAACCGGTGTGTAATGGAAAGGGTAAAGTCTCGCCGAATGCAAAACGAACCAAACTTTCCACTGAGTTAAACCAAGCTGCTTTGCTATAACTCGTGTAGACGTCGTCGGGTCTCTGCCGTAGCATTCCAGTATTGCCTCTCGATCTTCGTCGTCAAACAACCGAGGTCTACCAGCATCATGACGTCTCTCATGAACCTGTTCACTGTCCTTGACGCGTTGGTACACAGAAGCAAATACTCGATGACTCGGTATTCGCCGATTCGGAAAACGGTTTTCGTATTCTCGCCTGGCTTCAATGGAATTTCCATCACTTAAACCATAACAAAACAGAATATCAGCGTATTCTTCGTTACGGTAACTCGCCATTATTAAAACTCATCAAAAAAGTAAAAGTACGTCCTACCGCGTTAAAGGTTGATATTCTACTAACTAACCTAAGCGTTAGTTCCCTTTCCTTGATCCGTAGGCTGTGTCAATTCATAACACAGGCAGAGCTTGCTTCCGAGGAGCGACGACAGATTCCGAATACTTAAACCCGAATAACGGCACAGGGCACAAAAAATAACAAAAAGGGTCGAACCATGAAAGGCTCGGTTTACCTGTTCAGTACAATGAAATGCGCTTAGCGGTCCTTTCTAGCAAAGTAATATTGTTTTGTTAAATGGTTTACTTACTGATATGTTATTATACAATTTTAGAAACCTAATGAAACGAGGACGTTTTTGCAGTTATTTGTACATTTTCTTTATTATGATTTTTTTGAAAAAAAAAAGACTTCTTAATGTGAAAGTTGAAAATAAAAATTTTCATTTAACATTTAAATGAAAATAAATACGTTTTCAGTAGTGTTTTTTAATTTATGAGAATTATTTATTTAAATAATAACCTGAAACCACCAAAAAAAGAATGTTTAATTACCAACTTTTTTTTATCTCAACTATTTTACTCTGTAATCTGGGTTGTTTTTAAAAAAAATTAAATCTTCCATAACTTTTTAACCTTTGAATATAGGGTATGGTATTATATACTAATTTTGATAGCAAAGTACTATCACCTCCTAAAATGTTTTACACCTATTTACCTGTCACCCTGTATAATTTATGAGAAATTAAAAATATCAATATTAGGTAATCTGGATGAAAATGGAAAAATCATCTTCCTTCTTTTTTGTCACTATTGGGTATCTGTAACACCTTCAATTTTAAAAAAGCAATTGGAAAAATTGTCTTATTCATGGAATATTCCAAAAAACAAAAATACTGACCAGAGGCAGATCTAGAAAATATTTTTGGATGGGTCTCAAAGGTGGACTTAGAAATTTGACACCCCGGAGAAACCGCACAATGGATCGATCTGCCATCGTGCAGGGTTATTGAGGATACGTTAAGGTATAAAAAAAACTAAAAACATTAACAAGGACTAAAGAGGAGAAGGCAAAGTTTGGCCAAAAATGTTTCTTGCGCTATCTATTAGGATTGCATGAGAACCGCTGCTTCTAAAATATCTATTCCGTCTAGGAAACCTGAAAACCAGAATCTTGAAGTTACGAAATGCTTTTCTTAAAGTCTACCTGTAGATACGACCATGTTTCACCTAAATACAGTCCACCGAAAAATTTTGATTTATTTCTTACTCCCTTAATTTTTTTTGAATAGTGTACACAGGGTGTTCCCTAATGATATGCGAATATTTAAGGGTGTAAATCTACATGAAAATTGCTCCATAAACTATGGCCCAAAAATGTTTCCTTACAAAAACTCGAGGTGTTGAAGTTTTTGGAAAAAAATGGTAATTAATTAATATTTTCAGAACCGCTCCAGATATTTCACTGATATTCAGTATGCAGTGAAAGTTAATAATGTCGCATATTTTTCAATGCAAAAATAATTTTTAGCTTTAACAGTGGCGTGCGTACGGGTATTGAGTTCGATAGTTTTTAAGAAAAAAATGGTACGCCAATGGGTTTTTTCCAAATTAAAATTATTCTTGAATTCTTCGTTCAATTTAAAACAAATAATGTCTCTTGAGTTGCTTTCTTTCGATGCGCCATTTCTGAGTAAAAAAATAAAAACCGTTCTATTGTCTAACTTGCAAAATTATTATTAATTTAATTGGAAAAATTAAACACATTGAGGGTAATGAACAACAACAACTGACAACATAACATTGAAACCAATGAAATATAGAACGGTTTTTATTTGTTTAGTCAATAATGAAGGAAAATCATTCAAGAGAGATCATTTGTTTTAAATTGAACGGAGAATTCAAAAATATTTTTATTTGACAAAAAACACATTTACGTACACTTTTTTCTTAAGAAATATCGAACTAAATACCCGTACGCACGCCACTGTTAAAGCTAAAAATTATTTTTGCATTGAAAAATATGCAACTTCATTAACTTTCACTACTTACTAAATATCAGTGAAATATCTGAAGCGGTTCTGAAAATGTTAATTATTTTCCATTTTTTTCCCCTAAAACTTCAACACCCCGAGTTTTTGTAAGGAAACATTTTTGGACCATAGATTATAAAGCATACATGGTTATTCCTAAAAATTTGCTCATACTTGTTTTGCCTTACCTGAAAGTACCATATCCAGGTATTTCATTATCTGAATGCTTTCGAACGTGATCTCGACATCATTAGGTAGAGATTCACCTATTTCCCGTCTCAGCTTTTCTTGACAATCTGGCCTCAAACACAATTCGTAGAGAGCGAAGGCTATAGCATTGCTTGTTGTCTCGAACCCCGCTATAAAGAACGTTATCGCTTGGGATACCATACAGTTCGTATCTGAAATAATCACTTATCAAAAGTCTAGTTCTAGTAGAAGATGACTCAAAATGCGTGGATATTAAATAGAGTACATAGTTCTTCTTCGAGATATTTTTCGATTGAATCTTAAAGTATAATCTTTTGTTGGAACTTCTCCTGTCTATCTCGCACAATGTGGCTGGGAAAAATTCAGAAATCAAATGGATCAAGTCGGCCAAACAGGCCCATACAATTAGACCATAAACTTTCTTTCTCTGGTCTACCAATAGTTACTGTCCATCTGGCAACGTTGTCCCTTTCCACGTCTGCGCGGCATCGGCAGCGAGTTCTGGTTTTTTCATGCATGATTAGAGATGATCAAAATTGCAGTTAAAACTGCGATTGCGATTTACCACTCACTGCGAGTGCAACCTGTGATTGCGATTTGAAATTGTGCGACTGTGTTATTTCATTATTTCCCTTCTATAAAAGGTTAATTACATTAAATTGGTCATATGTTTAAAACAAATGTCTCTTATAATTATAATTTTAATTAGAAGAATGCAAAAACTAAACCCAACAGGTAATTGTTAAACTGCAAACATTTCTTTTCAAGGACTTAACAAGGTTGGTTTATTTGCAGCACAGCTACAGCTGGGTGTTTTGACTCCATGTGTCTTCTCAAATTCGTGGTACTAGTCTTATACTAAGTGACATATAAATCCGAACACCCAGTTTAAATGGTTTTATTTTAATAAAATTTTGTATAAGTACTTAATGAAGCATAATAAGTAAATAATAAAAATTTCAAAATGATTGCACTGCTTTAAAGCCCTTTGACCTTTAATAATGTGTGGAAGCACCCTGATGTGCTATGCATTCTCCAACGCGCCTAGGCATGCTTCTGATCAGGTGGTCAATGTCCTCCTGTGGTATCTCATTCCAGGCAACCACCAACTCCTCTCGAAGTGCTTCTAGAGTCTGAGGAGGACGTTGCAAATTTAGCAATCTCCTACCCATCATATCCCACACGTGCTCAATTGGGGATAAGTCGGGAGATCTTGGTGGTCATGGTAACAATGTGACATCATTATGTTGAAAGAAGATAGGGTAAAAGATGGGGTTCTAGAACTTCGTGGATATAACGCTGCGCGTTCATGTTACCTCTGATGAAGATTAAAGGTGACCTGGAACCATAAGCTATAGCACCCCAAACCATAACTCCAACAGTGTGATGAACATGTCTTTCAACAAAAAACTGTGGATTCCTCGTTTCACCACGTCGCCTTCTAACCCTGGCACGACCATCGTGCATGCCTAAACAAAATCGAGACTCGTCACTAAAGACAATACTGTTCCATTCCTGATCCCAGAGTGACCGTTGACTGCACCACTCAAGGCGATTACGTCGGTGTTCTCAAGTTAAAGGGAGGACCCAGTGTGGCCGGTATGAAAACAAGCCAAAACTTCTCATTCGTCGGTAAACACTTCGCATGCCAATAGGTCTTCCGTGTTCTGCAAACCATTCATTTGCTATGGACCTGGTAGTGGAGAAACGGTCCCTTAAGGCCAATAATCTTAGGCGGCGATCTTCACGGTCTGTTGTTCTACGGCGGCGTCCAGTGCCCCTTGCTCATTGCGTACGGCCTTCTCGAAGCCATGCCTGACAACACCTAACCACAGTGTCTACACTTCTTTGCACTCTAACTGCAATTGCCCGAAAAGAAATTCCAGCTTCCCGAAGTCCCACTATACGGCCCCTATCAAACTCACTAAGTTGACGAAATCGTACAGGTCTACGTACTATAGGCATCGTAACCGATCGTAAAGGATGTCAAGAACCAAAATCCGCCAACGTTGATTCTTTACTGCGGCTGAAATATTCATTTTTAGACCGTTAGTGAATTAAAAAAAAGCAGTATAAAACCGGAATGTCCAACTGATAAGGCTGAACATTTTTTCACTTGTTATTTACAGTAAGATAAATACATTCACCAACTTTATTAAAATAAAACCATTTAAACTGGGTGTTCGGATTTATATGTCACTTAGTATATATGATATTTTGGCTGCACACATATTACATTTTGAGGAATTTTCGTCGATTTCGGAAAAAAAATTCCACAAATAACTTATTTTCCTCTTTTTAAACATCGTTGAAACTGAATAAAATAATACTGGCTAGTCAAACAAAAAAAACAACCTAGAGATTGAAAATAGAAACCACCAATACCAATCCTAACAATTCGCATTCGCAGCTCGCAACAGTCACAACTCACAACCATATAAAAGCAACGCCATCCGCTCGTTTTTAACCGCCAATCGCCACTCGCATGTGTCACTCCCAAAGCGATTGCCGCGATTGTAGGGTTGGGTTGGTAGCATGCCGCCGGTTGCGATTGCGATTGTATAATCGCTGCGAGTAAATCGCAGTTCGCGAGTTTTTGCTCATCTCTATGCATGATGCAGTTCGGGTAGATTAGACAGACAATTTTTTCTAGCAAATTGAAACGGAGTGATGGCCAACATATACTCACCAAAATGTATACCATTGTTATTCTCGTTGAAATTCTCCTTCAACTGCAGCAACAAATCCACGAAATCATTTCTTTTCTGATTGGTCGACGCTCTATTGCGGAGCGTCGTATAAAACACGTCTTTCAAGAAATTGGTATCCAACAGTTTTAGCTTGAACCAAGACACCATCTTCGGTACGAAGAAGTACGAAAACAATGAAATCGAATTAAATATATCAAACTCGAACATTCTACGACTGACTAAGCGAAATTCGGAGTCTTGATCTTTGAAAGAATTCGTATCGAACCCAAAAAAACAAGATGCAACTAAATCTGTCATATATTTCGAGGATACTTCTTTTATCTCTATCACTTGACTATCGTATTTTTCCAAATATTTTTCCACTTCTACGCCGGTTTTCTTCATTATATACAGCATCAATTTTAGCTTGCCGGAAGTAAATATTGGTGTGAGTTTGTTCCTGATATTCTTCCACTCGGGATTTTTAAGAACAAACAGGCTGTTCCCTGACATTGGATCAGCATTCTTATCACAGGCAAACGTTCTATCGTCGAAATTAGGAAAATCTCTTATGGTGATGCTTTTGATTATTTCTGGGTTTCTTAGTACCAGATACGGTTTTCCCATAACATAGATACCTGAAACAAAGACACAGGGGTCCTTTTAAAAGGACTAACACAATTTGGTAGGAAAATGGATGTCGCTCAAAATCATCGAAACCTGTTGCAAAATGTCGCTTGACTCATTTTAAGCAAATCCTTCTGTAAAAATAGTGTTCAAAAATTAAATATACGAATGGTGTGGGAGACACTAAAAAATATTGTATCTCCCAGAAGGAAGAATGACTTATCAGGAATGTGCTTCGTAGATGGTATAGTAATTCAAGAAATATTGATTGCAGAACGAATGAACGCTCATTTTATAGAAAGTATAAATGTGATAGTGGAATCAATCGAAGATGGGGATCAAAATCTACGTCACATGCTTATATAGTCAACGCCAAACAAAGTGGCGTGCACGTCATCACGATAAAAATTCCCCGACCTAATGCCTAGGTTTCTATCACAAACAATTGCTCTATTGCAGTTTCATATTAATGTGATATATAAATTGTAAAATGGTCATTACTCTCTTATTATAGTTAATAGTCATATAAACATTGTTATTAAAATATCACATAAGTTGCTTTCTGATAAATTTAGACGCATTATGCGAAATAAAATGTTTTGCAAACGCTCCAATCACTTATCGACATGTAAACGCACTAAACCGATTTCGCAGCGATGACACATTGTCACCTTGAAACTTATTTAAACTGGGAACTGACATTTGTATTAATTTTGACACTGAATCAATTTGTGGCATTCAAATCTTTATAAATCCTTTGGCCCCGCATACTGTAAATCAACAACTGTTTGTTTCAAAACAAAATTATTCATTTTACGAGTAGATAAAGGCAATTTTGGTATATAAAGATGCCCAAACAGTTAAATAGTCGGTGTAAGGAACTCGTGGCCTCGTTAATGCACTACTTTGAGCAAGAAAGGGACAACAACGGGCCTTTGTTGCCTTTAAATGCTGTTCAAGAGGTAGGTTACTAATAATTATATGTAATGTATATTAATAATAGTGAAATTTTATTTCATTTTTTGTAGCGTGTTGCTGCTGCTTTAAAAATTAGTTTAAGGACAGTTAGTCGTATTCCGAGGGTGTGAAAAGTGATGCAAATTTAGAATCGCCCAAGAAAAAGCGGAGTTATATTAAACGTGTAACCAACACAGCGATATTGGATACAAGTGCCATTCGAGAAGTGATCTATAATATGTATCACAAAAGTAAGATCTTATTATAATAACTTATCAGAAATTTGCATTAATTTGTTAACTAAATTATAATGTCATATTACACATGGTTTCAGAAGAACAAGTTACGATACAAACTTTATGGTCTCGATTAAGAGATAGGGCATTATTTGATGGTAGTGCCACGTCTTTAAGGCGGTTGCTTAGAGATCTTGGATTTAAGTGGCTTAAGGACAATCCGCGACGAGGGCTCATGGAACTACCAAGTATAGCTTTGAAAAGGGTGGAATTTCTAAGGCAATACAATCAAGCCAAGGTTGAGGCCTTATACCAGTTTGTCTTCCTCGATGAAACTTGGATATTTCAAAATGGGACCATAGGTCGCTCTTGGCAAAATGGAAACCAAAAAAGCGTGAAAGCTATTAAAACAGATGGTAAAAGGTATGTACTTTTACACAATTTGCACTATAAAATTTAAAACTAATATATTTTAGATACATTATATTACATGCTGGAAATGAAAATGGGTTTATTGAGGGTAGTGAAGCGATATTTTCTTCGAAAACAAAATTGAGCGATTACCATGGAGAGATGAACCAGGACAATTTTTTGAAATGGTTTCAACATCAGTTATTAGAAAAATTGGAGAGTCCATCTATGATTATACTGGATAACGCCCCTTATCACAGCATGATATTGAACAAAGTGCCCAACAATGCATGGACAAAAAAAAATATCCAAGACTGGTTGACAAATCAAAACATACCATTTTTAAACACAATGTTTAAAACAGAGCTATTGAGTATCGTTGCTCGGTACATAATGCTTCTTAATTATATATATTTTGGTCGACAGTTTATATTTCTTTTGTTTATTCCTATTCTTAAAATAACTGCTTTTTTAGAAACAAACCACCTAAAATATACGTGATTGATGAATTGGCGGAACAACATGGGCACAAAGTTCTTCGTCTGCCTCCTTACCATTGTATATTTAACCCTATTGAGTTAATTTGGGGCATAGCAAAATGTTACTATAACAGACATATTGGTAGAGATGGTAACAGTGAAAAAGATTGTTTGGATATGTGGAACGAGGCTCTACAAACGGTTACCCCAGACATGTGGAAAAATAGTGTTCGACATACTGAGCAAGAAATTTTTAAATGGTATGAAAGAGAACGAATTTTTGATCGACCAGACATCGAACCTTTAATAATCAACTTTGAGAGTGATGAAGATTCAGATTCAGACAGCGCTGAAGAAAGAAACTCCGACTAACTTTATTGTACAGAAAAGCTTACACCAGTAGCTTACCTAATTTTAGAATGCATTTTTCTGTATGAATTCTGTAAAATAAATACCATGCATAAAATTTGGAGGACCCCATTTGGATTTTATTCAGTACCTTTAAGCTATCAATTAAATATGGTAGTTTCATAGTGTCATCTGATCAATAATTGTCATACTTAATGATTATGCAAGTACAGATCTATAATTTTATTATACTATTATTTTTGTTCTCATTTGAGGTTAATATTGCTTATAAACCTAGATATGTAAATAATAAATTTTATTATTTTACAAAAAGTTTGGCAACAATGTAAATTTTTCAACACACCCACCTTGATGACGTGCACGCCACTTTGTTTGGCGTTGACTATATTTTCCTTATTACTATACAGTGTATGTTATATTCTTATAACTTAGAGCATCATCTTGTGCAAAAAACAAAAAAAAGCGTATAAAACAGTATTCCATTCTAGAGTATTACCTCCAAAAATGCAACTTTCAAGTTCTATAAAATAGCAAGCAGAGGTTCCTTAAAGAAAAATTATATTTTCGTAAAAGTTACATCCGAATCTTTTATTTTAAAGTAAGAAATTAAGTATTTGCGATATGCACTTTGTTTGGCGTTGACTTATACTTATAATTCTTTTATGAGACAATTCCAAACAATAAATATCAGCCATCTTTCAAAAGCTATTGCAAATCGAATAGAAATCATAAATGGTTATGAAGGTTATTGGAGAGAAGTTATTATTGTTAGTGGATCACTGTTTAGTGTATGGCGAATTTCCTTCAAAATTAAAATGTTCTACAATTACGCCTGTTCCAAAAGTGCAAAATTGTTATATAGAAACATGCGGCCAATTAATGTACTGCCAGAGGTGGAGAAGCTCTTAGAAGGAATCATATATGAACAAGTCATTGAATATATTGAAGAAAATAAGATATTGACAAAATTTCAAGCAGGATTCAGAAAAAAATATTCTACTGAAACACCAATTCAAATGGTAGTAGAAGAATGGAGGCGAAATATGGATGAAAAAAAGTGTACAGTAACATTGTTCTTAGATTTCAAGAGAGCATTTGAGACTATTGACAGGGAGAAATTACAGTGCTATGGATTTCAAGGTCCAGTATTCAACTTATTACAAAATTATTTAATCAATAGAAGTCAAAGAAATAAAATTGGCAATAGGTACATTATCAAACATTAAAAACATTTCGGTAGGTATACCACAGGATGGCAAATTAGGTCCATTACTATTTATTTTATATATTAACGATATTGCTGATATTTTACAGCAGTTTGCTGATGATACATTAATATATACCGGATGTCCCGAAAAAGTGTGCAATATTCTACCAGCGGTTTCTAGAGCTTAAAATAGGAAGAAAAGTTTATATAAACATAGGTCGACAAACGTCCCCCAAGGGCGTTACGGTCTTTTAAAGGGGCTCCCTGAAGATGGTTTTTCCTTAATATTTCCGAAACGTGTTGAGATAAAGACATAAAATTTGGTATTCTAGCCTAGTTTTTCATGCTGGATTTAAAAATATTAACAATTTTAGACAGTTTTGTTTGGAAGCGTATGTAACAGGGAAATTCAATTTTAGAATTTGAAAATTTAGGGTTTTCTACATAAAAAGGTACTCTTATTGAATATCGATAAATTATGCCATTTTTGAATAAAATCAAACTAAAAAATGTGTCACATGATAGGAAACGTACTGCGAATTTTAAATGAATTGTTGAATAATTAGCCATGGCAACTAAAAAACTAATTTAATACTTAGTTGGTAAATATTACATAAATACATATTTCTATTGCAACATTTAGGCAAAAACAAAAGAAATAAATGTTTTCAACGAACGAAATTGAAATTTGTTTAAACAAGAAGACATACAGTTGGATATACGTAAAACTAGCTTTACAATAAGTGTTCAAATAAATTCCCATTTTGTTGGATACTGAGTCTCGCTCGACGAACTAATGATTGCGTAGCCCGAAAAGTGGAAAACCTTTTTCTTCTCATTTCATTTGCAGCCTGATAGATTCTTTGAAGTAAATCTTCTTGAATATCTACTTCAGTCGAGTAAACTAGGTCTTTTAATGACCCCCAAAAATAGAAATCCAATGGATTTAGGTCAGGTGAACGTGGCGGCCACGCTATAGGACCTCCTCGGCCTAACCACCTGTCTGGAAAATTGACATTCAACCAATTTCGAACATTGCGTCCAAAATGTGCAGGGCGCCATCATGCTGAAAAAACATATTTTCTTGAAACTGCTGGCGCACATCCAATGGTATTATATCCATGAGCTCATTCTGAAGATAGTTCAGATACACCTCTGAATTAAGACGATTGGGAAGTACAATAGGCCCAATTACTTGATCCCCAATTATTCCTGCCCATAAGTTCAATGAAAATCTATGTTGGAAATTTGTACGGCGAACAACTTTTGGATTTTCATCTGACCAGTGATGCATGTTATGGAAATTAAAAGCACCATTCCTAGTAAATATTGCCTCATCCGACCGTAATATTCTAGGAATAGTGTTTTCATTTGCTAATATCCACTGGCAAAACTCGATTCGTGGTAAAAAAAATCTGCCTTCGTTACATGCTGCACCCGTTTAAAATGATAAGGATGTAATCCTTGCATTCTTGTCATTCTTCCTATCTAAATTATTATTTTTAGGATAACTATCAAATAGGTATTCATAAATTTTTCATACTATAGATCGAGGTATATCCATAGTTTCTGAAACATTTCGTATGCTTATTTGCGGATTATTTTCAAACATATTTAAAGCAATATCCATACGATGATTTCCCAGTGGCCTGCCTGAGCCCTGCATGCGCTGAAAACTTCCATGGTTTGACAAATTCCGGTGAATATCAGTAAACATTCGACGTCCAGCTACTATGCGATTGGGAAATCTTGATATTCTCTTACGGCTGCCAATGAACTGCCATTACAAAACCCGTACACAAATGCATGTCAGTCAGTTCTCTGTCTGTAAATCTTGGCATTTTAAATCGATTTAATAAAAATTTTAATTTTAATCTAGTAATTTTACACTGCTTACAATGTCAGCTTAACGTCAAAATAAGTCATAACAAATCAAAACAACTTTTGTTGCAGTCATGGCTAACTATGTATAATCAAAAATTCATTTAAATTCGCAGTACATTTTCTATCATGTGACAATTTTTTTAGTTTAATTTTATTCAAAAATGGCACAATTTATATTCAATAAGAATACCGTTTTTATGTAGAAAACCCTAAATTTTCACATTCTGAAATTGAATTTCAAAAATATAATCACACAAAAATTTTGGGGCTAAAATAACCTGAGTCCGTCCCTGTTGCATTCGCTTCCAAACAAAACTGTCTAAAATTGTCAATATTTTTAAATCCAGCATAAAAAACTAGGCTAGAGTACCAAATTTTATGTCTTTATCTCAACACGTTTCGGAAATATTAATAAAAAACCATCTTCAGGGGAGCCCCTTTAAAAGACCGTAGCGCCCTTAGGGGACGTATGTCGACCTATGTTTATATAAACTTTTCTTCCTATTTTAAGCTCTAGAAACCGCTGGTAGAATATTGCACACTTTTTCGGGACACAAATAAAGACATTGAAACTGCAATAGAGCTGTTAAACAAAACGTAATAAATTGGTTAAATGTAAATAAACTTAAACTAAACACAAAAAAAACAAATATATGCTAATAGGAAAATCTTTAGATCAAAATACGATAAATCTTACAATTAATCATGAAAAAATTGTGTCAATCGAATCATTTAAATATTTGGGCATATACGAAGACAGTAAATGAAAATTTGAAGGGCACTATGAATATATTATTTCAAAAATATCCAAGAAAATAAATTACTTTTAAAGAATTTCGCATAACCTAGCTTTTATTCTAAAAAAATGGCATACAACACTATCATTCTTCCTCATTTGTTATATTGTTCGACTATTTTGTTTACTACAAATGAAACTGTATTTTCAAAATTACAAATATTACAAAATAAAGCTATAAGAATCGTCTTAAATAAAAATAAATATACTAGAATAAATTTTATGCTGAAAGAGCTACAATGGTTGAATATAATATAAAAAAACTCATAGCGTACTTGGTTTTCATTTTCATATTCAAGTTAAAAAATCATCTTCTACCAAATCACTTAGAAAATTTTATTGTATTGAACAATGAGTGCCACAATTATACTAAGTGACATATAAATCCGAACACCCAGTTTAAATGGTTTTATTTTAATAAAAGTTGGGGAATGTATCTATCTTACTGTAAATAAGTGAAAAAATTTTCAGCCTTATCAGTTGGACATTCCAGTTTTTATACTGCTTTTTTTTTATTCACTAACGCTCTAAAAATGAATATTTCAGCCGCAGTAAAGAATCAACGTTGGTGGATTTTGGTTCTTGACATCCTTTAGGATCGGTTACGATGCCTATAGTACGGAGACCTGTACGATTTCGTCAACTTAGTGAGTTTGATAGGGGCCGTATAGTGGGACTTCGGGAAGCTGGACTTTATTTTCGGGCAATTGGAGTTAGAGTGCAAAGAAGTGAAGACACTGTGGTTAGGTGTTGTCAGGCATGGCTTCGAGAAGGCCGTATGCAAAGAGCAAGGGGCACTGGACGCCGCCGTAGAACAACAGACCGTGAAGATCGCCGCCTAAGATTATTGGCCTTAAGGGACCGTTTCTCCACTACCAGGTCCATTGCAAATGAATGGTTTGCAGAACACGGAAGACCTATTGGCATGCGAAGTGTTTATAGACGAATGAGAAGTTTTGGCTTGTTTACATACCGGCCACACTGGGTCCTCCCTTTAACTTGAGAACACCGATGTAATCGCCTTGAGTGGTGCAGACAACGGTCACTCTGGGATCAGGAATGGAACAGTATTGTTTTTAGTGACGAGTCTCGATTTTGTTTAGGCATGCACGATGGTCGTGCCAGGGTTAGAAGGCGACGTGGTGAAAGGAGGAATCCACAGTTTTTTGTTGAAAGACATGTTCATCACACTGTTGGAGTTATGGTTTGTGGTGCTATAGCTTATGGTTCCAGGTCACCTTTAATCTTCATCAGAGGTAACATGAACACGCAGCGTTATATCCACGAAGTTCTAGAACCCCATCTTTTACCCTATCTTGACACCCTGGCAGATCCAACTTTCCAACAAGATAATGCCCGACCACATGTTGCAAGAGTCACAATAGACTTCTTTCAACATAATGATGTCACATTGTTACCATGGCCACCAAGATCTCCCGACTTATCCCCAATTGAGCACGTGTGGGATATGATGGGTAGGAGATTGCTCAATTTGCAACGTCCTCCTGAGACTCTAGAAGCACTTCGAGAGGAGTTGGTGGTTGCCTGGAATGAGAAACCACAGGAGAACATTGACCACCTGATCAGAAGCATGCCTAGGCGCGTTGGTGAATGCGTAGCACATCAGGGTGCATCCACACATTATTAAAGGTCAAAGGGCTTTAAAGCAGTGCAATCATTTTGAAATTTTTATCATTTACTTATTATGCTTCATTAAGTACCTTCTTATACAAAATTTTATTAAATTAAAACCATTTAAACTGGGTGTTCGGATTTATATGTCACTTAGTATATTCTACTAGAGGAAGTATAGACTTTCATTTACAAAACTGCAGTGGCAATATGACGAGCAAGTCAGTATTTCAAAAGGGATTGTACGAATTTAATAAATTAAGTAATGATATCAAGATGTGTGTCAGTTTGAAAATGTTCAAAGGGAAACTGAATAAATATCTCATGGAAAACCAGAATTCATAGTAGTGAAATTTTGTATAAAAATATGTAGTATTGAAGACATAAGATATTTTGTGATATACTGTGTAATATGGATATTTATGGGTATTGTAGCATTAATGTTAAATGAATCTGAAACAAACAAAAAATAGGAAATGCATAGAATCCTCGAGATACGTGGGCAATGGCTGTTCAAAAAATCTATGTATAAACAAGATTTACATTTCATATTCACGAAGATATGCCTTGAACGACGTCGATGGAAAGTTTTTGCAAGCAAACACGTATTTTGAGAAAAACGACTTGTCTCTAAGTTTCTGAATATTACCATAATATTTATTAATTTGTAAGATAAAAAAAATCGTAACAGACTTTTCTTTTCTATTAAACTAATAGGGTATTTTCCGAAAAGTTTATTCTGACGGATAAAAATACTGTCTACGATGTTCTAATCATTCTTTGTAACCGGTGAATATCTTTCGCCCTGCATCCTACATACCGAAATATGGCGCCTTGTTGTATTTCCCATACAAGTATCCCAAATGCTTCCCGATGTGCTGCCTGCCGCAAAAAACTTCCCAAAGACTGCCAGCTAGGAATTTTGGAGGTTCGAATGGAACACCTCTCGCCTTCCAGTAGCTGTGATTCCTGGTCAGGTATTTGTAGAGTAGTATAAAGAAGATCACAATTAATATTACTGATTTCCATGCTGGTGGAATACTCATCTGTAACAAATACAACGGATTTTTCTTAACAAACACTTATCCACATCGAACAGTAAGCGCAGCTACGTTATTGCCGAGCGGAATCGCATAGCAACACTTTGTTACGCGAATCAGTAGACTATGCAGTCCTTTCTTCTTCCTTCTTTCTCTCTGACTTTATCTGGTGTCTGGGCAACCAGACCTGACAGTCCTTCAGACTTACAATACTTGAAATAAGAGGTCCTACGGCATGGGTATCATGTAAAAAACCTATAGAACGTCAAAAAAAACCTATAAGATGTCATCTTGCAAACTAGGTAGTTTTTAGGGCGCAAAGAGTCATTCCACGTTTGCTCACTAGGATCGTTGTGAACGTCCATCTATGGAGGAATCACTCAACTAAGCTAAGCATTATTGGTTGCATAGTTTTGTGAGGCATAGTGATCCGGGTCTGTAGTTTTTATCTCTGAGCAGTGTTGCCATACGTAGCGGAATTCCGCTATTTGTAGCGGATTATTTTGAGAAGAGCGGCGTAGCGGCGGTAGAGCATATTAGCCCAAAATGTAGCGGAATTTATTACATACAAAACTATCATATTTATTTCACTGTTTTAACGTTAATAACGTTCTAAATCCTAAATAGGCAGTGGCTAGAGTCTGATTTATTATCACATTAATAATAAAATTGGTGCATTTGGTGCCGCTTGAGCCATCTAGGAACAGAGAAGAGAATTATTCCACTTGCCTTTTTTTTTCAATCAGATGGCGTACGTACTGCTTTCAATACTAATCATTTCTAACAGGTCTCAGCAGGCAGACATAATATTAGGTTTCTCTCTTTGTATTGTATTTTTCAGCTCTGGGTATATACTGTTTAGTTTCGTTTACATTAGTGTTCTTGTTGTGTTGATCATTTTATTGATGTATCATTTACTGCAGATTTTAATATTAAATCTACTGGTAAGTAACAAAACTGCTTAAATATCTAACATATTATAGTTTGATCCAGAAATAAATCTTAGTCGCGAAATTTGTTTTTAACGCTTTTTCTTCTGGAAAATAGGAATAATGGAAAGGCGACAGCAGACCATTAACGATTTTTTTGATAAAAAACCTTCTAAAAAACAAACGGTGAAACCAAACGTGGCGTACCATCCACTTCGACTACATCTGTGTCGGACTCGGAGCATCCCGAAACTGAATACAGACAAAATAGAAGAGCGGAATCTAGTGGAATCAGGTCTGAGCCTGATAATTCGACTTGCGAATCTCGGGATAACCAAGAGCCAGAGCAACCTGTTAAGAAAAAGACGCGAAAACAAATGTTTACTTCATCATGGCTAGAAGATCCGTTATTTAAAGCCTGGTTGGGACCTATTGAAAATGACAAGTTGAAAGCAAAATGTAAAGCTTGTAATCAAATAATGGGTGCTAAATAATCAGATTTAGTGAATCATTCGAAATCAGAAAGGCATGCCACTAATGTACAAGCAATTTCGAATGTAAGAACGTTAGATAGCACTTTTCAGTCTCGGGAAGCACGTGAGTTGGAAAAACGGCAAATATTTGCTTGCTTAAGATATAGTCTTTTAGTTGTAAGTCATTATATAAGTTTTAGAACTGTTGATCATATAACAGGAGTTAGTCAATTATGTTTTAAAGACCCAGATCTCTCTAGCTCACTTAAATTAAAAAAATCCAAATGCATAAGTATAATTAAAAATGTGCTGGCTCCTGTTATTAAAGACGAAATAATTTCAGAATTGGAAAATAAACCATTTTCTATTTTATTGGATGAGAGTACAGACCTGAGCAATACAAGACTACTATGCATTCTTGTAAGGTATATTCATAAAAATTCAATTAAAACCCATTTATTGGATATAATTAAAATAAACGCAGTTGAAGGTACCGCCAAAGGTTTATATTCTCTTTTAAAAAATGCGTTATATCCAATCAAGTAAAAATTACCAATATTGTTGGATACTGTTCCGACAACGCTAGTGTTATGATGGGCAATAACGAATCTTTCAAAACTTATCTTTTAAGAGATAATCCTAATATAATCGTCAATGGCTGCATTTGCCACTCTGCTCCTTTAGTGGCGGTGGCGGCAGCTGAAAAGATTCCAAGCAACGTTGAAGCTCTTTTACAAAACTTATATTCTTACTTCTCAAGAAACCCAAAAAGGCAGTGTGTTCTTGAATAATTACAGGAATATTTCAAAAAGTCAAAATTAAAAATTTTAAGCCCTAGTAAAACAAGGTGGCTTGCTTTATCCAAATGTGTTGATAGAGTTTTGGATCAGTGGGACATCTTTCTTAGCCTATTTAGATTAGCTTCCATTGAAGACAAAAATCCTGTAGCAAATGTAATACTTAATGAGTTACAGAATCCATTTGTTAAGGCGTATTTAATGTTTTTTAAATTCGTGTTGCCCATTTTTAACCAATTTAATGCTCTTTTTATAATCAGAGAAAGTTATGCTCAATATCATATCAATAGAGAGTTAGCGATTTGTACGTCATCTGTGTACAAACTTTATGCGACCAGAATATTTTAAAAATGAGAAATTATATAATCTAAATCCTAATGATCCCCACTGCTCATTACCAATTGAACAAGTGAATGTTGGTCCACATACAATGGATGCAATAAAACACTGCAATAACACGGCAATCGAACAATTTAAATTAAAATGTGTCACATTTTACCAAAAATCGGTAGAAGAGTCCCTCGAAAGATTTCCTATCAAAGACAACTTCTTTTCAGAGCTAAAGTTTCTCTCACCGGTTGATGTGATGAACAATCGTCTTATTATAAGTGATACCTTTCATGACGCCGTTTTAAAAAAATTTGCCCTTCATATTGAAACCGAAAAGGCAATTTTGGAACTAAAGAAAATATGTATTTATTTTAGTGATAGTGAGAAAGAGGAAATTTTAAAAACAAAAAGTAATGTCATTGAATTTTGGTCGTTTGTAAACGACCTCAAAAATTTTAATGACGAATATTTATTTCGCAATATAGGTAAACTGACTCTAATCATTTTAACATTGCCTCATGGAAACGCTGATGTTGAGCGAACTTTTTCTTATATGCTTGATTACAAAACAAAAAAAAGAAATAAAATAATACTATCAACTTTGTCTGCACTACTTACAATTAAATTAGACTTGGAATCAAAAAAACAGTGTTGTTTATCCTATAGTTTTAATGAGAATCATTTAAACAAATATAAAAAAAATATATAATGTAAATAAGGAAGAACAAGCTGAAGAAGAAGTAATTTCTGATTCTGACTGTGAATAAAATAAGCAAACGTAGACATTTCCACGTTTCCGCTTCTTCTGTGTCCTTATTCTTTGATTTTTTTTTCTATTAAGATTAAGATATTGGTGTTAGTTTCTATTTTTTTATTAGTTCCTAATTCTAAACCAAAGACAGTTTTGTCTTTTTAGAGGTATACTTTTTTGCAATTATATTATGTTACTGTTTGTATTTTTAGTAGGGTTTTTAGACAGTGTTTAAAAAAAGTAAATATAGTAAATATGTAAAAAATATTTTAGACCGTAGCGGCATGTAGCGGAATTTTGCGATACGTGTGACGGATATTTTAAACTTCGCTCTGGCAACACTGTCTCTGAGAAGAAAGTTGGTTGAATAGCAAGATCGCATCTGGATGATTATGTGTATTGGTCTGCATGTGTATAAAATCAGTGATATTTGCTGTGTGAGAAAATCATTACTGAATATGCCGAATATGACGGGTTATTTATATGTTGGGTTCTCTGAAGAGAGGTTATGTTCAACGGTATAAATTACGAAAAACTGAGGATAATTACGGGAAATCATCACCGCGCCCGCGTTGTGTGTAATTACTGTTAGCATGTATATGGTTTGTAATTTGATAGTGTACAGTAAATATAATTATTTCTTATCTCTCTCATTTTTGAAATTCAACAAATTTGTATATATAATTTCCTGAATGGATAAAAAAAAGCGGATGCGCAACTAATTTCTAGCTTTGAATCTCGATTAACACATTGGCTGCCATGTGAAACACCGGTGATACACAGGCACGTTTCACTCCGAGGCCACGTGACTCACATGTGTTTCACATGCAGTATACTTCTAAATTAGATATATATCCGCTTGGCCTGTGAATTAAGTTTAACTACTTATACTGTGGCATACTGATAATATAGACAACTCATTGAGATATATAACATCACTGGTTGCCTACCTTTGTAGGGTAAATTTACGACTGCACTTTTACTATATTCAGGTTGGTTCTTATACACATTTTGCGGTACGAGTGCGCAGCTAAAAAGAGGGGAAATTGTGGGCAAGGAAAACACTTCAGGACTCGTTATAGGTAAATGGAAAGACAAAAGAGATGTTCCGTTCTTGAGTACTAAGCACACGCTGGATATAACGGCTACTGGGAAGAAAAACAGAAAGAATGAGGAGGTAAAGATTACCTTCTGCCATATTAGAATACAATGCTGGTAAAGATGGTATAGATGTTTCTGATCAAATGGCTAGCTACTTTTCCCCACTCCGAAAAACAATTAGATGGTATCATAAGCTAATGTTCGAAATTCTCCTGAATACGGCTGTCATCAGTTTTCTTAATACAAGCACTTCAAACAACAAAACATACAAATTGGTGCTTTTAGAGAGATTGAAAGCCTTACTCAAGTCCCAAGAGTCGAGTGTCGATTTGTGGGAATGAAACAAGCTAAATTGGTCTCTACCAAGCGCGGGCAATGCAATATTTATTTATGTTTTACTTGTTTCACTGAAAAACATTAGTTTTATTTTCTATTTCTTCTGTGATCACCGGTGGTACAGATGGCACTGAAGAAATACCGATTAACCTAGATGCCATGTGTGTCACCGGTGATTTTAATTTTTTGCAGAAAAAACATGTTTTTTGAATTGTTTATACGTTTTTTATGTCAATAAAGCTTTCGTGACTATGCTTTTGTGATAATATAAATGAAAATATGTAGTTTGAATTTGACTACTGGTGATAGCGGTACGGCCTAGAGTGAGTTCATTGTTTACTATTTATTCATTGTGTATTAAGTATAGTACCTAGCAATGTCATCACAAACTCAGAAGCGAAAGCACAAAACATTGACAATTAAAGAAAAATGTGATATTTTAGACCGCTTAAATCGCAATGAAACTTTCAGTAGTTTAGCATGTGAATACGGCGTAGGCCGATCTACAATTTATGACATTAAAAGAAACCACGAGAAGATCAAGAGGTTCGTGTCAACTACTCACTGCGGGCTAGGCAAGACACACTCAAGAAAGCTGAACATCCAGAAGTGGAAGAAGCTTTGTACATGTGGTTTCTTCACGAAAAAATAGGCATGCACCAATTTCAGGACCCATGTTGGCCATGAAAGCTAATCTTTTTTATAAGGAAATAACAAAAAAAGATGATTTTGTGGCCAGCAAAGGACGGCTAGATCGTTTTAAAAGTCGCCATGGCATTCGTTTAATGACTATTACAGGAGAGAAACTTTCTAACGATGCCACCTGCATAGAGCCCTTTAACTTAAGATTTTTGCAAAAGGTGAACGATTTAAATCTTGACCCGTCACAGGTGTACAAAGCAGACGAATCAGGGCTTTTTTGGCGTGTGATGCCTAACAAAACTTTCGTTTCTTGTAAAGAAAAATCCGTACCTGGACGAAAAGTAAGTAAAGAGCGTGTAACTATACTACCATGTGCTAACGCTGCGGGCACACACGCGCTTAAGATGATGGTCATTGAGAAATCTAATAAACCACGGGCATTCAAAAACATTGATTTACCTGTACACTATTACGGACAAAAAAGTGCATGGATGACAAAATTAAGTTTCGTTCGTATTGTCAAAACCATAATGATTCTCCTTGAAATGTTACGAGTATATTTGGAGCCTTTTGTTATAATTTCGTTCAGTAAAGTTTTTAGTACGAAGCCAGATTCCATTCAAGATATTCGTCAGCGAATTACGGCTGAATGTAAACAAATAACTCAAGACACGCTTAACAATGTGAGGAATAGATTCGATCAAAATCGAAAATAAAAACGCCGCTGGAAGAAGTGTGTTGAGAAATAAAAAAAACTTGTATCTTTGTTAGGTCGGAAACTTTTCAGATAACCCTCGTATTGGTCAGATATGTTTTGACCCAAAATGCCTTAAACTGGCTAAATCGATGGCGTTAGAAATGTATAGTTTAGGAAATATTGGGGTGGTACCATTTGAAAACCGGTACAATATACTTCCAATCTTAAACCAAATAATATGCGGAATTCCTGAACTAATTACTTACAATTTTGGTCAGTTTTTTCTAGCTGTTAGACCATAAGAAAATCACTGTTTAGGCGCCACATAGAATATGTTGAGTTATGCAGGAAGCTGAATTTAAATAAAATATTTCTTTTGTATGAATAAAGCTCATGTTTCTTCAGCGACTAAAACAACACATGGCGTGTATGCGCCCATAATTGTAATTTTGCAAAACAAGCAAAGTAACGCACGTACATTGGCCATGCAAACTACATAATTAAAATAAATATGTAAAGGATACAACCACTTTCTGAAGTCTGAATTATGTGATTGCAACAAGAAACAATATAACAAGTTTCGCCCCAGATGAATTCTTAAATTTCTCCACATGACCTCCTCACTCTGTAAAAGGCTCCGATAAGACCTAGATGCGAGTACTGCTCACATATTTGGGGTGCTGCCGCCCCGACAAAATTATCCATGCTCTGTGCTGATCAGAGGATGCCTGTCCGACTGATCGATGATTCTTCTCTAACAGACAGTCTCGGTACCCTTTCGCCGTGGGCGATCTAACTTCCTTCTACCGCCATGTCTACAGACTTTGCTCCTAAGAGCTCTGCTCCATGATGCCGCCGCGCGATGTGCCTGCCAGACAGACCCGTCTCACTTCGCCGTCCCATCCGAAGCGTGTTGAACTTTGTACTTTCAGAACTTGCCGATCCGACCGCTCCTTTGTCTCAAGGTATTGAGATTTTGTAATAATTTACATCAGGTGGCTTGGCCAGTTGAAATATCAGATTAACAAAGCTCCTCATAGCGGCCACGATGTCCTGATACTTAGGATTCTGCCTGCATGGCTGCTTAGGTGTAAAAAAAAAGGACTAAAATACCAAATTAGCTAGCATTCTCCTTCTTCCTCATCATCCTCCACTTCGTCGCTCCTTTTCCTTTATTCTGTCAATTTCAGTGAACATCTAACATCACTCGAAGGCAGAAATCCTACGGTCCGCCCCGACTGATTGATGATAGTCGTGTACCTACATGCTTTGTAATGGAAAAAAAAGTTTAACACACCCATCTACAAGATGCAGGAAAAGTAGTAGAGGAATCAAAGAAGCAAATTTCGTACATCGTAAAAATTCGTCAAATCATTGATCGTTGCTGGGGAATCTACGATAAGCTAGTCAAGGTATGGAAACTCCATGATTTTAGATGTAAGTAGATGGAAACATAATGAAAAGCTACAACTGAATTTTTGTGTGAATCTACAGAAGTGTCGGTCTTCCGAAATTTAATGCCAGCTGTAGCTGTACGAGAAGATAGATAAACACAGTACAGCACTTTTAAACATCAATTTGTAAATCAAGAGAATAACTGTATTACTTCATTGCTACTGTAGTTACTTGTCTGCCTTTTTTCTAGTTGCAGTTATAGTCCTTTCACTGAAACAAAGCAGTTATACTTTATCTGAAGTCACTTGAAACACTGTGAAATACCGGGTGCGTTTTATATATCTATATTTAACACGCTCTGTTGCTGCAAAAATCGCCAAATTTCGCAGCAAATATCCCCCGTATAAGAGATCAAAGGCAGTTTCACCGGTCCACGTGGAGTAAAGCACGCCTATGCGTGGACATAGCCAATGAGAAAGCGTGTATTTCAGAGCTCGGAACAAGTGCAGGTGGCTACTGAAAATTGAAACAGTTTAGCCAGTGCCGTGTAGCGGTGAATAAACGTGTTTTCTTTAGTCTGTCCGTGTTTTTTCATAGATTTTATTAGTTTGTGTGTTTTTGACTTTTGAATACTCAGTTGACTTGTTGATTTAATTGTTGTGTTGATTGTTCTTGTGTGTCCTAAATATGGCTCTTTGGAGACCTTGGGAAATTGCTCCAAGCCACGAGGAGATGGTTGATGAACCTGTGCAGGCATAATTCTTTCATAAAGATTTAGAGGAACAGACTCAAAGAGTAATCCTAAATATGTATGATTGTCTGAAAAACGAAAATCCAGATTCCTCGCAAAATCAAATTTTAAACAGAATTTGTATCCTGACAAAAATCAGTCGGTCTACCATTTATCGGGTTATAAAAAGGGGAGATGTAGTCAACCATTCCTTCCACAGAAAGCGCATAGGGCAAAAATTAAAAAGAATAGACGTGGGTTTTCAGGAAGATATTCGTCGTATAATATACGGATTTTATAAAGAAAATTTGGTGCCCACGTTGGAAATGATACGGGATAAATTAAAAGATTATCCTGAAGATTTTTATAATTACAAATGCTTAGACTCACTGCACTGTATTGTAAAACTGTGTGGTTTTCAATACAAAAAATTAGATAAAAGAATGGTGATTATGGAGTCATCTCGAATCGTTGAATTGCGCCAAGAATTTTTGCACAAAGTTAAAATCTATAGAGAGCAGAAAAGAAATCTGATTTACCTGGATGAAACGTGGTATGATACCCATGATGTTGTGCAGTACGGCTGGGTTGACGACAGCAACAAGTGCATTTTAAATGCACCATGCAACCGTGGAAAACGAATCATTATTCTCCATGCTGGCAGTGAAAATGGATTTATACCTAATGCCTTGCTGTTATCTGCCAAAAATATCAAAGAATCATGTGCCGACTATCATGAGGACATGACCTCCGACTTATTTCAAAAGTGGATAGAGCAGCAGTTAATACCAAACATTTCCCCAAATTCAGTGATTATTATGGACAATGCGCCATACCATTCCCGACAGAAAAACAAAATTCCGAATACAGGCACAAAAAAACAAGACATTATTGATTTTATAAAGGATAAGGGAATGGAAATACCACAAAAATCAACCAAAGCCATATTATTGGATCTTATTAAAAGACAAAAATTTAAAAAAGAGTATGTTGTTGACAATCTGCTTCAGCAAAATGGCCATGAAGTATTACGTCTACCTCCCTATTACTGCATTTTTAACCCGATTGAGTTGGTCTGGGCTGCTTTAAAAAAAAGTAAGAAAACACAATCAGACCCCTCAATTAAGTGAATCGCTATTGGCCACAATAAGAGATGCAGTATCTCATATTGCTGCCACAGACCTATGGAAGCAGTGTTCTAGGCATATTATTGAAAAAGAAAATGAATATTGTGTTTTGCCTCCTAAATTAAACTCCCAATATAAGTATTTTTTATCCCAAATCAAAAAAGTAAGAAGATAGTAAAATCCATTTATTGTGATATAAAAACATTATTATTATCGTTCTAAATAAATGCCGCACGCCTATGATACGTCATGAAATTACAAAGGACGCGCCGACCAAAGGTTTTTATGCTATTTCAAGTGACTTCAGATACACCATACGTCATATTTAGTAAGTTTGAATGTCAACCTTAATGCAAAATATATCCTAAATTGGTACGTATAGTTTGGATTTCCGGGTACATGTATGTTGGTAACAGTTTTCTGAGTTGTGCCATTGTCGCAAAGGTTGTCAGGTAATTATTCCAACGGCTGCTGTTTATTATTTGTGGTTTATTTCCTAGGATCTAGTAGTTTCAAGTAATGTGGCAACCATGTGCGGTACTGTCATTATTTGACGTTGTGACGTAACTGCTTTGTACCTAGCTACCTAGTTGCTAGTTGTATCTAATAATTATCGGTTGAAACCTACATTGTCGTTTCATAATTATTTTTCATCAAATAGTATGAAATCCTGCCGCTTGGACCTGCAGAGGTATGTTTTTTAAATACTTTATTTTTCTGAATAATACATAATAGAATAAAGTACAGCAGGGCTGGATAAATGTGTCGAATTCATATTTTAGTATAGATTCAAAATTAATTTCAATGTGTGTACTTATAGATGAAGCCAACTACAACCCGCTATGAACCTGCCTTCTTGCACTCTCTTGTGTTCTTTATTGTTCAGGAACACCTCAAATGTACGCTGAGATTCTGGGTCATAACATTATCAGTTTAATGCGAAAAAAACAAAGACGATGAAAAAACATAACCCAACAATCTTGACACATTGTCGTTTTGTTCCGAGTTACTCCAAGTAACACAAAACTGGAAAGCGGCTATGGTACCTGTAATAACTTTGGTATTGAAACATAATATCCAAAAAAGTTAATTACAAAAACTGTAGCCAACAGTATGTTACTTGGAAAATATATACAGGGTGACTTTGAAGTTGAGTCATTAATTTTCAGATAATGATTGTAGAAGGAAGATAAACCAAAATATGTGTGTAAAAATAAAAAAAAAATAAAAAAAAATGTTTACCTTGTTTTATAAAGTATCCTCCCGACAAGTATTTCAGTGCGGACCTGTATTTGATCGTGAGGTCCCCTGTGAGGTCTTAAGTCACCTGATTCACGAGCCCGTTGTACTACATTAACAAAGGCACGAGGGGTTGGTTGCACTCGATTGGGAAACCGATCCGCATAAACATGTGCCATGTTTTATTTCGTTTGAGCCACGCAACAGACACTATTCACACGCGACTGACAGTGACTGTATGTATAACTGAACTGAATGAAATAATTGTAAAAAACTCGTTCCAAATTCTTTCGCTTTTTTGTTTCCGATGCGATGAACCGATAAGGTGGATTATATCCGTTGTTGCCAAACACAAGCACATGATATTGTTATTGAGACAGGGCGGTACTCAAACTTCCAAAGGGCTATAACTTTGTTACTTTAATTTTACCAGAAAAATGGTAAAGGAAAAAAACATTTCTTTTGATCAGATCTACTCACTGTTAAAATAAATGACTCAACTTCGAAGTCACCCTGTATATATATATATATATATATATATATATATATATCTGTACAGGGTGATTCATAACTATGCGGTGACCCAAACATGCATTTTTTAAACGGAAAGCATTACATTTAATTGCAGATTTGGATACACACTTTCAAACGAAGCAATTTTATATAACATACCATATGGTAATATTTCCAAATTGTTGAGATATTTGACTTTCTATCGAATAAAACACTGAACCGTGACAACTCGCAACTCCGCAACAGTTACAGCTAGAGTACTGAATTTTTTGTAAACAAAATTTATGATGCCATATTCTGTTTGACTCCACTTACTTTTTCAGTTTTTTGATCAGTTTATACAGGGTGGTCAAGAACCCAAAATAAACGATTTACCTCAGACATGGAATATTTGATAGATCATAAATTGAACACCCTGAGCATGTTCACATTTCTTGATTCCCTTTTCACAAGATTATTTGTTGATATTAGGCTTCTGGGATTTTGTACGATCGGTTTCTGGGATATAGCTAACGTGTTTGTAAATTATATCAAAGCGAATTAATATTACAATACCTACACACACCTACAAACTAAAAAATATCATGTATTTGGTAACGGTAGACATAACATATAAAGTAAATCTATTTAGCCTTATGCAATATAGTCAAAAAGTCGAAAAGCATGCAAACCTTCATAAGGCTTATATCAGAAAAAAGTAAATAAAAAGGGAAATCAAGAAATGTGGATATACAGGGTGACTTTGAAGTTGAGTCATTAATTTTCAGATAATGATTGTAGAAGGAAGATAAACCAAAATATGTGTGTAAAAATAAAAAAAATTAAAAAAAAATGTTACCTTGTTTTATAAAGTATCCTCCCAACAAGTATTTCAGTGCGGACCTGTATTTGATTGTGAGGTCTTGGAGCACCGGCATGCCCTCCCCTGTGAGGTCTTAAGTCACCTGATTCACGAGCCCGTTGTACTACATTAACAAAGGCACGAGGGGTTGGTTGCACTCGATTGGGAAACCGATCCGCATAAACATGTGCCATTCTTTATTTCGTTTGAGCCACGCAGCAAACACCACTATTCACTCACGCGTTAGCGACTGACACAGACTGAATAAAAACATCGTGATCAGCGTTTCAAATTCTTTCGCTTTTTTGTTTCCGATGCGATGAACCGATAAGGCGGATTATATCCGTTGTTGCCAAACCCGAGCACATAATATTATTATTGAGACAGGGCGGTACTCAAACTTCTAAAGGGCTATAACTTTGTTACTTTAATTTTACCACAAAAATGTTAAAGGAAAAAACATTTCTTTTGATCAGATCTACTCACTGTTAAAATAAATGACTCAACTTCGAAGTCACACTGTATACAGGGTATTCCATTTGAAAATTTTGAGAAATAGTTAATTATGGCTCTCTTGACTACTACATATAACTATCCAAAAAGTGAAAAAGTAATTGGATAGGAATAAAATATGGCTACAATTTACGTAATTAAATTCTTTAGATAAAAACTCGCCCTGTATTTAATTTACAGGTAATTGCGGCTAAATTTTGACAGGCAACCCTGCTGTAACTATTTTAAGTTTGATAAAACAGAAACAGATATCTGCAATTTTAAGCGGCCGGATCTTAGACTTAAGCTTTAAATTAATCAACTTCACCTACGTGTGGCGTGACACAGACTGGATCAGACGAAATTGATTTCACTTTTCACTGCAGTATGTGTTTTTTAGTACTCATAAAAATGAGTTTCATCGATTGTAATTACAAAATTCAATTATCCACTAAATCAATTCAATCTCAATCAAGTAGTTACTGATCTACTTGTCGTCAACGATTCATGAAGTTCCCGATTCAAAAATACCAGAACATATTGATCAACCCTTGTAACTAGACCTGCAACATGGCCGCGATCTTATTCTGATATATAAGAGGATTCTAGCTCACATTTGCTTCCTGTGTCTGTGTTCCTAGTTCACATTGTTCCATGTCAGTACAAGAGTTTGTTGTTCCATGATTTCTTTTTCCATTTCTAACCGTAGTTTTTTACATAAATAAGGAATAAGAAAATCATTTTGAAATGCCTTTTATGAAAGGCCCCGCTCCTATAAGGAGAACTCTAAAATATCTAGGTGCAGGAAATTTAGTTTTGAAGGACCAAATAAAAATATTCACTATAAATTATAACGTATCTGGAATACATCACCATGGCACAAGGTACGGTCTTCGAGGCCCTCCGGTTTTGCACTGTTGGTTAATATCACGTGTATTTATTTCAGGGATTTCGTATTCTGGTATTTGCCTCAAATCCAATATAAAAATCCACATGTGCAGATATCTACCCTCAAGAATATGACTCCTACGCCTTTCATCAGGTGCTTTTATGGTGAGACTTGAACGTTTTATTTTCATTTTTGTGTAAAGTACTTATGCAAAGAGGTGACAACCATTACCTACAAATAGTTTACCAAAGATACAACTTGGGCCTATATGGTTAAAATGCAAGAGGCTCCTATTACTGTTTATATTATTTTATTCCAGAAACTGGAGATGAAATGTTGATAGATACCTTTGGACGTACTAAAGAGGAAATAAATGAACATTTAGTGAAAACAGTAGGAAAAACAAAGTAAGTGGAAAATCTAATCCTTTCAAGAGAAATTTAATATTTATAATGAATGATTAACTCTCACATCTGATTCATTTGTACCATCTACAATTTTTTCTAGTTTTAGTGAGTAAAATTTAACAGTAGCGTGTTAAAATATGTAAAGGTTCATATCAACATAGCACCAAAATATTTATCCCGATATTATGAGGTTTTTCAAACTTGTTTTTCTTTGATACTTCACTTTACATATTGAAATATTGACATGTGTTTTAATGCACATCAATACCAGTTGTGCCATTTCTGTTTAGCAAAAATGAATATGCTGCTGATCTTTGCAATATCATCTCAAAGCTAGATTGATTCTGGTTTAAAAATTCCCTCTTGGAGTTTTTTGGTCAGATGCACTGTATTTGCCTCAGATGGAGGCAAATATTTTTTACATGTGGGTTTGTATGTGGTCAGGTTACAGTCGAAATGGCTTGATGGATTGTAATATATGAGGTATTTTTGGATTTTTCTTATTATTGCAAGTGGCACTGGATATATTGCAAATTTCAACCTTAGCAGAGGAAACACAGGCTACAAATAAAAAATAACGTTATAAATTTTGACATTTGCGGCATTGGTGCAGAATTCCTCAGTGTCCCATCGAATCAAAACAATTAAAGCTTCATTCTTTCCCGTTACTGCAGGTTTTTGATATTATTCAAAAATGTCTCATCGACAATGAACATAATCATAAACTTCTAGAGACACTTTTCGAGCAGAATCAATAGAGAAGACAGCACTTATTTTTGCAAAAATCAGTGGTGTGTGTGTCAGTAATTTCTGGGCTCTCGTTTAAATATTTTTTTTGTATATCAACATATTACCATCACAAGATTTTTCTTTCCAGAGAAGTCTTGGCTGCAGAAACAGTTGCAAAAGAGAAAAAAGACAACCCAGCCAACTTTGGGGTAGCGTGCGAAAGGCACTGTATCTGTGAAGTACCTGGTCAGGTTCCTTGTCCTGGAACGTGTCCTTTGCCCAAGTCTTGGCGGGGGAAATATAAGTATAATGTTGTTGAAGATTAGTTATAAAATAATTGCATTATGGTTTTAAAAATCTGGAGGTTTATTAAACCCATTAACTATGTTGTTTGATTTATTTGTTATGTACTAAACGTTCATGACATTTAAAAGGATAGATGATGTTTCTATTTAGTGAACTGATAAGTTCATTACAGTAATAAATGAGAATAAGGCTAATGGGAAAAGCTTGAAAACTACCTATAATGTATTTTATTACCTTTCCTTATTACTGTGACATGAAACCTGTAGGATTATAGATAGTGCTTGTTCTCAAATGAATAGGAAATAAAGGGCTTAGTTTAAAAAAATGCCATACTACTAAGGCAAATTCATAAGCATTGATTAATTTGAGTGTAATTAAGGGATCCAATGCATAAACTGGCCACGTCCATTTTTTGGGCAAAATGAGTTGGGTTTATATTCTTGCACAGTTTACAAGTCTGAACCTTCCGTAACATAAACCAGCTCTGTAACATTTAATTTCAATTATGGAAACTGAAGTGTATCATTCGTTGCCTACGCCTTTACAGTTTGCTTAAACTGGTCAAGTCCAGGACTTGACTAGTTTTTGCACAGTGCTGTCAGTCTAATACAGCACAGGTACCCGAACCGGCACGGGTATTACCTATCTTGAAAGGTGACATTTTGTCGTTTTTTTTTTTTTGACGTTTCGTCGGTTTTTCTACCAGATGTTTACTTAGCACAAGGTGTTGTACAATTGTTGTCAACTTGAACAGCGATCATAGCAAGCACATGTGGAATTAACTGTTTGCACACCAAAAACTACCTAGTCTGCAAGACATTTCTTTGGTTTTTAGGTTTAGTTTCTTTCCATACGACAGGAGCTTTGGAGCCTTAGGAATACAAAAAAGAAAGCACGACAATATATATTAAGGATTATTGAAAATACAAACAAAAACTTTAAACTATATGTATATTTTTAAATTTCAAGCCCCATTTGCAACAGTTGTTTGTGAAGAATCCTTCAAGGAAGAACAATAAATTTACGATTTCAAGATATCGAATCATGTGGTATGAAAAACTAGATAATGAAATATTATTTAAATGAAGTGAAGCAGTCTCTTTGTCTCAGAGTTAAGATCAATGTGCGGCCCCTGACTCAATAATACACTAAAAATAAGATGTATAGTGAAAGAAGAAAGCTAAAGAAAAATAAATTTGATCACACTATGAATCTGGCTAAAAACTGTGCCACAATGTGATCAGTGATTCTATGAAGAAATCAGAAAATGCCATCAGAGCTTTTTGCCAGATGATGAAAGAAACTTCCGCATCAGAATTCAGTGAACATGAATAAATGAAAATATTTTAAGATTTTATCAAATGTTGAATTAAACCGTGTATTAGTTTATTTCATTCAGGAACTTAACAAAAAATAACATTTTTAAGGTCAAAATTTGTTTTATTTTAATTTAAGAAATCAAAAGACTTTGAATAAACCGGTCAAGCCCATTAAATCCTTCCTCATTTATTTTTTTTTACAGATTGATATATTTAAAAAATAATGCAGCAGAATTATCTGCAACTGACCACAAATAAGAAAATTTTCGGTAACTAAAAAAATTACAACATAAATCTTTTTTGTTTCCTCAACATTTTTCCTCATGTGATTCTATTCTAAACACAAAAAGATTTTTTTATGTTGCATTTTTTGTCAGTCTCAATAAAATAAAAAACACATCCTTCGTTCATTTTGGACCCCATATTTATAGGAACTTTTTTTGTTTTTGATGATATCAGTTTTTTAAAGCCTGATTATATTTTAGTTAAGCATATAGATATTTTGAAAATAAAGACTTTTATGGTACTTACGTAACTGCTGAAAGTAATACGCATTGCTTCACAACAAATCACACAGAGAGGAACTGAAGACACTGAGTAATCATTCGGACTAAAAACGTCGTCAGCGCAACATCTTTAAATTCATCTTATGCATACATGCGTAGCTTTTTGGATCATTTTCCATTTTAAATGGATGGATATATCTTGTATTCAACTCATGAATTATACAACTTTGTCTTCTTGGTATTCCTTGAGATTATCATTTTCGTGTATTACAACGTGACTTCCCGAAAATTCTGAAAAATTATCCTAAGTTGAGTTACTGCAGTCACTCGCTGTTTTAAATAAACATCTTGACATATACGGCTTTGAATGAAAGTGATCCTGGTGTTGGATAACACAGCCGTGGTTTTACATACCTGCTATAGGTCAGTCAAATGAGACTTGAATAGTATTAATGCCCGTAGCTGTAACCACCAAAAAAACGTGGGATTCCTTTGGCTGAAGCGAACGCTTTACCGCGGCTGAAAAAAAAATCTTGCAAAAGTTGACATGATTCAAGAAGAGAGACTTTGCATGTACAACTAGAGAAAGAAACAGGAAAGTGCGAAAAGACGTGTTTTTTTCTAGATGCTTGCAAAAATACCTCAGAGTATATAAGGTCTACGGAGTTGTCTTATTTCAATAGGGTCTAACTTGTGCTGAATATAACCATTTATGAACTGATGACTGCGTTGCGTGCGAAGTGTAGAGTGAACCTACTTGATGTCATTTTTTACTAGTTATTATCAACACATATCGTCATTTTAACTCGGTCACTCCTAAGAGATTTTTTTATAATACAAACTCTCGATTTGTATATAATCAGAATAAGTATCGATTTCCTGTCCTATTGTTACTCATTGGGGCAAGGTTTGGAAATTCCTCATAAATATGCGAGTTGAAGTGAAATATATTTTGCGTGCCTTATTAACGACATCATTAATTTATTGTGAAGTGTGGAGCTTCATCTTTTGTGATCATATTCAGGGTGGCGTATCCAAAACGAAACAGTCGCATTTACTGGCAGCTCAGTTTGTTTTTTTTTAAAAACGCTCAGACCCGTCGATTTTCTTTTCGAGGGGGACACAAGTTCGACAAAAAATCACGTTAGCACGTGCAGCCCCCTAAGCGGGGGTGACACCACCCCCAAAATCTTAAATGGAAAGGGGGGTCGAGTGATACCTTATTTTAAAGGTCTTTCAATTCCCTGTATAATGATATAAAATTAATGTTCAGTAGTTTTGAAGATTTATTGATTTAAAGCTTAAATAAAACTAATACATCATCATTAGTGGAGATCAATACATTTGGCAGCAAAGTAATTGAAAAATGGAGAATGAACTGACCCGTTAGGCAAGTAAATGTTGAAAATGGCCACCATGACTCTCCAAGCAATAATAAAGATTTTGGTCAAAACGTTGCCGCACATTTTGCAATATTTGAGGAGTAATTTGAAGGCACTCATTGACAATTCTTTGTCGCAGGTCTTCTAATGATGTTGGCTGAGTAGCATAGATTTTGCTTTTTAAATGACCCCACATAAAGAAATCCAAAGGTGATAAATCTGGCGATCTTGGGGGCCATTCAATGGCACCTCTTCTACCAATCCATCTATCTGGAAGCGTCTGATCTAAATATTGTCGAACACGTAATGCGTAATGTGGTGGGGCACCATCCTGTTGGAACATCAACCTATTCGCAATGTACCAGCGATCATTCTGATTTCCTATTATGGCTGTTAATGCAGGATCTATGGCGTCTTCCAGTAATTCCAAATACATTTCACCGGTCAAATTTCCAGGTAAGAAAAAAGGGCCAACTAAATAATCGTCAAAAATACCAGCCCAAACATTTAATTTTTGTGGCTGCTGTGTATGAACCTCATGATAAATTCTGGGATTAGAATTGGACCCATATCGGCAGTTATGACGATTTACTACGCCATTTAAGAAAAAGGAACATTCGTCGGAAAAGCAAGTGTTGAATAGAAAATTTTCATCGTTTATAATTCGTTCACTCATATCTTCACAAAATTGTAATCGCCGATCAAAATCGTCTTCATTAAGTTCTTGTACCAGGTGAATTTTATACGGATAAAAACTATGGGCCTTTAGAATCCGTTGGACAGTACGTCGACGAACACCACACACAGTCTCCAATTTGCGGATACTTAACGTAGGATCTACATAAACTTGCCCTAAAACCACCACTTCTATTGCTGCGTTCCTTATGGAATTTTCAATGTTGCGTTTTTTATTGGCGACTGACCCAATTTCCAGAAATTTAGCTACAAGTTCTAGAACATATTTTCGATGCACGTTACTGTTCTCATGTCACTCATTAAATATTTCTGCTGTTCTATTAGCGCACTGATTATTTCCGAAAATTATTCCGATAATTTCAACTCTTTCTGCTGTGGAATATACCATACTTGTTAAGTAAATTCTTTTAGACAAATTTCTTCTGAAAGTAGTACAAACTAATATGATGTACCTATTAAAGTCTACTTTAAGCTTTAAATCAATAAATCTTCAAAACTACTGAACTCATGTCTTTTAGATCATTATAAAGAGAATTGAAAGACCTTTAAAATAAAGTATGTATGTGTATTATTTTGTTTGAAATCAGTTTCGAGGATATAACTGGCACTCTTTTGGCGCACATCCGTTAGATATATCTGATTGACGTATGTATTCCTGGAGGAATGTTGATCACGAGTATAAATAATCTTCAAATTGCATAAAGCATATATGTATATATTTCGGTAAGAAACGTCAACACTTTTTTCTTGATCACTTGATATTGGTCGAATAAAGTGCCTACGTCGTCGACGAAAATGGCCGTACTATAAAAGGCCCGTGCGAATTTCATTATCAATGATACAGGTAAGGCAATGTCAAGGACATTTCTACATAGAAGCGTGGTTCGTTGAACTTGAAATAAATTGTTGAAGGTAGGCAGGTATTTATGATTCTGAGTGTGACATGGCGTTGACAAAAGTTTCATCGTGTTCGTCTGTTTTAGAATAACATTCTTCCAAATTCATAGTATTTTTTTGACAACTTAGAAAGGTAATTTCTCGACTATAATTAATTATGTTTTGGTAAGATGTCTTTAGAACACTGAAGGGATTGACAATGGCATCCTTTAGCAATAATGTTTTTTTAGATATTCAAAAAATATCCTTTGATAAAATGGAGATCTCCGACACTTTATACATGTAAATAAGAAACATCCACCTCTCCATGCGAAAAGGTATTAATGAAAACCAAACGATCTCGACTGCTGAATATATTTTGCTGCTAAATGACAATCATTTTGTTATTCAAATATCTGTGTACTCCCTTTAGTCAATACATTAAAATATCTTCATTTCGTCAATGTCGAGGAAAAAGCCTTCATGCGATAAGTGACATATAAATCCGAACACCCAGTTTAAATGGTTTTATTTTAATAAAAGTTGGTGAATGTATTTATCTTACTGTAGATAACAAGTGAAAAAATTTTCAGCCTTATCAGTTGGACATTCCGGTTTTTGTACTGCTTTTTTTAATTCACTAACGCTCTAAAAATGAATATTTCAGCCGCAGTAAAGAATCAACGTTGGCGGACTTTGGTTCTTGACATCCTTTACGATCGGTTACGATGCCTAGAGTACGGAGACCTATACGATTTCGTCAACTTAGTGAGTTTGATAGCGGCCGTATAGTGGGACTTTGGGAAGCTGGACTTTCTTTTCGGGCAATTGCAGTTAGAGTGCAAAGAAGTGTAGACACTGTGGTTAGGTGTTGTCAGGCATGGCTTCGAGAAGGCCGTACGCAAAGAGCAAGGGGCACTGGACGCCGCCGTAGAACAACAGACCGTGAAGATCGCCGCCTAAGATTATTGTCCTTAAGGGACCGTTTCTCCACTACCAGGTCCATTGCAAATGAATGGTTTGCAGAACACGGAAGACCTATTGGCATGCGAAGTGTTTACCGACGAATGAGAATTTTTGGCTTGTTTTCATACCGGCCACACTGGGTCTTCCCTTTAACTCGAGAACACCGACGTAATCGCCTTGAGTGGTGCAGACAACGGTCACTCTGGGATCAGGAATGGAACAGTATTGTCTTTAGTGACGAGTCTCGATTTTGTTTAGGCATGCACGATGGTCGTGCCAGGGTTAGAAGGCGACGTGGTGAAAGGAGGAATCCACAGTTTTTTGTTGAAACACATGTTCATCACACTGTTGGAGTTACGGTTTGGGGTGCTATAGCTTAGGTCACCTTTAATCTTCATCAGAGGTAACATGAACGCGCAGCGTTATATCCACGAAGTTCTAGAACCCCATCTTTTACCCTATCTTGACACCCTGGCAGATCCAAATTTCCAACAAGATAATGCCCGACCACATGTTGCAAGAGTCACAATAGACTTCTTTCAACATAATGATGTCACATTGTTACCATGGCCACCAAGATCTCCCGACTTATCCCCAATTGAGCACGTGTGGGATATGATGGGTAGGAGATTGCTCAATTTGCAACGTCCTCCTCAGACTCTAGAAGCACTTCGAGAGGAGTTGGTGGTTGCCTGGAATGAGATACCACAGGAGGACATTGACCACCTGATCAGAAGCATGCCTAGGCGCGTTGGAGAATGCGTAGCACATCAGGGTGCATCCACACATTATTAAAGGTCAAAGGGCTTTAAAGCAGTGCAATCATTTTGAAATTTTTATCATTTACTTACTATGCTCCATTAAGTACTTATACAAAATTTTATTAAAATAAAACCATTTAAACTGGGTGTTCCTATTTATATGTCACTTAGTATACTATAAGCAGTGAGATTTTTAGTGGGCAGAGAATGATGTGTTTTCATCACAGAAGACATTATTTCGAAATCAATGACGATGAGAGATAGCTATAAACCTGCTGGAATGGTCTCGAAACACGGTTCATAGTGTCAGGTGCCTCAACACTTCAAGAGCAAAGAATTTTGTTTGCTTTGAGAGCCATGATAGTCCTGATCGGCCTTTTATTGTAGAGGAAACAGTTGGTTGAGTTTGTTCAAATTTTTCGCTTTGAAAAACTTCTGGCCAATAAATAAGGGCGGATCAACATCGACAATCCCGCTCTTCGTATTACAAATCACAAGGGCGTTCGCTGTCAGAGGCACTCTGATGCAATACTCGGCTTTGAGGAGTCAAAAGAAAGTACCCAATTCACATGACACTCTGTTGTTATCACCTTCAAGGTTGGGCCCAGAATTTTGATACACCCTGGGGCCCAACACCTTCCGCCGTCGGCCTAGCCCGATGGATGGGTCTGATCATCGGCAAGAGCTAAGTTTTTGTGTAAGTGTACCCCCTCTAAAAAAAACCTTTGGACTGCAGGGGTAGAACATTTTCTCAGGGGAAATCCTAAAAATTCACAAAATCATAATATGTAAATGTTATGGTTTAACGGTCTAACCGGATTCTCGGGAGGTAGTAGCAGATATTTATTTACTCCATGATATAACAATATACAGGGTGTTCCTTAATGATATGCGAATATTTAAGGGCGTGAATCTACATGATAAATTAATGTTAGTTTGCGTTATAAAATATGCTCCAAAAATGTTTCCTTACAAAAACTCGGGGTGTTGAAGGTTTAGGAAAAAATGGAAATTAATTAATATTTTCAGAGCTGCTTCAGATATTTCACTGATATTTAGTACGGAAAGAAAGTTAATAAAGTTGCATATTTTTCAATGCGTGCGTACGGGTATTGACTTCGATATTTTTTAAGAAAAAAATGGTACGCCAATGGTTTTTTGCCAAATAAAAATTATTTTTGAATTCCCCGTTCAATTTAAAACAAATGACCTCTCTTGTGTTGCTTTCCTTCGATGCGCCATTTTTGAGTAAAAAAATAAAAACTGTTCTATTGTCTAACTTGCAAAATTATTATTAATTTAATTGGAAAAATTCAACACATTAGGGGTAATGAACAACAACAACTGACAACATAAACATGACATTAAAACCAACGAAATGTTTACAAAAATTGTTGAAAATGACCCCCTTCACTTAGTATGCATGCTTCCGCCCCCCTTCTCATGGAAATGCGCACTCGTTGAAATATCCCTGGAGTGTTTTTTATTCTAGCACAGGCTGCAACTATTCTTTCTCTACAGTGTTAATGGGACTTGTGTACACTAGTGTCTTAAGATAGCCCCACAAAAAGAAATCTAAACTGTTGGGGTCTGGGGACCTTGGGGCCCACCGCGGCCAATCCAACGATTTGGATAAACAGTTTGTAAATAATTACGAACCGCTACATTGAAATGCGCTGGTGCACCATCATGCATGTACCACATATTGTTTCTTATTACTAACGGAACATCATCAAGCAGCAAAGGCAACTGTTGAAGAAAATTGAGGTAAGTCTGTCCGTCAAGTCGTCCCAGCAAGAAGAATGGGCCAATAAAGTGGTTGCCAATAATTCCTGCCCATACGATAACCAAAAATTGGTGTTGGCAATGGGTTTCGGTTACGGTATGCCGGGATTTTCTTCTGCCAACAAATGATTATTGTGGAAATTCTGAATGGCATTTCGAGAAAAATTAGCTTCGTCCGTGAACAGAATCATTGATTCAAATTGCGGATTTTGTGTAATTTTTTGAAATACCACACGCCTTGTAAAATCAATGGGAAGTAATGTCTGTACTCTTAAAATATGGTAAGGATATAACAAAAAAAATACACTAAAATTCTCCAAATAATTTGATGGCAAATATTTAAGTGTCTAGCGATCTTCCTCGTACTCGTTTCAGGATGTTCTCCGACTTCGGGGAATTCAAATATAATTTTTATTTGGCAAAAAACCATTGGCGTACCATTTTTTTCTTGAAACATATCGAAGTCAATGCCCGTACGTACGCCACTGTTCAAAGGTAAAAATTATTTTTGCATTGAATAATATGCAACTTTCTTAACTTCCACTACCTACTAAATATCAGTGAAATATCTGCAGCCGGTCTGAAAATATTAATTTCCACTTTTTTTCCTAAAACTTCAACACCCCGAGTTTTTGTAAGGAAACATTTTTAGGCCATAGTTTATAAAGCAAACTAACATTAATTTTTCATGTAGATTCACACCCTTAAATATTCGCATATCATTAAGCAACACCCTGTAGAATAATGCCAAGCATAATAGCTTTTAAAAAATTGGCACCCCTCCACAAATTGTCATAATTTGAGCATAATTGTATTTTAATAATCATGATTTGTAATTCGTATTCAGATCCATCATTTTCGTTCCTATTGGCGTGCTACCTAACGTAATTCCTGCGGTCGCGATACAGAATTTTCAATGGCGAAAAATCACACACTCGAGCTGAGGAACTTTATTCTAAATTTGATTTTAACATTTGCTATCAGGATAACAGAAACGCGAGGAGGTATGAAATCTGCACGTTGCTCCTGATATGTAACTGGCAAACATTCAGATTATTGACACGTAGACCTCTAGTCGTTTTTCTGTCCGCCTGATATGAAACCCTTCATGACTACAAATCGCACATTCGAGGGTCAAGAGATTCTAAGTATAATCGATGAAACTTCGTTATCAATACATTATAATCGCGAAGAGGTATAGAATCCGCATTTTGCTCCTGATATGTATCCTAAGTGACATATAAATCCGAACACCCAGTTTAAATGGTTTTATTTTAATAAAATTTTGTATAAGTACTTAATGAAGCATAATAAGTAAATGATAAAAATTTCAAAATGATTGCACTGCTTTAAAGCCCTTTGACCTTTAATAATGTGTGGATGCACCCTGATGTGCTACGCATTCTCCAACGCGCCTAGGCATGCTTCTGATCAGGTGGTCAATGTCCTCCTGTGGTATCTCATTCCAGGCTCCTCTCGAAGTGCTTCTAGAGTCTGAGGAGGACGTTGCAAATTGAGCAATCTCCTACCCATCATATCCCACACGTGCTCAATTGGGGATAAGTCGGGAGATCTTGGTGGCCATGGTAACAATGTGACATCATTATGTTGAAAGAAGTCTATTGTGACTCTTGCAACATGTGGTCGGGCATTATCTTGTTGGAAAGTTGGATCTGCCAGGGTGTCAAGATAGGGTAAAAGATGGTGGTTAGTGAATTAAAAAAAAGCAGTATAAAAACCGGAATGTCCAACTGATAAGGCTGAAAATTTTTTCACTTGTTATTTACAGTAAGATAAATACATTCACCAACTTTTATTAAAATAAAACCATTTAAACTGGGTGTTTGGATTTATATGTCACTTAGTATAGTAACTGGCGGGAAATTCAAATTACTTATGCAGACCTCAGTCATTTCTGTCCGCCTTATACGAAACCCTCCATGACTGGAAGTCGCACATTCGTCGTGCAAGATTCTAATGGTCGGTACACACGGAAACAATAAAACTGCACAGTTCATTTGCGCAGTTTATCGAACGTTCATAGTACGTCCAAACATCGACGATATCTGCGTCGATTTTCGTCCATGCGTTCGATGAAACTGAGCAAATGAACTGTACAGTTCTATCGTTGCCGTGTGTACCGACCATAAATTTGATGTGAGATTTGCTATCAAGACAACATAATCGCGAAGGTATATAGCACTTTGCTCCCGATATTTAACTGGAGTCAAATTCAAATCACTGATTTCCTCTTAATAGTTTGGTTGGGTGAAGATTTGCTACCAGGACAACAAAAACGCGAGGAATAGAAAAAGTGCTATGCTCCTGACCAGTATATCAGACAGACGCTGCCAATAGAATGGTATATGCCAAGCTAGAAAAGATAAGTATTTCTATCAGACATTTTCGTTCCTATCCTGAGAGAAGCACGATTCGGAACACTCATAGGATCCAACGACGGTAAAAAAAAGTGGCAGGATTAGGTAGCCTGTTTAGTTTCCCACTGCAACTGTATTCGGTTACAAAAAGTTAACCATATGACCAAAAAATTCCACAAAGGGTTTAAGAAAAACACAGTTTTAATATATAACTTTTAATATTTCTGAATAATAATATTAATAAAATGATATTTATATGTTATTTACTATAATAAAAAAATCACACATATACCATTTCTTTGGAAATTATTATAAAAGAGCATTAGAACGAGCTTCTTACATGAAGGCATTATATGCAAATAAAAAAGTACTGCAAGTAAAAAGTGATTAATGATGATTCGTCCTAAGTATATTTATAATACAAAGAAATATATAAACAGTCTTAAATTGCACCAAATCTATTGAAACCTACAACGGCAAATTTTACTTCACAAAAAAAAACTTATAATTTTGATTACATTAACGATGGATGAAAAAACAATAACAACACAAATCCAATCAACCTCCCTTGAGGTCAAAGAATACAACCAGAGTTAATCATCAGTTAATAAATTTTCAGTGTTGCTATTATTTATACATCCTACAATAGGTACGCGGTAACTTACTTTATACGATGGAAGCTTATTAGATTTTGGATAAAATTAAGAGAGCATCGATAAAAATGTACTTAACAAAAATGGGTGGAACATTTATTTTTTATAAATTAGTCAGCGTTACAATAGAGCTGATGCTATCGATAATTATTATCCATAAATAACAAGCTTCGAATTTAGCAGTTTTGGATCAAGTAAAATTGCCAATTATAGACTTCCTGAATTTACCAATTGAGCTTGAAAAACCATAAATGTGTCATATGTGCAATCATACTGAAACATGTAATACAGGAACAAAAATTAGACAAAACAGAGAGACGTAACAATCTTGCAAACAACACTGTTGTGTATACTTAAGTAACAAATCTAAGACAACCTAAATACACCAATTTTTATTACAAAACGTCTTTGCGTATTTAATTTTTCTTCACAACACATAGGAAAATTTTAAAGAACTCCTGGGTAGTCGATTGATGTGGAGGTAGCTGAGAGTAAAAACTCGCACATTTGCTTTAATAATCGATTCTGATTTTTATCATTATTGCTAAAAGCTACCACCAGTAGGCTAGACTATCAGTGATCATTTCGAGAATCTGTGAAACTATAATCTTAGTGTAACTGGTTTTGAAATCAAACAAAAAGCTTTTCAAGAGCAGCTAAGATGTGTTGTTTTTATATATATTTTCCTGCCTTTTTAATCAAGTGCTCGTTCATACTTTGAAACATATGAGCATATTTATACTTTCCGTACATCTTAACAAATATTATCTAATTTTTGCACTTTCCATACAAAACTGTTTTATCCCACTTATTCCAGACTAGTATAAAAAGGGTTACCTTATCACTCTAATTTTGTCTAATATAGGTAAGTCTTCCAAAATTTTTGGTAACCTACAAACTGCGTATAAAAAGAAGACAGTCTGATCAGTCGCCAAAAGTTGAAGAAAAACAGTCGACATGCTTATGTAGTGCTTAAATGCTAAATCGCATTGAAAAATGTATGCAATGGTCTTTATGCAAATAAGTATATACAAAAAAGAAAATCACTAAACTGACACACTGGTGTGACTCACCACCGCATTGAAAGACAGAACATACAAAATCAACTGAAAAGAAGTATTTTCACTAAAATTAGTAATGCTTTTTTATAAAACATTATTAATGTGAAGTTTCAGATATTTGCGTTAGCCTATGAAATTGTCTGAATTAGCATTACTTTTGCATTGGAATAAAAAAATAGTTCCAAGTAAAAAACGATACTTTTTCAGCGACACGTATGCCCTACTATTGAAGATTAAAACTCGCTGAAGAAGACAAAGATCTACCTCAACGATTTGCTTCAATACTTTCTGCCAGTCACATTTGAACGTTTTCAATCCATAGATAATAGTGAGCCTCTCCTTTGGAAAATATTGTTACCTGCTTTTGCACCATTACAAAGATGTAGTAGGAGTAATTTAGTTATATCAAATATTACACTAACTACCGCCTATTTTATATCTACAACTTCTGTGAGCATCACTTCTAAAAATACACCTGGTTGGCACCAAAAAATTATATAAATGCTCCCTCACTACCAAAGATAAGAAACGTGTGTTAGTGATATAACAAAAATAATCCACAAAAGGTTAGAGCTTTATATCACAATTTATTACAAGATACGACAACGTGAAAAAGAAATTTTCTAAATAAAGATGGCCCTCTACGCAAACCATAAATCTCGAAAATTCATAGCTTCCCGATAATTTTCTTGATCACATGCAAAGCTTGTACAAGAAGAGCACCTAGCATTATCTTTTTGCTAAACGGGATTTTTAAAAAATTTTGCATGCCATTATTTAAAATAGGAAATATAAAAAAAATGCAATGATACTAATGGCTTATAGAATGTCGAAAAGCCGGAAACGTCAGTACATTTGTTATTTATTTTTTTACTCGTGCAGTGCCAATTTTTGTATAATTCAATCTCAAATGCTAGCACCATTTCGAAAATAAAATGTAAATCTAGCGTTTGCAAAGCTTTTGTTAGGGTTGAGTAAATAAATACTTGATACCTTTATCACATTTTCCAAAATTTTTGTTAGGTGTTTTTTCCATTTGACTTTTAGGCACTAAACTACCTCAATTTAAAACAACAGAAAAAACATTACATTAGGTTCTGCGTTGATTCAATTTCAGGTAGCTTAAACCCAGCTTACTAGTTAGAAATGTTAATGCAGTTATAATTTCCCTTAAACTTAAAAGTAAGTAGCATGGGCACTACAGAACGTATTTTCTTCGGAAATACAAAACTTGAGCCACAATCAAATCTCAGTATGTGATACAAGAGGAACGTGGTACCAGATGTTACTAGGAACTATGAGGTTCAAAGAAATCCTTTAACCTCTTCATATCCAGAATATGAACATAGATCCAGGTAAATTATTTTCAAGACAAGATGCAAATAGTTTTTTCCTGACTGAATTGTGTTGGATTTTGTTCACGCATTATATCACCATACCAGATCTATTGTGTACCAACTGTATTTATACTATTTTTTGATGAGAAACATTAAAGCCGTCAATAGGCTTACAAACAAATATGTACACAGTTTCGAGTTTTGCCTCACTTTACTATAAAATCAACTCTAAAATAAAATATATGTGGTGTCCAAAAATATGGAAAAGCGTCATACCATACCTCACTCACTCCCAATATTATACAGTTTATTGTAGTCCGGTTGTAGTATAATATCATATGAATTCAGAATGAGGGATCGTTAAACATCTACTTGCGCCTTTAACAAAAACAACAAGCATCAAGAACATGAGAGCAGAAGTCCTAAAATTCCAGGAGCTTGTCTTTAATTTTTTTGTTCAAGGTTTTTGGTTTGTGTATTCAACAATCAAAGAAGCACAGCACTGGGGCGCTTTCTATCAGCGACCATTTGAGTCAAACGGACACTGATCTTAAGCCCTACAGCTCCATGAATGCAGCCAATCTAAGTGAACAATATAATAAAAAACAGTTGCTGATGGGAGGTGTTTTAATAAAGTCTGAAAGAACAATGTTCTGGTTGATATTTAGGGAAATGTGCTCCTCCTTTGTTTTTCCCACATTTCTACGTAATGTGAATCTAAAAAACAAGCAAATTGGAAGGATATATACTTTGTGAAAGTACTTTCCGACCTTCTGAAACTCATCCGAAGGCGCAAGCAAAATGGTCTTTATCCGCCCCTCATTCCAAATTCAGTTGCATAGTGCAAATTATTTCTGTTACCAGTTCGCCATTCCCGGTTTGTTGAGTGTCATAAAGTAAATCTGACACGACGAACCACTCTTAGCACTAGAGAAGAAGACCTTGTCGTTCCTCTCGCAGAGGAATTTTAACCGTTGCGATTTTTTATGCATAAATACGCCGTCTAAATGACCGGACTCCACCGATCTGATTTCGATGGCCTTGTTGCCCCAGCCCATAATTTGACCGGTGCCGATGTACGCCACTGACGTCGGCATCTCTCCCCACTGAAATTAAAAAAAGAGCGATTTTTATGCGGAGGAAAATTGAATGGCCGTTTCAGTATGATAAAAAATATGTTCATGTAAACATTTCTTGATATAACTATCCATTAAGGAACACCAGGTATACTAAAGCCATATAAATTCTACAGGGTGCGTCATCTATTACTTTTTTCTATTTGAAAAATCAACACGCTTTTTACGAGGTGAAATCGATTTTTTAATTGATGAATGAAGGTTTGTTTATGGCATTTATGTACGAAAAATAACATCAGGCATGTGACCACCGCGGCTTCGTTTACAGGCCAACATCCGAACATCAAAATTTTCAATGACTTTTCCCAGAATAATCGGGTCTATGGCCGCAATTTCAGTCCGAATATTGCGCTTTAGGTATTGAATTATCCGGGGACCATTCGCATACACTTTTCCTTTTAAAAATCCCCAAAGAAAATAGTCAAGAGGTATTAAATCGCACGATCTCGGGGGCCAACTGACATCTGAATTTCGTGAAATTATGCGGTCTTGAAATTTCGTGTGCAATAAGGCGATTGCTTGGCGAGATGTGTGAGCCGTTGCTCCGTCTTGATGAAACCAAAGATCGTCGGCACCAATACTATCCAATTGTGGCCACCAAAAAGTCTGTTAACACGCCGCGATAACGTTCCCCGTTGACGGTAATGGTCTTTTCTTCGGCATATTCAAAGAAGAATGGTCCAACGATGCCACCAGCCCATAATCCGCACCAAACAGTCACTTTTCCAGGATGGAGAGGTTGATCATGATATTGCTGTGGATTTTCAGCCCCCCAGAATCTGCAATTTTGCTTATTTACGTACCCATTGAGGTGAAAATGAGCCTCATCAGAAAAGAGCACTTTGGCCGAAAATCCGTCTTCTCTTTCATCCATCCAATTAACAAAAACACGCCGCTGTTGACGATCTGCCGGCTTCAATTCTTGTGTTAGTTGGATTTTGTATTCCCAATTGTTGCGAACGGTGCCTAGTCGAGGTGGTTGGATCTTCTCGCACACTTTCACTCACTGCGGCTATGTTTTCACGAGTACGAGCTGGACTAGCATGTTGGTATGGTCTACGACCTTCAGCTGAACCAGTTTCCTCAAAACGATTAACAATTCAACGAATTTCAGGCTCTGTAGGGCGTCCATGTCTGCCAATACTAGTGCGAAGTTTGCGAAAAGTATTTTTTATATTTCGACCGTTTTCGTAATAAGTCTGGATAACCAAAATGCGCTGTTGTAAACGAATCCATGACTATAAATGGCATACCTTTGACAGTTCATTTATGTATACCACATGACTTTTATAAAAAAAAAGTAATAGATGGCGCACCCAGTACTGCCTCTTGGAGTAAAATTCCAAGAAGTTTCGATGCGCTTTTGAGAAAACGACAAATATTTTTGCAAAGACCAGTGACATACAATTTTTGCCAAAAGAATAATTTTAAGCACCCCGTGATGTTTCAAATTTTTAAATGCTTTTTTTATTACATTTCAAACATGTGAGAAACTTTTAAGGGATTTTAAAGATATCACATGACTTACCTGGAGCAGCATGTTCTTCGATATCCTACCATATGTGTTGACATATACTCCTTCATTATCATAACACAGCAAAAGCTGCATACCATTGCTATTCGGTAAAGTAACTATACAGTGTGGTGTTATTACAGTTTGCGTCTGAAAATAATAAAATCCAACATAAATCCGCATATTAAAAAATGTACGAATATGAATATGCTGAATGACCACCACTACAGTCTGAGAACTTTCAACAAAAAATAACAGCAAATATAACAAATATTTTATATGTAGTTAATCCAGAAAGTAAACCATAACATCCAAAACTCATCAGAAGATCTACAAAAATTGTAGATAAAATTTTGAACTTAAGCATTTAAAGGGAATGCAACGGATTTTTACAAAACAAGTTTAAATAATGAGTATGCGCTACTTTAGTCATCTATCAGTCCAGGCTGTAAAAGTTTTAGAATAATTTGAAATTATCTCCGTTCATACAGCATACTGAGGAACCTTTATAATTAACAGTTTAGGACAGAAAAGGACATGGCACTCCACCCTGACGTACTCCAAACATTATTATGGATTAGAGACCGTGTTACCCAGCTTAACCAGATTTTTTCTCTTTGGCATAAATGACAGAATCCACTGATCAATTTTATTTGCGAGGATGTTACTTGTACACTGCTTTTGATAAATCAAGAAATATTGTCATTGTGTAACAGGTTTTATCAAGCTTTTTATAGATGAACGAAAACAATGAAAATGCTACCGTATTTGTTGACGGACAGATGGAAAATTAGGTTCCTTCGAAAAACCATACATTCTACAGGGTGCGGCAGAGAGGATGGACGGTTTTAAAAAACTCCTAAAATAGTTAATTTTTACTCGAAAACAAATTTATTGATGGAAGGAAATAGCATTTGAGACAGTCAAGTGTGGAAAATCACATCAGGCATGTGGTGGCCGAAATCGTTTATGCAGTGCTGGAGGCGTTCTTGGAAGTTCGCGTAGACTCTCTCCAACATCGCTCTCTCAACTTGGGCGACTTCCACGCGAATTTCGTCCTTCAATTCGTCCAGAGTTCGGGGCTTGTTCGCGTATACTCTAGCCATAAGAAAAAATCGCATATGGATAAACCTGGGGAGCGAGGAGGCCAATGAACATCTCCAAACCTGGAAATAAGGCGACCAGGGAAGAGAGGGCGAATAACGTCCATGGATGCTCGAGCTGTGTGGGCGGTCGCCCCATCCTGCTGGAACCACACACGTCGGATTGGAACACGTCGCCGTCGTAATTCAGGGAGAAAGAAGTTGGTGATCATGTCGACGTAGCGCTCTGAGTTCACGGTAACATCACGACCATTACCGTCTTCGAAGAAGGGCCAATGATGCAAGTTTGCGATACAGCGCACCAAACCGGTACTTTTGGGCTGTGCAGCTGTCTTTCGTGTAACTGTTGCGGATTTTCATTAGCCCAATAACGATAATTCTGCTGGTTAACTATGCTGTTTAGGTGAAAACAAAATGAGGTTCTCATTTTGATCGATCAGTGCTTCCGTCTCACGTGCGAAGTTCATTCGTTGTGCATAATCTCCGGGCTGTAACTGTTGCACAATGGCCAATTTGTAGGGGTGAAAGCGGAGATCCATATGCAAAATCCGCCTTACCGAACGATCACTAGGGCGAGGTGCAGCAGCATGTTTCCGGGCAAATCGAGTCGGACTGCGAAGAAAGACCTGTCGAACGCGTTCAACATTTTCAGGAGTTCGAACTGTTCGCGGCGCTCCTCATGGTCTTCTGTTGATCAGTTCCAGCTCTATTCCGATGAATGTTGAAGTGGCGACGAAACTCACGCTGTACGACGATGACTGACTCATTATTTCGGACGAAACAATCATAGGCGAAAACGCGGTGCTCCACCGTCCAAGGCTCCATAACGACAACTGGTAAAATAATGCTAGGATCTCACGAGTCAAACGGCACCCTCCCCACCTCTCTCGTAGACGGAGGCGGAGAGTACTACCCATCCCAAAAACGTCCGTCCTCTCTGCCGTACCCTGTATTATAAACGATTCTCTCAAATATTTTTGAGAAGACAGACAGTAATGTGCTTGTTTCTTGTGAACAACCATCTTTCACTGCTTCGGCGCGAGGTTGCTCCCATTTACAGCCTGGATTACAACACTACCATAACATGCATATAAAAATAAAAAAGAATACATACAGCGGCAACATTTACCTTGGGCAGGTAGATGTCATATACGCTAGCGGAATCGAGGTCAACGGCGTGGAAGCCTTCGCTGCTGCCGTAGATGACCTTCAGCCGCGTACCTTCTTCCACCGTGAGGTCAACGAGAAGAGGTCGGTACGTGAGGTCAGAGAAGGACTTGAACGCCATGAACTTGTGGTAGGGCTTCGGCGCCCAAGCGTATATCTCGATGCTGTCCTTCAGCGCGATTACGAGGAACTTGATGCGCTCGTACTTGACGATTTTGAAATGAACTGCGCCTTGTAGATCGCCCACGTTTATCCACCCGTTTCGCCTCTCCACTTGCTGGAAGAGAAAGGAAATTGAAATGGACACTCATAAAAGGGGGAGGGTAATCTTGCCTCACTAGTTGAAATACAGTACAAAGATCTTGAGGTTACAGCTACAATGGAAAGAAATTCAAGCCAGATTTAAAGTTTGTTCTTTGTTCAGGTCTTTCGAAGCTGTTTATTTTCTTCCATTTAACTTTAATTATAATGTTGAAATCTACTTTCGAACAACTTTGGAAGGAATCTGGATGCCCGAAATAGGGGTTAGAACCATTTAAACGGCAAATCAGCCTGTTCGTAAGCGGATCGATGATGTCTATCCGATGGAATATTTTGATTCGGATTTTTTGCATAATCTTATTCAAAAAGGACCCTTTTAACGGGTTTGCGTATTGCCAGGCCCGAATTTGTGTCAAAAAATCTTTGAACAATGTTTTTGAACAAATTCCAAAAATTGGTGTTCTCACTGCAGTTCAGTGTTTTTACGGTTTTTAGGAAGTTCTGAACAGAAAAGGTGCTTTAGAACATTTCTCTAAAGTCAAATATGCCATTTCGGCTACTGATCACGTTACTAAAAAACGAAAATTTCAATGTTGCCGGACTTCCTAAAATGTTCGGAACAGGTATTACGTATCTTGAAAAGTGACATTATGTAGGTTTTTCTACAAGATGTTAACTCAGCACTAGCTGATGGACATATTGTGAACTCGTTTTGTAGTTGTACGTGTTGCCTAAACGTCTTGATGCTTCAGTTATCAATGTTTGGATCTGATGTGATTTAAAATCTGCTTCAGAGACAGCAGTGCATAGGTCCATAGTGAGCTAGAAATTAGTTGCGCATCCACTTTTTCTTTTCCATTCTGGAAATTTCATATGCAAATTTGCTGAATTTCAAAAATAAGAGAGATAAGAAAACGAAATCCTGGTTGGTGAGAAAATATACTACAGTCAGGAATATGTATGAAAGTGAAAAGGCTATTACATTATTTTTTATTTCCAGTCATTCAAATTTTATAGAAATTTATTTTGCGAAGTCAATAGAAAATACATCCGCGCCTAGATGCGAGGCTTACGAAAATGTTTGATGTGTGATGCGTTATTCCTAATTTTTCTGTGATGCAGCTTAATTGCACACAACGCGGGCGCGGTGACGATTCCCGTAATGCTCCACAAAGTTTTTGAAAACACAAACGGGAAAAATCGTAATTTATAACTACATATTCTGTCTTCAGAAATGCTCACACGTAAATAACCCGTATAATAGATATACTTCATTGGCAGCATAGTAATAGTTTTCTCATATAGCAAATATCACCGATTTTATACACATGCAGACCAATACACCTAATCATCAAGATGCGATCTTGCTATTTAATCAACTTTCTGACTCACATTTCAGAGATAAATACTACAGTCTACTCGGCTTCACAAAACATATACATGTTCTCTGCAACCAACAATGCGTGTAGTCGAGTCACTCCTTCATAGATGGACACTCGCAGCGATCATAGGTGGCAAACGTGGAATGAGCTACTCGCACCATAAAAACTACCTAGTTTGCAAGACGTTGTTTTTTACGTTTTATAGGTTTTTTACATAATGGTACTTATGTTAAATTGAGTTGGATTGAGACGAATAGGCTGCAATAGTCATAAACAATGACCAAGTAAACCTTTCTGAAGGTTTCGTGACATTAGCGCGCTTGGTTTGCATTGGGTAGAAAAAAAAATTACGTAAATCGTCTCAAAACCTGCCTCTCTCATACTTGGTTAGACTGACTGCAACATTCAATTTTATTGAAATAGTGGACGTGGCCTTCCACTACAACATCTTTGAAGATCGTAATAGTACTTACATCGCTAACACCATCAGTCCTCAAGATCTTGCTCTTCAGCCAACTGAGATAATACACCCTAACCCTATTCTTCTTCCCTGATATCGTCACGAGAATATTTTGTCCTTCCAACACCTCCATCTGTTGAAACCTTCTCCTTGATATGAGCTGGTACACCTTCCCTTGACCGCTCCTGTCCAACAGCATCAGTCCGTGTTCTGTACCAATCAATAGGTTCACACCTGAAAATACGTTGATGCAGATAAAGTTATGCCAAAAAACCCATCTATAGTCAACGCCAAACAAAGTGGCGTGCACGTCATCACGATAAAAATTCCCCGACCTAATGCCTAGGTTTCTATCACAAACAATTGCTCTATTGCAGTTTCATATTAATGTGATATATAAATTGTAAAATGGTCATTACTCTCTTATTATGGTTAATAGTCATATAAACATTGTTATTAAAATATCACATAAGTTGCTTTCTGATAAATTTAGACGCATTATGCGAAATAAAATGTTTTGCAAACGCTCCAATCACTTATCGACATGTAAACGCACTAAACCGATTTCGCAGCGTTGACACATTGTCACCTTGAAACTTATTTAAACTGGGAACTGACATTTGTATTAATTTTGACACTGAATCAATTTGTGGCATTTCAAATCTTTATAAATCCTTTGGCCCCGCATACTGTAAATCAACAACTGTTTGTTTCAAAACAAAATTATTCATTTTACGAGTAGATAAAGGCAATTTTGGTATATAAAGATGCCCAAACAGTTAAATAGTCGGTGTAAGGAACTCGTGGCCTCGTTAATGCACTACTTTGAGCAAGAAAGGGACAACAACGGGCCTTTGTTGCCTTTAAATGCTGTTCAAGAGGTAGGTTACTAATAATTATATGTAATGTATATTAATAATAGTGAAATTTTATTTCATTTTTTGTACCGTGTTGCTGCTGCTTTAAAAATTAGTTTAAGGACAGTTAGTCGTATTTCCGAGGGTGTGAAAAGTGATGCAAATTTAGAATCGCCCAAGAAAAAGCGGAGTTATATTAAACGTGTAACCAACACAGCGACATTGGATACAAGTGCCATTCGAGAAGTGATCTATAATATGTATCACAAAAGTAAGATCTTATTATAATAACTTATCAGAAATTTGCATTAATTTGTTAACTAAATTATAATGTCATATTACACATGGTTTCAGAAGAACAAGTTACGATACAAACTTTATGGTCTCGATTAAGAGATAGGGCATTATTTGATGGTAGTGCCACGTCTTTAAGGCGGTTGCTTAGAGATCTTGGATTTAAGTGGCTTAAGGACAATCCGCGACGAGGGCTCATGGAACTACCAAGTATAGCTTTGAAAAGGGTGGAATTTCTAAGGCAATACAATCAAGCCAAGGTTGAGGCCTTATACCAGTTTGTCTTCCTCGATGAAACTTGGATATTTCAAAATGGGACCATAGGTCGCTCTTGGCAAAATGGAAACCAAAAAAGCGTGAAAGCTATTAAAACAGATGGTAAAAGGTATGTACTTTTACACAATTTGCACTATAAAATTTAAAACTAATATATTTTAGATACATTATATTACATGCTGGAAATGAAAATGGGTTTATTGAGGGTAGTGAAGCGATATTTTCTTCGAAAACAAAATTGAGCGATTACCATGGAGATATGAACCAGGACAATTTTTTGAAATGGTTTCAACATCAGTTATTAGAAAAATTGGAGAGTCCATCTATGATTATACTGGATAACGCCCCTTATCACAGCATGATATTGAACAAAGTGCCCAACAATGCATGGACAAAAAAAAATATCCAAGACTGGTTGACAAATCAAAACATACCATTTTTAAACACAATGTTTAAAACAGAGCTATTGAGTATTGTTGCTCGGTACATAATGCTTCTTAATTATATATATTTTGGTCGACAGTTTATATTTCTTTTGTTTATTCCTATTCTTAAAATAACTGCTTTTTTAGAAACAAACCACCTAAAATATACGTGATTGATGAATTGGCGGAACAACATGGGCACAAAGTTCTTCGTCTGCCTCCTTACCATTGTATATTTAACCCTATTGAGTTAATTTGGGGCATAGCAAAAGGTTACTATAACAGACATATTGGTAGAGATGGTAACAGTGAAAAAGACTGTTTGGATATGTGGAACGAGGCTCTACAAACGGTTACCCCAGACATGTGGAAAAATAGTGTTCGACATACTGAGCAAGAAATTTTTAAATGGTATGAAAGAGAACGAATTTTTGATCGACCAGACATCGAACCTTTAATAATCAACTTTGAGAGTGATGAAGATTCAGATTCAGACAGCGCTGAAGAAAGAAACTCCGACTAACTTTATTGTACAGAAAAAGCTTACACCAGTAGCTTACCTAATTTTAGAATGCATTTTTCTGTATGAATTCTGTAAAATAAATACCATGCATAAAATTTGGAGGACCCCATTTGGATTTTTATTCAGTACCTTTAAGCTATCAATTAAATATGGTAGTTTCATAGTGTCATCTGATCAATAATTGTCATACTTAATGATTATGCAAGTACAGATCTATAATTTTATTATACTATTATTTTTGTTCTCATTTGAGGTTAATATTGCTTATAAACCTAGATATGTAAATAATAAATTTTATTATTTTACAAAAAGTTTGGCAACAATGTAAATCTTTCAACACACCCACCTTGATGACGTGCACGCCACTTTGTTTGGCGTTGACTATACACTAGTTGTCGAAAGATATTACAAGACAAATATTACGGTAAACCTTACTCACCCCATAGAGCGGCACACAATATTTCGCTGTTGAACCGTTTCTTGTATTTGCGTATCTCTGGCGTGTCGGACGACACCTCGTGCGATGTGGGCGTCACATTGACGTTGACGTGCGACTCCCGCCTAGAGGGCGCTGCACTCGCGCCGAATCCGAACGCCAGGAACGAGCGCTGTTTCTGTTGGAGAGCCAACGCGTTAGCGTGCAAGTGATGCCCGCCACCACCGACAGACGGCGAGTGTTGATGTTGCGAGGGAGAGTTTGTTAGGAACTGGAATGAAAAGTAAACAGATATTTGATCGGATGCTCGTAGAATAATCTTCTGTAGGTTATCATGTTGTATGTCACAATTTATGGTCCAAGAGCCCGGCCCATGAATTATTTTACTTGGAAAAGATCAATTGAAACCTGTCAAACCAAAGCTGGCTAGCTGCATGGATGTCTAGACAAACTTCTAAAGTTTAAACATTTCCTAGTCGATGATAACTGATTGTAAAACTTTTATTACCTATAGGGTTTTTTTCCGGTATGTCAGAGCACCTAACAGGATTTCAGGTTTACTTAATGGTTCATGACATTACCATATATTTTTGTTATTCAGATAATTTCTGATGAGATTTCATGTCTGGTTTTAAGATGCAAGTTCTCGGGTTAGGATTTTTACACGCAACACGAAATGAATGCTTTGATCTAACAGAGTTTCTGGCAGATGGCAAGCCGATTTTTTTGCAATAGTAAAACTTTTTCCAGGTAAACGGTTCATAAGCTGGGCATTTATTAAATGACCATTAATTGGAACTATATCACTATACAGCAAGCAGAACAAAACAACTTGCGCGTGACCTATTAACGAAGTTCTTTCTTCATGTATAAAAGTATACCAGAAATCCAATTTTCAACTACCCTGCTACATAGATACAGCTAAATTTGACTGATGACTTGGGTCATGTTGACCTTGAGGCCACCACTGGTTCTCGGTTTATTTGGAAAACCTACGACTGGAGAAAATATCATAAGGAATGACCAAATTCTGGTCATATCTGCCAGAGATAAACCTACCCTACCATAATGTTTTATTTGGAATTTTTATCACTGCGTTTGCGATGTACCACATGAGATAGTCCATATCCTTCAATTTGGACCAAAATAAATTGATATGTAGCGATCTCAGCTGTTTTCAAATTTTTACATAAAGTAAGGATCAGTGTCGGCTCAAAATTGATATAACCCAGGCCGCTGTTCAGACACTACCGGATCCATGTGGTAGTCATTGAAAATTGGATCTCTTGCATCTGTGCAGAGCAGCGGCAAGTAGTTGACTCATGTCATATACCATATAGGTTATCATACATGGGCGTTTCAAATAAAAAAGAATTCAGTTAATAACTTGTACAGAACTTGTTTTATTCAATTTTAACGTCAGCATGACATTGGATCATCCTGTTTTTTATTCTTTGGTCACGGATGCATCAGAGATAAGTACAAACACAGGATAAATGCCTGACGTTATATCAATTTACGGAGCCTCTAAACGTGCAGAATTTTTGTTGCAATATTTAGCTTGAACTATTGCAACTATAGTTCAGCCATCATGAACATATTGCAACACATCACCCGCCTATATATCTCGGCTATATCTTGGCAATATTGCCTGCAAGGTATACATGCACTTTTCAAATTTCTCGTCAAAAGGGCTACTAATTAAGGCAACAATAACGAAATTATACTCGTCACGGCAACTTGCATTAAGTAAGTCAGTTCGACAATCGGATAGCAATATATGATAATAAGTCGGAAATTTCAAACATACATGTATGTAGCAACATAGTCGCACCATGCTTAAAATATTGCAGGCAACAAAATAATGCAGTAAACATTAAGTATCCAATTAGCTGATATATTAATCGGCCGATATGAATGTCCCAATGCCCTATACAGTAATGGACAAAAGTATATAGACAAATTAATATTGTGTTGTATTTCTTTTTTAACTTGTTTTATTAATACACCAACCTGTATACATAATTCGTTATAGCATGATACTTATACATAAATAAAAAATTAATTGAAAACACTGGAATAATATCTATCTCGTATTTGCTTATCTAAGTATTCCCATAGATTTTCAATGGGGTTCATATCGGGAGACTGTGAAGGCCATTTGGGAAATGGTATTTTTTCATCCAGAATGCATTTCTTTGCGAGATTTGAAGTGTGCTTCGGGTAATTATCTTGCTGGAAGATTGATCTTAAGTGCATATTGTCTTCCATATAGGGTAACATGACATGCTTTAGTATGTCTGTGTATACAAACTTATCCATAATGCCATCTATTCTATGTAAAGGTCCCATCCCAAACCCCGAAAAGCACCCCAAACCCAGACCCGAAACCATGTTTGACAGTGCGCAAAGTGTACTTGAGGTTCAATGTTTGTCCACTAGGACGTCTAACCATCTGATCCAAACGTATAGAACTTGGATTCGTCACTGAAACCTACCCTCTTCCAGTCACAGATGCTCCAATCAAGATGCTACCGTGCAAATTGTAATAGGTCCTTACGGTTATCCTCAAGATTAGCGGCTTCTTACTCGCGCGTACAAATAACTTCAAATCATTTAATCTTCTACTTATATAGTTTTCGTAGAAACACTGACAATTCTTTTTGTCTCGATTTTGTTTGTTTGTTTGTTTGTTTTTCTACTAATAACGCATTTGTTTATGGAGCAATGAAGTATGAATTCGTTTTCTAAAGGTATTTAGGTAAATATTCATATTTGTCTATATACTTGTGTCCATTACTGTAGGTCTGCCGATATAAATTTCGTACAATATCATTGAAATACCTACTTGTCAACTATACGTTGTGTGTTTAGCAACCAACAGACTTGTTTGAGTCCCACGTATCCACCCGAATGAGAATATTGTGTACGGAAAGCAACGGCCGATATATCGACGTCAAATATATCTGAATTGGCCGATTATCGGTATTGGCGAAAATCCACGATCGAACAATATCTTGTAAAAATGTTGCTCGTTTAGAGGCGAAATTATAAAAGTATTAATTATATAAATGCATAAAATCAATATAGACGATACTGCTATTCAAAAGCAATATTACACTTAGTGAATTTCTGCTATTCAAAAGCAATATTACACTTAGTGAATTTCAAAAAAAGCGCAAGCTTATTACGTTCTAAAAAATAACACAACATACTAAAATAAAGCTAAAGTTAAACATTTTAGATGAAATTAAACACAATTACTTTTACCATTCCAAACGGTATATTGTTAAAGAAACAAAATTTTCGTAGAAATGAGCATAATTCTCTTAAACTAAAAGCTAGTTTGCAAGACATGCAACACAACAAAAAAACTCTAACTGTTTAGTAACTTACATCCATACTACACAAAATATAAACTTTTGATATGAAAAATGAATGCTTAACACTAAATAATATGAATGAATATGGATGAAATAAATCTAAAAATAAAAAAGTGCAGTGGGTCAAATTGTGCGGGCAATATTCCAAATGTCGCCGTCTCTTCTCACGGTGTACACATATACAGTATTGACCATAATTAAAAGGAGAGTTATAAAAAATACATGTTTATTTACTTTTATAACTCATATGGCAATGTCAGTGACTTTAGCTTTCAGTAATAAAGACATTTGTTGACAAATGAATTCTAACACAATATTCAAATAACAAAATATGGTATGTAAGCTAACGTAGTCACGTCGCCAATACGGTTTATTTTTCAACATTCAGTCGAACGTTCAGAGTTTATCAACGCATTAAGATTGAAATCTACTTTCAGCTAAGACATCTACTATTAATACTTATTTTTTAATATGCAGATGCAACATGATAGATTAAATACACAAGCACAAGCATTAAGCATATACTGGAGCTATGATCGTCAGTAAAATATTTCTCAAGTGAAATCAAAATGTATTGTTGCATTGATACTTTTGGCAGTATACGAGCGTTAATTTTATTATATCTGAAATATTTTATTGACGATATGATGTGTTAGTCAAAATCAAGGATACATAAAATGAAATTAGTCTTTCCCGTTAGTTTTCCAAAACCAAAAAAATAATGAAAATGATCTGTAAAATGATGTAAATGAATGATCTACCAATCCACCATGTATTGTTATTCAATCATTTATTACAGATTCAATAACATTTTTGCAACCATTTTATGTAGAAAAAACAATTAGAATTAAGCTTGGTTGAGCAAGTTGCAAAGAATATTGTATGGAATACAAGATAATATGAAAATTGTTACAAAATTTAGGACATATCTGACAGTACCTTTAAATAATATTTTTTCAGTCTGAAATGGACGTTAGCTGAAAAAAATATTTTTCTGTAATAACGATAGGAACCATATGAGACAAAAAACGTTTTATTTGAGTATTGATTTCATCGTTATGTCCACAAGATACAAAGCCATCTCCAGAAATTCCTTTTTCTGACACCTGGAGATCTGTAAGTAGAACAAATAAACATATTCCTGGATATATCAATATTAGCCAAGATGTTTCTACGTGGAATAAAAAGTGTATGCGAAAAACATAATGTAAAATTCAAAGTAAAGGCGAGTGTAAGAATGAAACAAACATTGCAAAAACGTTATAAAATCAACAGACATAGTTAAATAATCTACCTCCCAATACATAGTGAATGCAACACTACATAAACAACACTGAGAATGAGCATACTTACATTTAGTAACACGCAGAGTTATTGGACGTCACTCGTAACGCAAAAACCAAAGAGAAAGACATTAAAAAAGGACAAACACATTTTTTCTATGACTAGTATTTTTATCTTCAAAAAATTCCAGCTTACAGAGCAACATGACTCTATCTATCAATGTTTTGCCCAAAAATGACTCTCGCTAGAAAACTTTGCTGCAGAACCGATTTTACGATAGTTTGTCGGATTGCTTTTCCTAAATTTAACAGGCAAAAATCTAGACAAAAAAAGTGAGGTATTTTTCGAGAGGATGAATATTTATGAACATTTTGTTGTACTATGCGAATATGAAACATGTATCTACTGATGCTATTAAATCAAATATATCTAATAGTACTACAAAGTGTCGTATCTTCGAGTTATAAGAAAAACCTTCAAATAAAATATTCTTGTAATAAACCAACTTTTCCCAGCAAAGTTTTCCAGTGAAACCATCCCAAAAACAAAGCATGATGAGCAACAATGTTAAACAAGCTTACCAATACATAAAAAGTATATTGAAATATGTTTTAACCATATTACGATTCCACCATCAATGACATGATGACTAGAACACACTATTCAAATGGTTATTTTATTTTCAATACTGAGAACAAGGTAAAAAGTTAAGATATATTTTAAAATCAATTAGGATAGAATATGATAGAAAAGGTGAAAAATTGTTGATGTGGATTTATCAGAATCCCAAATGAACAATTTTGTATGGACTTGACGTGCCAAGTAAAAAGTGTTGGAGGTAAAAAAATACTTTCGGGGCTTGAAGATCCGATATTTCAAAAAATATTGTTCAAATATAGAATTCCAAAAAAACGCACATTTGAATTTAGTAATAATATCATACTTGTTTATCAATCCCAAATTAGTAATAGGGTTCATTAGACAAACATACAAGTTAACAACCCGATATAAGAACAAATTCGTTTGAGAGAATTATTTATTTCCTACCCTTCGATGACTGTTACTATTTTATTATGTTGGGAGGTATTTGGTACATCAAAGTAAAACCAAAGTTTTGTCAAAATAAGGTAAAACATACGCACCTCTTCACTAGTCGATTTGTCCCTTCCTGATGGAGTTCCAGGACTTCCACTGGCCTGACTAAGAAGATCTGGTAGAACACTTTGCCTAGGATGATCGCCGCTTCTTCCGTTCTATAAAAAAATACCGAAGCAAACCTGTAAAGCTTCGTATACAAAATTTCACTTTATCAACCGTCATTATATATTTTCCCCGGAGTCATCCCTTTACCTGGCATATAGAGCTAAAACACACAGGTGTTCTCTGTCAACAAAAAATCCTCTTGGCCAAACGTGGCGTAAACAATTTCGGACTTTAATCAAAAGTATCGGTCACTCCGTGATTTGACTAAATCTGACCGCGGTTCTGGCTAAAAAGTAAATTTTTGTTGACTGTACCTGTGTATTAAATGAATAGTCTAGGTATTTAGCTTTGGGATGAATGACTCCAGCAAACAAGTCTCACCTGATACGGTTATTAACCACTAAACATAGCAAAATGGATAACATGATATGTACCTAGCTTTAATAAACTATCAATACATTAGAATGTTTTTCACACAAGAAGTACTACTATTCAAATTTTATAATAATGGTGAAATATATTTCAAAGTGATGTGCGAAGAAACGTATGAGAATATTTAAATGCAATACAAAATACGTATACATAGCATATGAAACCCCATTTAAATGGTAACTTTTGGCAAAAATAATATGCCTGTTTATTTTTTAACAGTCTGACGACATTGCAATTATCTTTAATATAACATTTGTTGTTGCAATACTCAGCTACAAGTATGACAACTGCAGCCTAGCCCATGAACAAATCGGTTATATATCTCGGCTATATCTTTGCAATAAATACAGAGAAATAAAAATATCATTAACGAGGTAATGTGTACGAGAGAGAAGCGTGCAATATTTAACAGGGTGCGGCAGAGAGGACGGACGTTTTTGGGATGGGTAGTACTCTCCGCATCCGTCTACGAGAGAGGTGGGGAGGGTGCCGTTTGACTCGTGTGATCCTAGCATTATTTTACCAGTTGTCGTTATGGAGCCTTGGACGGTGGAGCACCGCGTTTTCGCCTATGAAATAATGAGTCAGTCATCGTCGTTTAGCGCGAGTTTCGTCGCCACTTCAACATTCATCGGAATAGAGCTGTTCCCTCTCGAAACACCATCCTTCGTTGGGTTGAATCACTTCGCGGGCGTGGTGAACTGATCAACAGAAGACCAAGAGGAGCGCCGCGAACAGTTCGAACTCCTGAAAATGTCCGACTCGATGGATCTCCGCTTTCACCCCTACAACTTGGCCATTGTGCAACAGTTACAGCCCGGAGATTATGCACAACGAATGAACTTCGCACGTGAGATGGAAGCACTGATCGATCAAAATGATAACTTCACCAGATTTATCTATATGCTATTTTTTTTATGGGGACACCTCAAGGCTAGAGTATACGCGAACAAGCCCCGAACTCTGGACGAATTGAAGGGCGAAATTCGCGTGGAAGTCGCCCAAGTTGAGAGAGCGATGTTGGAGAGAGTCTACGCGAACTTCCAAGAACGCCTCCAGCACTGCATCAACGATTTCGGCCACCACATGCCTGATGTGACTTTCCACACTTGACTGTCTCAAATGCTATTTCCTTGTGAACCTGATTCCATCAATAAATTTGTTTTCGGGTAAAAATTAACTATTTTATGATTTTTTTAAAACCGTCCATCCTCTCTGCCGCACCCTGTATTAGATTGACGAAGGTTCCATCCAAGTTTCGACTATTTTATAAAATACTATTAAAAAAGACGAACTGAGCGCAAAAAACGCAAAGAACCGTATATGTAGGATTGCAACATAAATAAACATCTGGCGCTGTCAAAATATGTACATGAAAAACGCATATGCAGATAACTACAAGTTAGCTTCCAGGTTATAGTTAATTAACCAGAAAGTTAACTTGTGATTGAAAACCGTTACAGTCATTGAAAATCGAACCTCTCAGATCCATGACACTGTCCATTACCTACAACCAATGAAGTTATCACCTTCCTTCTATTATTGTATACTTTCAACTATATACAGGGTGTCCGCAAAGTTGGGGTTTTCCTTTTCAGAAACAACTACCCTTGAAATAAAGGTAATGTGTAGTGAAACGAGGGCGACCAAGTAAAAAAAAAATAAAGGAAAAAGTACTCACTCTCCAGTTGACGAGAAGGACTAAGTACGTCTCTGCCCGAAATCATACCGCCCCAACAGAAAATGAAATCAGCTGATGCGCTACCGAGCAGACGCAGAAACCACATTGATTGTCTTACACTTAATGGCACATCTTCTAACAAGGAAGGCAAATTGTTGCGTAAAACGTCTAGGTAGTGCATCCTGTCCCATCGATTTGGGAGAATAAATGGTCCAATGAGCATACCTTTCACCATGCCAGCCCCAACATTCACCGAAAATTTTTTGCTTGAAAATGTGTCCGACGGACAGCGTGCGGATTTTCTACTGACCAAACATGAGGGTTGCGAAAGTTATTCACCCCATTACGCGTGAACGTAGATTCGTCTGTCACCAATATGCACTTCAAAAAGTCCGGATTATTGTCATGTTGATGCAACAACCACTCACAAAACTGCACTCTTGCTGGAAAATCGTCAGGTTGAAGGGCTTGTACACGTTGGACGTGAAACGGATACAGCCCCTCTTCACGCAGCGGTTGCCACACTTTAGTTTTTGATACTTGCACTTCTCTAGCCACGTCTCTAGTGCTTGTTGAGGGATTCTCGTCTACGCGATTACCTCTACACGCGTGACCGTAACCGTCGGTTGAAGGTTGCATACTGACCTGACACACTGACCTCGACCCAGTTCTGTCGTCGGGTTGAGCTACTGTCCTAGTACCACTCGGGGATGTCGCGGCTACAGGACGGTATTCAGATATTTTTGATGTTGCAGAGCCTTTATCTCGGTTCCCTTAAGACATTGGTGTATATATTACTAAGAAAAATTGCTTATGTTTTCAAGATCTACACGTCGTGTAAAGGAAAACCCCAACTTTGCGGACACCCTGTATATATTTTGCGCTCGAGCAAATGCTGCAGCTGCCTTCCAATACAATTATTGCTCAGAACGAATATACAATATTATCTTTGACAAAAGTTCCATATAGTAACACTAGCAAATAGTAAGACTAACTAATGCACACACGATGAGAACATTGTTAACAAACACAAAACGGCCTCGAGTATACACGTAACACAAGACAAGTGGTAGTGAGAATTACTCAAAAGATGGCAGCAGCCTCGCAATGTCTCTTCGTTCATGCTCTCTCACTCTCTGCTCTTTTTTCAATGTCACTCGAGTCATGCTGAAGGCTTTTTATTATGTGAGATAGGGGGTAGCACTGCATTCCGACGGTAGGTTGGTGAACTCTCTCCTATACATCTTCAGTATTATTTTTGTGTTTTTTTTGAGGTGTGTGGAAATTGTTTGGTGTTAGGGTGTGGTTAATAAAAGCCGAGTTGTTTTAAATAAAAGGATGTTTCTTCAAAAGGGGCATTTAGAATGGAATCGTCCAAATTTTGGGGGCATTTCTATTTACTGCTAACTAAAATTACATTGAAAACATATATCAGGTACTTTGAATTAAGTTCTATATTTATTTACTTAATAAGTCTGACAGGACAGGGTCTAGTGCAACTACATGTCAAGTATCAAAATGACAAGGAAACACACGAGATGTTACTAAAATGTTCTGTTTCAAATAAAATTGTCCCCTTGAACGTACTTGTAATCTCTACACGATGCTATTTTTTACACTGATGTTTCAACGGTTATTTTAGATACTAAAATGTTATCTCAAGGGAGATTAGGATCGAGAAACCCAAAATTTACAGCGATTTTCAAACCTCACTTATTTTTTGAGTGGGTCAAGTGTAAGCTAAAATTCTAGGTGGTGAAATTGATGTACGAATATATTGCCACAGCCATCTTGGCGGAATGGAATATAAATTCAAAACGTCGTAGTATATGATATGAATTCATTTTTACAATTCTTCTTTTGGGAGGGACTATCTGAATATTTAATAAAATATAAAACATTCCAATGTCAGAATTTGTACGTTTTTTAAACGAAATACCGTCTATAGTTCGTTGAATATTCATTTAGATCCTTTGAATATAATTTGGCATACGTACAGTATATGATTTGGAGATAGCAGATTCCATTCTAAATAATTTCAGGTTAATTTTCAGGGTCTTTGTCCAGGATCATTTCGAGCTTTTCCTAATTCATTTATGCACGATATGTCTGTGTAAGGTGCCAATAACTTTAATTCACCAGACATGAAGACTAAATTGCATCATTGTATATAATTTACAAAAATATTCAATTCAATAATATTTTTAGTAAAACTAATAATTATTTTTAAGTTAATAAAATAAAATACATTGAAATACGATCCTGGATACACCTCCTAACTTCAATTGGTTCATGCATTTTTTTAGTAAAAAGCCATCAAGATCTGTTTATAAACAAATGGACTGAATACTGAAACCTGATTGGGTTAAAAATTGATTTGCCAATCCCACACCGTTAGTTTTTTCTTGAGGCGCTTGGCGATATTATACAAATGAAACTGACTGTAAGTCGTCTATTGCCATCTACATATTTGCAAAGAAAAACAAGATACTAGCTTTCCTTTTCCTTAATAAAGACTACAAAAATCTATTGACTACAGATTATAAGTAAAAACTGTTTTACTGCAAACTACGATAAACTATAATTCACCAAGTTTAAGGATAAGTATAGAACTATGATAAAAAGGCTAATTTACTAGGTTATTACAAGTGTTCATAAAATGTATTAAGCATTCAAGATTTAAAAATATAAAGAGTGTATAGGTTACCTAGGAAAAAATATTTGACGGAAATAAGAGTTGCTAAACTATGAAAATTTTAATATTTTACATATACAAAAAGGTACATAGCCCGACACCAACAAGCATGAATAATGGCTCAAGTAATAAACAAACGAAGTAGTCCAGTTTGCAAAAAACAGAGGAGAGTTAAACCACCACGAAAACATCCTCAAAAATCAATATTACTATCACTTCATACGCGTCAATATTAGTCCATGATTATCGATATCTTATCATATCCCCTCAAGGTATAATAATTATAATAATTTTTCACAGACCCTTTAGGAGTATATGTCATATTTTTTTACGAATTTGATACGAGTATCGCAAAAGTCAAACTCGACGTTTTGATGATTTTAATCGCAAAGTTGAAGCAAAATATTAAGGGTTTACTATTTCCTTCTATTATGAATCCTGTACGCATTATTGGAAACATCATAAGCAGACATCAACAGACATACAGTAATGGACAAAAGTATAAGACAAATATGAATATTTACCTAAATACCTGTAGAAAACGAATTCATACTTCATTGCTCCATAAACAAATGCGTTATTAGTAGAAAAACTAAATTCCTTGTTTTTACATTATTTGCAATGAACACAATACAAGTCTGAATAAAAGCACTTTTTTGAGGGACAAAAATACGTAGACAAATTCTTTTCAACATTAGTTTGTGTTCATCGAGTATTGTGGAATAAGTCGAGTGATTTTAAGACCATGCCGCGTGGTCCAGAAATTTCTTTCGATGTGAAAACTACGATCATTGAGTCATACAAAGATGATCAACGTCAAGTCGACATTGCCAAAAATTTGAAGCTGAAGCGTAAAGCAGTTTGGGCAATATTGAACAAATATAAACAAAAAGGTATCTTGGAAGCCTCTAAAAGTGGTCGCTCTAGAAAACTAAATGCTACATCAGTTAGATTAATAAAAGTAATTTCGTCCAAACATCCGTTTAAAACCCCAAGACAAATAAAAGCCGAAATCGAGACAAAACGAATTGCCAGTGTTTCTACGAAAACTATAAGTAGAAGATTAAATGATACATACATACAATAGATGGCATTATGGATGTTTGTATACACAGACATACTAAAGCATGTCATGTTACCCTATATGGAAGACAATATGCCCTTAAGATCAATCTTCCAGCAAGATAATGACCCGAAGCACACTTTAAATCTCGCAAAAAAATTATTTCTGGATGAAAAAATACCAGTTCTCAAATGGCCTTCACAGTCTCCCGATATAAACCCCATTGAAAACCTATGGGAATACTTAGATAAGCAAATACGAGATAAAAATTATTTAAACAAGGATGAACTTTTTGCCGCTTTAGAAAAGTGGAGACGGATTGATGAATCTTATACCTGTATCACGAAACTTCTACAATCTATGCCGAGACGATGCCAGGCGGTGATTGATAATAATAGTTATGCTACAAAATATTAACACAAACATGGTTGGTTTTCTATAATTCAATAAACTTTGCTTCTTTTTTCTATAATTCTTTTGCTTTGTCCTTCATAGTTCCAGTTTTTTTCAATTAATTTTTTATTGAAGGGAGTCTAATGAATTTATTTATGTATAAGTGAGTATTATGCTATAACGAATTATGTATACAGGTTGGTGTATTAATAAAACAAGTTAAAAAAAGAAATGCAGCACAATATTAATTTGTCTATATACTTTTGTCCATTACTGCAGGTGTACAGTCTGATTCAGAACATTATTGGCAATACTTCTAGAGCAGGAAGTATATCAAAAATAAAAGGGTTTTTAACCGATTCCTCCGTGTAACAGACGGTCTGTGCCACCGAGAGCACTCATAGTCGCTCAGCTACTTGCTGTCAGAATGAATCCGCTCAATAACAAAGAAACATTCACTCTCCTCCGTCATTTTGGAAATTGAAACCCACATCGGTTGCCCAAATAATATAATGATCAGTATTCAGCACCCAAAATATACACGTATTAATAAAAATTAACTAGGTATTAGTCTTCAAGAATCTGTATGTACATAGGCAAATCAATAGGGAATGAAAAATCAGTCTATGGCAAAAAATCCTACGAAGATACCGACTATGCCACCACAAGGGAGACAATCTGCAGTCATGTGATATTGCTTATCACTAGCAACTCTTCAGTCGAGAATGCTTTTATGCATTATAATAGGGATGATACAACACAGAATGAGTTTCACAAGTTCCATGGATATTTCTGCAATGATGACATTTTCAGTACATCCCCCAGCAGTCATCACATTTGCCAGATTTCTTTTGGCTACATTTAGTGTAAAGGTGCTACTCTGATAGTCCTCCCTTTCTCATGAGATGCGCCTGGTATTTCATATTAAGTCAGCTTAACATCCATACGATGGCACAGTCAGTGTCCACCTAGCATTTTCGTCGCGAAAACGTCCCCTATTGATCGACCTGATAATGAAAGTTAGAAGCACCCGAAAGACAAACCAAAAAAGTTACCTGAACAAAAGAAAATTCATCTCCGGCAGTGGAATTGGACCCAGTGGAACTGTTTGAAATGTTCGACGTGTTAAGCGAGTTCACTTCGGCCGGTTTTGAGCTCCGCCTTCTCATACTCTCCGCCTCTTTGGCGAACTGCGATTCGACTTCGCGTCTTCTCGCCTCCAGAGTTTCTCTTATACTCCGTCTCACTTCGGAGTGTCTCAATACGATGTCGGATTCTGTTTTTTCGCGTCTGGGACGCATGAAATTACTCAACAGGTTGTTGTTTCTGTTCATCTCTTTCGTAGGCGTGGAAGAGGAGACAGCAGAATCCCCCTTTTTGACGTAGTCCATCAACACCGGCTCCCCGGAGGACTTTTTCGAAATGCCTGCGTCAGAGCCTCTGCGATTGTTGAAAATACCGCTAGACCTGACGTTTTTGTCGATGTAGATTGCCGAGTGACGAGAGCTCATCGGGAAAAAGTCTGAGTTTTCTCTACGAAAACCGCGGAGGAAGGGATTGGAGATCTTGGAATCGCTATCCATCCTGCGGTGACCTTTGTCGTCTGCGCCCTTCGGTGTTGGGTTCGAACTTGATTTGCTGGGGAAAAACTTGTCAAAGTTCCATTCTTTAAGCAGTGTGGCTTCGTCGATGTCCTCGTCTACGTGCCTCTGTTTGTGCGGAGCGGACTGCTGCCATTTTTTGAACATGGAAATGTTGTATTTACATGTACGCAGGTTAAAGTGCGTTTAAGGGAACTTCTTATCATTGGATTAGGATAATACCGAGTTGGTCCGCGTACAAAACAATGCACACGCACTTTTAGGGAGTTAGTAACTTAAGTCAAAGTTTTATACACATTTTCGCTTTCGCTGTGTTACCTTTTTTAAAAATCGCTAAAATCGGATCATTCGTTCTCGAGATGACTAGCGCAATAGCCAGGAATAAAATGTACCTCAAATCATCGCACATATAACTGCAGAGAACGCGTATAGCAGTAACGAAATCGTACGAATTTTCTATATAGTGAGCAATCTACGAGGGATGTCTTTTAAGTTTTGCATATAGAAACATAGTAGGCCGCGCGGATCGAACGTCAGTACTAAATCTTCACCTCACTCTTTAGTAAACTTAAATTCAATGTTTCACAACAATACGTGCAGTGTTCTCACTACAGTGAATTTTCAAGTGTCACCAAGTCATTAGAAAAATGGAACTCAACCGAGAACATTTTCGCGAAATAATTTATTACAACTTTCAGAGACAATTATCGCAACAAAAATGCCTTGCTGAGTTACTATCTGTTTTCGGCAACGAAGCGCCACATCATCATTGAAGATAGACATGTGACATATCGCGAGATTGAGGCGTCTTTGAAGATTTCAAAGACCGCAATTCAAAAAATTTTACATGAAGAATTAGGAGTAAGAAAATTAGTTTCTCGTTGGATACCCCACCTGTTGACTGAAGAGCAGAAAGCAGCCAGGGTTAATTGGTGTCAAAAAACGCTTGACCGTCTCAATTCCGGAAACTCAAAAAATGTGTACAGCATTGTTAGTGGTGATGAATCGTCGATTTACTGTTATGAACCAGAAAATAAACGACAGTCGGCTGTTTGGGTGTTCCAAGGTGAAGAAAACCCAACAAAAGTCATCCGTTCTCGAAGTGTCGCGACATTTGTATCAAAATCGGGTCATATTGCAACAATTCCCCTTAATGAGCAAAGAACTGTTACTGCGGATTGGTATACGACCATTTGTTTGCCAAAAGTCATCACCGAGCTTCGAAAAATCAACCACGAAAGAAGAATCATCCTCCATGCAAGCTCGCACACAGCCCAAAAAACAAGGCAGTATTTAACGGAAGAAAACGTGGAATTACTGGACCATCCTCCATATAGTCCCGATCTAAGTCCTAACGATTGCTTTACTTTCCCGAAAATTAAAAACAGACTGCGTGGTCAAAGGTTCCAGTCACCAGAAGAAGCAGTTGACGCATTCAAAAATGCCGTTTTGGATCTCCCAGCAAACGAGTGGAATAAGTGCTTCGAAAATTGGTTCGAGCGCATGCAGATGTGTATTAATCTTCGTGGAGAATACTTCGAAAAACAATAAAGTCATTTAAAACTACCTACCGTGTAGTTTTATTTCCATATAGAAAACTTAAAAGACATTCCTCGTAATAGGACAAAAACGATGATAGATATTTCAAAAAAACATAAAAGCGAATTACCGTTGCAGTAGTATTGTGATGCTGTTGAAAAAGTATATTTTGAGGCTTTTGAACATTCCTACAATCAACACCATCTGGACTATGAATCTCTCAAATCTCTAGACAAATATTTCAAAAAACACACATGGATTTTGTTTAAATTTTGGGGTAATGTTTTCAACACCCTCGAGTTATAAATCAATTTACGAAACATCGAAAATTGTCGTGAGTAAAAACAACCCCTACCCTAATTCACCAGAATGATATATTCTTTAAACAGAGGCGGACCAACTCGGTTATATTTTGGTCTATGGTGAAGTAGGGTAGCTTAGTTAACTGTACATACTGTATTTACAGAACATTCTAGCCTGAAAACAATTTTACTCCATTTTCCAAATTAAAAAAATAAACAAGCTTAAATAAAGTGGCTTCCAATTCAGAGTTTAGTTACCTTCACCATATACACCGTTTATATACAATTAAATTTTTTATATGCACTTGTGGGTTTTCCTTACAACAGATTTCGTGTAAGCTAGTAATTGTGGCGTTAATCAAAATGAATAAATGAATGATTAGCATTATTAGATTGAATCGCTGCGGTGCTATTTAAGCTTGAAAAAGACATTGCAAAACAGCAAACATTGGATCATTAGTATTCCTTTGAGTTTGTAGCATCGTTGGAAGTATCATTACGTAAATTGTGTCTCAACATCAACAAAACGTTAACCAAAATAATATTTATCAGCAGAAGATCATGTAAATTCAACTAAATAATTATATAGAAATAAATTTTCCAACAAAAATTTCTCCTACATTCGGGTTCGTATCGAAAACTATTCTGTTTTGTTACCTGTGACTTCGTACGCTTACCATTGATAACCAAAATTTTCAAATTGACATATTGTAAAGAACCACGTTTTATATACTAAGTGACATATAAATCCGAACACCCAGTTTAAATGGTTTTATTTTAATAAAATTTTGTATAAGTACTTAATGAAGCATAATAAGTAAATGATAAATATTTCAAAATGATTGCACTGCGTTAAAGCCCTTTGACCTTTAATAATGTGTGGATGCACCCTGATGTGCTACGCATTCTCCAACGCGCCTAGGCATGCTTCTGATCAGGTGGTCAATGTCCTCCTGTGGTATCTCATTCCAGGCAACCACCAACTCCTCTCGAAGTGCTTCTAGAATCTAAGGAGGACGTTGCAAATTGAGCAATCTACTACCCATCATATCCCACACGTGCTCAATTGGGGATAAGTCGGGAGATCTTGGTGGCCATGGTAACAATGTGACATCATTATGTTGAAAGAAGTCTATTGTGACTCTTGCAACATGTGGTCGGGCATTATCTTGTTGGAAAGTTAGATCTGCCAGGGTGTCAAGACAGGGTAAAAGATGGGGTTCTAGAACTTCGTGGATATAACGCTGCGCGTTCATTTTACCTCTGATGAAGATTAAAGGTGACCTGGAACCATAAGCTATAGCACCCCAAACCATAACTCCAACAGTGTGATGAGCATGTCTTTCAACAAAAAACTGTGGATTCCTCCTTTCACCACGTCGCCTTCTAACCCTGGTACGACCATCGTGCATGCCTAAACAAAATCGAGACTCGTCACTAAAGACAATACTGTTCCATTCCTGATCCCAGAGTGACCGTTGTCTGCACCACTCAAGGCGATTACGTCGGTGTTCTCGAGTTAAAGGGAGGACCCAGTGTGGCCGGTATGAAAACAAGCCAAAACTTCTCATTCGTCGGTAAACACTTCGCATGCCAATAGGTCTTCCGTGTTCTGCAAACCATTCATTTGCAATGGACCTGGTAGTGGAGAAACGGTCCCTTAAGGCCAATAATCTTAGGCGGCGATCTTCACGGTCTGTTGTTCTACGGCGGCGTCGAGTGCCCCTTGCTCTTTGCGTACGGCCTTCTCGAAGCCATGCCTGACAACACCTAACCACAGTGTCTACACTTCTTTCCACTCTAACTGCAATTGCCCGAAAAGAAAGTCCAGCTTCCCGAAGTCCCACTATACGGCCCCTATCAAACTCACTAAGTTGACGAAATCGTACAGGTCTCCGTACTCTAGACATCGTAACCGATCGTAAAGGATGTCAAGAACTAAAATCCGCCAACGTTGATTCTTTACTGCGGCTGAAATATTCATTTTTAGAGCGTTAGTGAATTAAAAAAAAAGCAGTATAAAAACCGAAATGTCCAACTGATAAGGCTGAAAATTTTTTCACTTGTTATTTACAGTAAGATAAATACATTCACCAACTTTTATTAAAATAAAACCATTTAAACTGGGTGTTCGGATTTATATGTCACTTAGTATATTATAAAAGCTACCCCTATGCCACTATTCTGGTCTAGTTATGAAATGTGAATATGTATAAAAATGTAACACCCCATAAACTTGTTAGTTCCCTTCTATTATAAAATCCATTCTGGGTTTAAGTCTAAAGAACCTAATTTTGTACACTTTTTAGGCATCTAGCAGAAACCTCCAAGGAAATTCAACGTGTGCTCCTTAACCTACTTAATTCTGATCAAAAAGATGAATAGAAAAAATTTCAAAAATTGAGAATATGACATAGCCCCAAAGATTGCTAAAAAAACCTGAGTTCCTTTGCTCACCCTATACAAGTGGATAAATAACAGAAACATACCGCGGTCGAACCCTGTACGTGTTCTCAAAGAGTTGGTCAAGAACCTCCCGAATACCGTAACTCTATATCTCTGTCCGTTTCGAAAATATGGAAATTTGGGTAAAATTTTCAATGTTGCAAAGCATCTATCCACCAGTTTATATTGTGCAACTATTTATGTTATACTATGAAACACTAGTACTGTATTCTTTATTGTTATTCCTGCGATTGGTTGCAAACCTGTCGGAACAACGACTATTATTATTACTAACCACATTGTAGGAGAAACCTTTCTTGGATTTCCCTTGTTACATTCCCATTGCAAAACTACACTCCACCACGCCAATAATTGGCTCCACCTACCACCTTTACCCCAACTCACCTTCCTGAGCACCAGCGTCCTGTCACCCTGCGACTCGTCGTCATCCGGCGTCGGCGGCAGCGGCCGATTAGGGGCGCTGCCCGTCGTGCTGCTGGATGTAGCGCCGCCTCCCGGACTGGAGACTCCGCCCCCTGAGCCGCTCTCAGGCACGGCGCTCAAACCCGCCCTGTAAGAAAACTCGGGACTGAAGGAACAACGGGGCGGGTTCAAAACAAGTGTGTAACGCAAACAAATTCACAAACAAAAAAATGAAGGGCGATATAGATGGTTAAATGAAGTGGGGAGTGAGAACGAATAAAATAATACGTTAAGAAAGGAGGTGACAGGGAAAAAAAGTTGAGTTAGTATAATTGTTTGATATAGGGTCACATTTTTAGAATTTCGTTTTATACAAAGGGTACTATAAAAGTTTTGTAATATGACTTAACAAACTGAAGCAGGAGGCTGCATGTTGAGACATGTCCATGAGTGCATAGTAGCCGCCAGCAGCACGTCTGCTGATTTAGTTGTTCATTCGTATTAACAGTGTAAAGTGCGGACTATGGCATCGTGGTCACGTAGTGACATAAAGGCAGTTTTACGATATAACTTTACGCGTGGTTTAATCATAGACGAGAGATTATAAAAAATTACGCTTGCATTAAAGAATGCTTGTCCTCACCGTACGACTATATTCAGGTGGTACAGAGAATTAAAAAGAGGCAATTTCACTCTGGACGTCAGTAACAAAGGAAAACACTGCTGTGAGAAAAATGCTTGACGAATACCGGAGAGTGACACACCAACAGATAGAGGAGACCTTACACCTTCATTCAATTCTGCATGAACATTTATATGTAAGGAAACTTTGTTCTCTCTGGCATAGTCTAACGGAAGAGCAGAAGTACTCGTCGTACGACTTGGTGCCGAAAGATACTGAAAATGTTTGATAAGGGGCAATCTCGGTATGTGAACAGCAACAAAACATTACTGCTAGGAGGAAAATGCTTGACGAAGACCGGAGAGTGACATACCAACAGATAGAGGAGACCTTACACCTTCATGCACCAGCAATTCATTCAATTCTGCATTACCATTTCCACGTAAGGAAACTGTTCTCTCTGGATACCACATAGTCTGGAGGAAGAGCAGAAGACACGTCGTACGACTTGGTGAGAAAACATGCTAAAAATATTTGATAAGGGGCAATCTCGGTATGTGAACAGTATCGTGACAAGTGACGAGACTCGGCTCTATTATTACGATGTGCCGACCAAGGCCCAAAGCAAAGTTTGACTCTTTGAATGATGGGAAGGACACTCCCGTAGCTGTCAGAAAATCCCGATCTGTTGAGAAAAAAATAGCTATAATTTTCAAATCGAGCGGGATTGTGGAGCGTGTCGTTTTAGGCACACAGAAGACAGTCACAGCTAAGTGGTACACGGAGCAGTGCCTGTGTAAAGTCATACAGTCTATGAAAAAATTCGAGGCAACAGATTCTGTGGCAAATCTGCCAGGCTCTGGCCGGCCAAGGAGCGTTCGCACACCGGAAAATATTGCTGTTGTGAAGGAGAGTGTGAGAGACGATCCGAAACAATCAACAACGCGTCGATCCCAAGAATTGGGCATTTCGAGAACCAGTTTGCTCCGCATTCTCCACAAGGATTTGAGTGTACACGCCTACAAGATCCAATTGACGCAAGAGCTGCGTCGGGCCGACCATTTTTCGCGCCGAACGTTCTAAGATTGGCTCCTTGAACAACGCCAAATTGATGCCAATTTTTCATCAAAAATCATGTTCAGCGACGAAGCGCATTTCACTTTGAATGGGACGGTAAACAAGCAAAACTGCCGCATCTGTGCGAACGAAAATCCCCGTGGGTATCAAGAGCAGCCGATGCATCCTTAAAAAGTGACTGTGTGGTGTGCATTGTGGTCAAAAGGCATCATCGGACCTTACTTTTTCGAAAATGCGGCCGGGGACGCCGTTACCGTCAATTCTGAGCGATATCACGTGATGATAGAGGACTATTTTTTGCCGCAACTTGAAGGAATGGATATGGACGATGTATATTTCCAACAAGACGGTACATCATACCACACAACCAACGTCAATATCCATCGATTGCAGTCCTTCTTCGGTGATCGCGTGATTTCGCGAAGAGGAAATGTGCCATGGCCACCAAGATCGTGCGATTTGACTCCCTTGGACTTCTTTTTATGGGGATATTTGAAAAGCAAAGTCTACGTCAACAAACCAGCCACCCTCCAAGAACTCAAAAACAACATCACTGCCGAGATAAATGCCATAGAACCGACCATGTTGCAAAATGTCATTGAACATTTCGACCATCGCGTGGACGTCTGTAAATCCAATCGTGGTGAACATTTGAGCGATATTATTTTTCATACATAAATGGTATAAATGAACCTTCAAAATAAAGTACCCAACTTTATTTGAATATCAATATTGCTTGTTTTAATATGCGTTTACTTTCCTGCGTCCGTTTTGGACAACCCCATAGTACCCTTTGTATACTTCAGGATTTTTCCATTTTTATGAGTTGTATGACTCATACTCACAGTGGTTTTGGTGGATCGCTAGCCAAGAGCGTGCCATCGTTCCTGACGCCTCGTCCGTTATCCTCCGGCTCTGAATCGGTTTCGCTGTCCACCAACACGTCAGCAGCAGCCGCGACCGCCCCATTGTTGTTGTTGTTCGTCGTAGGAGGCGGTTGCTGTTTCCTGTTGTTCCTCGGAGGAGCTTCCGGTTGGGAATTGGGCTGTTGTTGCTGCTGCTGTTGCACGCCCAGCTCGTTCAGATGAGCCGCCAGAGCGTCCAGTTCCTGAATAAGATGACGAACAATTAATTATCTATGAATGTATACCTAACGTATGTCCTAAAAGATTTGGCACAAAATATTTATCGGATTTTTTTTTAATGAAGACATTTATTAGTGATCATAAATAACAACTCAATATTTTACTATTAAATTATGTGAAGGGGCTCATTCTGCTTTCCTGTCACAACATTTAACTTGCATATACAGTGGAATCCACTTATAATGAACTTGCTTCTAATGGAAACTCGTATATAATGGACACAATTTAAGGTCCTATAAATCATTACATGTAATACTGTATTTTAAATTTTTTTTTTAAAAAAAGGTAATATAATACCGATACATAAATCAGGAACAAAAACAGATGTTAACAACTATAGACCAATATCAATAATATCCAGTGTAGCAAAGGTTTTTGAAAAAGTTTTATCTACTAGAATGATTCGATACCTCACAAAATTCAAAATTTTAAGTGAAAATCAATATGGATTTACAGAAGGGAAGGCTACATCGGACGCAATAACTAAAATTGTAAATCAAATACATCAAAATATTGATAACAGAATCCCTTCAATCTGCATTTTTGTTGATTTAAAGAAAGCTTTCGACACAGTTAATCACAAATTATTATTAGAAGCATTGGAGAGAATTGGTTTCAGAGGAAACGCGTACTCACTGATCGAAAGTTATTTGTCAAATCGCCCACAATCTGTGCAGATATCAGGATCATTTAGTAAAGAAATGTATATTAAGTGTGGTGTCCCACAAGGAACTGTCTTAGGTCCGCTGTTATTCAATATATATTTAAATGATATTTTCCAAATTAATTGTGTTGGCAAAATAACTAGTTTTGCAGATGATACTGCAATATTATATGAAGGCACTGACTGGTCTGATCTGAAAAATGTAATTGAAAATGATTTTATCAAAATTATTCGGTGGTTTAACAGTAGAAAATTAAGCATTAACTACTCTAAAACACATTTTTTACCATTTGGATCTTATGCTAGACACCTGCCAAGTTACACAAATTTCTCCTTCAATATTAATGATCAAAAAATGCAAATTAATAGAGTGCCCAACATAAAATACCTTGGTGTGGTCTTGGATCCTCACTTACGATGGAACATCCATGTCAATTATATTTTGAAGAAAGTTAGATTTGTATCCTACAAAATTAAATACCTTGGCAATATATTAACAGAAAAATATCTTCGAACATTATACCATGCACTGATTGAGCCTCATCTCACATATGGTATATTAGCATGGGGAGCTGCATGTTCCTCACATATCTATAATTTAGATGTTTTTCAAAAAAGTATTCTAAAAATGATATTTAAAAAACCGAAACTTTATCCCACTGAAAAATTATACGCAGATGTTCGAATGTATGATATAAGACAGCTTTATTTCTTACCCAGTATCACTCACTACCATAAATTTGGAAACACCGACCAAAAAATTAAACATAATCATTATACCAGGTACAAAATTCGTGGCACAGTAGTTCCTCAACCGCATAAATCTATAATGCAGCGATCATATCTCTATTTAGCGCCTAAATTTTATGAAATTATACCTAAAGACTTAAAAAATTTACGTTTCGGAAATTGTTTCAAAAGAAATTTAAAAAAGTGGCTACATTCTATATCTAGGACTGAAATTCATAAACTCATAAATACGAAGATCAACTAAATACATAATCTACTGTAGCTAATTTTTGTCCTTTTTTGTCATTTGCATTCTACAGATTCAACTTAAATTTATTGGTCCATGTACAGGCGATGCCTTCTATTGGACCTGTTTTGATTTTATATTTATTTACTAATATTGTTTGTTATCTTTGTACATTGAGTGAATAAATATTATTATTATTATTATTATTTATTAGAGTTATAAACATGTCGAAAAGCGCATTCACTTTACACGAAAAGTTTACAATAATTGGTGAGGTTGAGCAGGGTTCATCACAAGCAAATATATGTGCTCGTATGGCTATAAAATAATCCACTGTGTCAAATATTTGGAAAAACCGTGACAAAATTAAAAATGACTGGGAATCAAATAATGAAAAGACAAAAATGCGACTATCGCTGCATCCCCAAGTCGATGATATGCTGTTTAAATGGTTTCAACAAAAGCGTGCTAATAATTTTTCAATAAGTGGACCTATGCTACAAATAAAGGCTGAAGAATTTGGGAAATTGATTGGAGTTTGATTCAAATGTTGTTCCGGTTGGCTAGACAGCTTCAGTTGACAAGAACGTTACCAGCGACTGGATTTCTCAAGTTTGGCTCGTAATATAATGAAACCGGGATTTTTTATAGAATGCTACTAGATAAAACTCATAAATTAAAAGGTGAAACTTGCAATGGAGGGAAACTATCAAAAAAGCGAATAACTGTTATGATTTTTGCTAAAGCTTCTGGCACTGAAAAACGGAAACTAGAAAAAGAAATTCATCTTCTAATTTTTTTAATATTTAATGGCAGTGCTGCAAAGAATTTATGACCTTTTCCTTATTTCAGGGAAAATTAAGAATCCCAGGTGTTCCAAAAATGTTAAAACAATTCCCGTCGATTATGTTGGAAATAATAAAGCTTGGATGACTTCATCAATTTTTGAAGAATATTTAAAGAAGTGGGACGCTGAACTTGTTAAGAAAAATCGTAAAATTTTGCTCTTGGTCGATAACTGCCCCGCTCATCCGAATATTTCACTTAATAACATCAACCTTCAATTTTTTCCACCCAATCTGACATCAGTTCTGCAACCAATTGAACCAGGATGTAATTTGGAGTCTTAAACAAATGTATTGGAAATATATGTTGATGAAAATTACGGAGCTTCAAGAATATGTCAACATTACCAAAGCTGTCACCATTTAAGATGCTATACATTTAATAAACATAACTGAAATAGTAAAAGATTTTAATCCAGAAGATGAAATTCCAGTGATTTACTGAAAATTAATAGTTTGCTGAATATAGACAAATTTGATGAGTATGTAAATGTTGACAATAATTTAATAGAAACACAGGAATTGTAAGACTCCAATTTGGTTAATGAAGGATCCGTTGATAATGAACAGAAAGACGAACTAGAAAACAACGATGAAGAAGAGCTTCCAGTGACAACTAAGGAGGCATTAGAACGCGTGAAAAAGTTGCTACGTTATTTTCAGCAAGAAGAAGACAGTACAGCCACACTTATCAAATTAAATAAAATTCAACTTGCTGTTCTAAATAATTATACAAAAAACAGTTTTTTACCAAATAATTTACGGTTTTTACACATACCTACACGGTACATATGCCTGTAATGTGTGTGTCAGATTCTGAGAAAATGCTCATTTTAAAATTACGTATAACTTTTTTGTATGTATATTTATCATGTAATACATTTTAAGCTTTTAATATGTTATTCCAGCTGCTTTTTTCATTAAAAAAGGTGTTTCTTTTAAGATAGTCATCCGCCTATAATAGACTATTTGTCACAGTCCCGCCGAATCCATTATAAGCGGGTTGCACTGTATGTTTTGCGGCTAACAAGAGCCGGGATTTATAATACATAACAAATGGAAACATCTGGATCTAAGAATGCGTTTGTAAATCCCTGCTAATGTAATCCTGTACACAGAAATGGAATGTAACTTTATTCTTTCGTAGAACGCCTGAGTCATGTAATGTCACTTGATGACAGCCCACTAATTTCCAACCACGTTTTCTACGACCATCATTTTTAATAATATGAAACGCTCTGGATACGAGGTAGCCCATCTATCGTGAAAAAATATATATTCTGCCAATTTTTATAACCAAAGTAAACAAACCATGAACCGTGAGAATGACAGGTGACAGCACTCTTACTCCCAAGCACAAGTGAGATCGACTGTCGACCAAGTCGGGTTGGCAATACGTCTACCCATAGATTTTTAATTTGAATTTTATGAATGATATACTGTGTTATGGCATTTTAAATTTATAGTACAACAAAATAACGATTAGTAAAACAACGCATAGCTTGATAATTCAAGTTCTAAATAATAGGAAGCAAAACATAAACAAAAACCTACCTCGGGCTTACGTGCAGGACCCTGTGTAGTGATAGGATGGACATGAAATAAACAGAAAAAGGGTTAAATTAGATGAAAGGAAATTATGCTACAAGGATAACTAAAAAACAAGAACTAAACAGACAAAAGATTTTAGTACAAGTGATGAGAATATTAAAACATAGACAACATGTACAAATGTTAAAAGAAACGAAATACTGAGAAACTTACCATAGGTTTGAATTGGTGTTGGGAATTTCGCTGCTGTTGGTTCTGTTGAGATCTAGAAGCCGCAAAGTTATTGTCAGGGGGAGGTGGCAGTGGTCTAAAACAGAAATACAATATTAAATGTTAAGAATAGAGAGCTAAATATCACAGTGTTTAAGCATGTTCGGACAGTCCTAAGTTTTGTTAGTACTCGTGAAAACTTTTGAATCAGCACGAAGAAATTTATTTTGGGAAATACGACAAAAAATCCGAGCACCATAGCAAATTTCAAAAAGTGCAGTTTGCAATATTTACATTTGCAATTGTTGTCATAAACCCTTTTCGTCCTAGATGACATTACCAAGTATGTAGATCTCAAAATTACCTCTGAATATGTCCCTGCATAGATAATTTCAATCATAATTTTGTTCTGAACAATCCATAGATGATAAAACGTGAAATATGAAAGCAAACTCGACCTACACAGATTTTTACTATGTTCAAGATATTTACTCGGAAACATACAGTTGCTTTGACTCCAGCTGTGTAATGTTTGTGATAACATAATGTATAAATCTAAAGCCGCATAGCCGTTGCTATTTTTCCCGAATATACCAAGGAGAGTGTATTTAATGAAATGAACAGTATCATAAGTAAAATTACATATTTTTCTCACCTTCTTGGTGGTTGAGGGTCCGGTACGACAATTATCCTTTGTGGAATTGGAGGTCTAGCCGGTGGTCCTGGTTCTGGAATTTCCTCTCTGTCCTTGTTCTTGCCACTCCTGCAGAAAACAGTCATTCACGTATTAAACTGACATTCATACCAACACCACGCTTCGTCAACAGTGTCAACATCGTTTATACAGGATGTTTCAGAACTAAGGGATCAAACTTCTAGGGGTTACGAGGGAGGTCTTTTAAGTTTTGCATATAGAAACATAGTAGGCCGCGCGGATCGAACGTCAGTACTGACTCTTAACCTCACTCTTTAGTAAACTTAAATTCAAAGTTTCACAACATTACGTGCAGAGTTCTCACTACAGTGAATTTTTAAGTGTCACCAAGTCATTAGAAAAATGGAACTCAACCGAGAACATTTTCGCGCCATAATGTATTACAACTTTCAGAGACAATTATCGCAACAAGAATGCCTTGCTGAGTTACTGTCTGTTTTCGGCAACGAAGCGCCACATCAGTCGACAATTTCCCGTTGGTATGAAGAATTCAAACGTGGACGTCTTAGCGACGATCCCAGGGTGGGTGCACCAAAAACGGCAGTCTCCCGTGCATTACAGCTTGTTGCTCCGTATGCCAAATGCATATCCGCCAATTCTTGATTGGTTAAGTTTTCCATTAGCAACAATTAATTTTTGTTAAATTATTGCAAACTTCACAAATACGATAGTACGACTAAGGCGATATGGAATGCAGCTACAAAAAACAATCTCTGTTGTCGTATTTAAAGATTACAACACACAAGCGCCGGATATGGGTCCCTATACTCAAATGTTTTCTACTGTTACACTCAATAACCCCTACAAGTTGGATACCATTGTTCTGAAACACCCTGTATTGACGTGGCATAAAAGAACAAAACAATGACAGTATTATTTTGTCTTCCAAAATGTATTACCTGGGAGGTGGTTCGACTTGACTGAGCGTCCTCCCTTCTTGTATCTGTTGGAAATTCCTACGTAGGGTGTCCCCTCCCGGCGCCTGTACTATACTACTTGGTTCGCCAGCCAACTGCGGCTCCTCCTCTTCATTCTCAGATCCTGAATACCTATAGTCTTCCCTCTCCTTCTCCTGTTTCCTCTTTTTACACCTATCAATGTGGTCTTTCAGCTGAATCCGCACCTACGACAAAATTTAAGCAACTTTGGGTTGTTTAATGATCTCGAAATATTAGGCCAATGGATACATGCTATAAAAGTTTTGCAATATGACAACAAAAAATTCGTATTGACAGTGCAAAGTGCGGACTACGGCATCGTGGTCACGTAGTGAGATAAGAGCAGTTTTACGGTATAACTTTACGCGTAGTTTAAGCATAGAGCAGTGCTTAGAAGAAATGACGCTTGTATTAAAGAATGATGTCCTCATCGTACGACTATATTCATGTGGTACAGAGAATTCCAAAGGAGCAATTTCACTCTGGAGGACGCTGAGAGGAAAGGAAGGCCGCGAACGTCAGTAACAGAGAAAACATTACTGCTAGGAGGAAAATTCTTGATGAAAACCGGAGAGTGACATACCAACAGATAGAGGAGACCTTACACCTTCATGCACCAGCAATTCATTCTGCATTACCATTTCCGCGTAAGGAAACTGTTATCTCTGGGTACCACATAGTCTGGAGGAAGAGCAGAAGACTCGTCGTACGACTTGGTGACAAAACATGCTAAAAATATTTGATAAAGGGGAAACTCGGTATGTGAACAGCATCGTGACAAGTGACGACACTTGGCTCTATTATTACGATGTGCCGACCAGGGCTCAAAACAAAGTTTGAGTGTTTGATGATGAGAACACACCCGAAGCCGTCAGAAAATCTCGATCTGTTAAGAAAAAAAAGATAGCTGTATTTTTCTGAGGACTTGTGACAACGAGTGTGCCGACTCCCGGGTGAAACTTGGCAGAGATGGTTCAAGGAATGATTTTGGCGGATGGAGAAGTGTATTAAATGTGGTGAAAATTACTTTGAACAAAGTCAATAAATAAAGCTGCAAAACTTTCATAGTACCATTTGTAAAGGGTTGTCCAATAGGGACGCAGGAAAGTAAACGTCAATTTGACATAGTCGCCATCTTTGTTTTCTGTCACCGACATGTCATTTTGTTAGTTGAATGTTTACCATTGATCGCTATGGAGTCGTATTCGATTGAAGACCGCATTAAAGTTATTCAAGAGCACTACAAAAATGGTGCAAAAATAAAAAACACGTTTCGCGCGCTTCGTGAACATTTCGGTCGCAACAACCGCCCAAACGAAACAACCATCGGTCGTCTGGTGCGTAAATTCGAGGCTACAGGTTCTGTGCTGTTGTGAAGGAGAGTGTGAGAGACGATCCGAATCAATGAACAACGCGTCGATCCCAAGAATTGGGCATTTCGAGGACCAGTTTGCTCCGCATTCTCCACAAGGATTTGAATGTACACTCCTACAAGATCCAATTGACGCAAGAGCTGCGTCGGGCCGAGCATTTTTCGCGCCGAACGTTCTCATATTGGCTCCTTGAACACCGCCAAATTGATGCCAATTTTTCATCAAAAATCATGTTCAGCGATGAAGCGCATTTCACTTTGAATGGGACGGTAAACAAGCAAAACTGCCGCATCTGGGCGAACAAAAATCCCCGTGAGTATCAAGAGCAGCCGATGCATCCTCAAAAAGTGACTATGTGGTGTGCATTGTGGTCAAAAGGCATCATCGGACCTTACTTTTTCGAAAATGCGGCCGGGGACGCCGTTACCGTCAATTCTGAGCGATATCACGTGATGATAGAGGACTATTTTTTGCCGCAACTTGAAGGAATGGATATGGACGATGTTTATTTCCAACAAGACGATACAACATGCCACACAACCAACGTCAATATCCATCGATTGCAGTCCTTCTTCGGTGATCGCGTGATTTCGCGCAGAGGAAATGTGCCATGGCCACCAAGATCGTGCGATTTGACTCCCTTGGACTTCTTTTTATGGGGATATTTGAAAAGCAAAGTCTACGTCAACAAACCAGCCACCCTCCAAGAACTCAAAAACAACATCATTGCCGAGATAAATGCCATAGAACCGACCATGTTGCAAAATGTCATCGAAAATTTCGACCATCGCGTGGACGTCTGTAAATCCAGTCGTGGTGAACATTTGAGCGATATTATTTTTCATACATAAATGGTATAAATGAACCTTCAAAATAAAGTACCCAACTTGATTTGAATATCAATCTTTCTTGTTTTAATATGCGTTTACTTTCCTGCGTCCGTTTTGGACAACCCCATATAATTAGCATTGAAATACATATGTGAAGTGAGGGGTGCCAAATTATTGTTACCTGTCTCTCAGTAGGTTGGTCCCTGATGAACGGATGCTTGAGCAGCTGTTCCGTATAAGGCCTTTCGTGATAGTCTTTCACTAGTACAGTCTCGATGAAGCCGTGGAACTTTTTGTTCCACTTTTTACTTTTTAACCTAGGCGGCGGGTTCCTGGGGATGAGAAACAGCGCCCTCATTGGGTGGAGTTCGCATAGTGGCGGCTGAGATTCGGCCATTTCTAACGCTGTGATGCCTAGCGACCTGAAGTTAATTCATAAAATAATGTATCTGTATAACATCTGACCTTACCTCAAGCAAACGTTTAGGGGTAAAGGTACGATGTAAAATGTACAACTCTTTTATTTAGAAATTGCTGCTTATGATCTTGTTTACATTTCAAGTCGGGTAGGAATGAAATGAGATAAACAGTTTTTGACTTTGTTGATCATATCTACTTTTTAGAACACATCATATGGTTTTAAAGGACAATAAAACAGCCATATTGAATTACATTCCACTGAGGGTGGACAATTAATCAGAAAAACGAATCTATGTTATTTTTACACCTAAAATTGCAGCTACTGGAAAAAACAACAGTCTGACCTATTGAATTCCCTCAATAATAATACATGTGCATACTCCTAAATTGGAGTATGCAAATATATATGGTAGTTGGTATATCTGTTGGTGGTGAATAAATAAATGAATGGATAGAGATAAGCATGAAATATCCCAAAAATCAAGAAAAAAGTGTATTTTTATTTACTTACCAAAGATCACTCCTGTTGTCATAGGTTGCATCTGGATTTTCATCACACGCTATAACTTCAGGAGCCATCCAGTAGGGTGTGCCAATAAATGTATTCCTACGACCAATCGTCCTATCTAGTTGAGCAGACACTCCAAAATCAACTGAAATTTCACACAAACAGACATTAGTAAACCTGTTTTATATTCTAAGAGTACACAGTATGACCACCACCATAAAATTCTAGCAAAGCAAAGGTTTAACTTTGAAAAAATATAAGGGATAAAAAACCAACCACCAGAACTCTTTGAAGCATTGGTTCAAGTGACATTTCATATTGCTAAATTATCACATGGATGATAAGATAAAACAAAAAATTGATTTGATATGAAACTCACCTAACTTAACCTCAGCATTATCTGTAAGAAGAACGTTCTGTCCTTTAATGTCTCTGTGTATAACTTTGTTTGTATGCAGATACGATAGGCCCCTCAAAATTTCCCGACAAATGTAGGCTATCCATTCCTCTTTCAAAGATTGGCCCTTTGTCGATTTAACTAAGTCTGTCACAGAACCTGAAATCCACACATCAAATAAACAAAAATATACACGATTTACAAAGTATTTTTTGTTGACTGCTAAAATTTACAATAACACATTTGCGTATTTGAAAGTCTGCTAGGAATTGAAATTATTTTTATAGATTACCTGCCCCACAATATTCCATGACCAACCATAACTGGTCGTCTTTACCGGGTGGCGATTTTTTTATGAAAGCTCCATAATAGGTGGCTATATTGCGGTGATTTGAATATTTCTTTAAAACATTGATTTCTAGCTTGATTTCTTCTTCTTCGTCTTCCGTGACGTCCATAACCTTGATGGCCGCGAGTTGACCTGTCTTGGTATGACGACCCTGCAACAAATCAAAAATTAATAAACAAGACATTTGCTATTCAGACAGGAGTTGAAATTTTGCATATATTTTAGTGTCCCTCTCGTTACAAACATCTAGTGATTGAATGATCTGAAGACATTATGGAATCTCAAAATCGCTGGAAAATGTTACGGGACTATCAGGAAATTGAGTTTAACAAGGCCTTGTCATATAACATCCAAAAAAACATACTATATCATTTTCGAAAATTTTCGCGATTACACTTCCCCGCCAGTAGGCATTGGGAGTAAAAGTTTTCGTTATTCACGTTACTTTCCGACTTTTGCTGTATTTTGTTTACTTTGTTTAGTGGCTATGCTTCAGGGTCCGTCAGAAAGAACGCATGTTCATTAAATGAGTAGTACAGTCAAAATAAGTATGGGAAAAATATTTATTATATCAAAATACTCAGAAATACATGCCATTTTTTTAATTAGAACAAAATTTACGTTCTAAAAACTATGAAATGCAGGAATCAGCCGAAATGAGCCCATTGCGTCGTCCAGCATCCGTGCAGGAATTTGGGTTATTATCTCTTCTTATTTCCTCCTTCAAATCGACAAAGCTCTGAGGCTTACTTTGGTAAACTTTTGATTTCAGGTAGCCCATAAACAAAATCACACGTTAACAGGTCCGGGCAGCGAGGGGGCCTTGGAATATCGCCATGACGTGAAATGAGACGTCCTGGAAATTTTTGTCGAAGAAGTTCCAACGAAGTGCAAGCTGTGTGAGATGTTGCCCCATCTTGTTGGAACTGGCACGCAAACGGACGGAACGATTCGGGCTTTGCAGCGTGTCAACTCTCACTCTGTCTACGTTTCCGGGGGTTCGCCTGGCAGTTTTTTCTTCATTACATTACCTGTTGCGTTGAATGCTTCCACCCACCTCAAAATGGTGTTACGGTCTGGCACTGTCCCACGACGTGGAACCCGAAAGTGAACGCGAAACTCACGTAGCGTTCGAACGACAGACTCGCCATTTTGAAAGTACCGACGTACAGTGAACACACGATGCTCAACGTTCCAAACCATCTTGCCAACTGAAACGGCACTTCTCCCACTATCCAACACGCCCTTCCCCACCGACACGGGACCAGCCCACTCGATGTAGTACCCATTCGAAAAAAAAATCGTTCTTTCTGACGGACCCTGTATTATCTTAGCTACCTGTTTGATGGTCAATTAGTTTCTTGGAGAACATACCAGGAAGCTTTCTCAAAGGCATGCGAACTCGAACTTTGCACTTCGTATTTGACATTTTTTTTATTTACAAAATTTGTGACCGAGTAATTGAATACTCGGCAAAATCGGATACTCGGTGCATTCCTAGACACGGACGAATATTCCTGCGATCCCATGTAAACATTCGAGTAAGGCTACATACAGGTATACCATTCTGCTTTTGAAAGAATGAAAGGACATATGAAAACGTCCCCTTAAGCGCACTCACACATATAATGTGCATACATCGCATGCCCTCATATTATATAATTGCATTCCAGATTTTATGTACCGACCCAGCATTTCGCATTGAGATATGCGCATTCATACACCTACGCAATGTAAAATGTACAGAAAGCTGACATCCAATCCGCCGGTTTAATGATTCACATTTTTTATTTGAAACTTGTTTGAAATGTGGAACGAAAGAAAGTCCGGCCACTTTGCATTTGATGAAACTGGATGAAACCGGGGCACTTGACCCAGAAGGAGACTTTGGAGGACTGTAACTGATGAAGTGTGTCTTTCACTATCATAGTTGTGGTGTATTTTAGTTTATAGTATAGTTTAGTTATAACTATAAATTATATATATATATTTTTTTTTTGATGAAATATCACATTACATCGTGCTCTAAATGTACTGACAAAGATAGTTAAGTGTGAGAGTAGCCTAGGCTAAACTTCGCTATCTTTGTCCTTCACATACAACAAATAAAGGCATTATTATTATTATTATTATTATAAAGAATGCAAATCAAGTAGTGCTTCCCACGTAATAACTTATTTATTAAACATCCAAAACAGCACTTTGCGAATTTACAAAAAATAAAATTTCGCCCATAAAAATTATTTGAAAGGAAACGTATGATAATTACCACCCACCCAAAATATGTTTGACATAAAAGGATCGATCTAGTCCCAATCTTATTCAAAAAGAGTCCCTGTTATCGAATCTGCATGTTGCGAGGCCCAAATATGCGTCAAACATTTTTTTTACAAATTCCATAAACTATTTTTTTTCGCTCCGGTCAAAATGTTTAGGTTTTTTGGGACATTTTGAACAAAAATGGTGACTTAGAACTTTTATAATATATGCCATTTTCTACACCGAAAAACAAAAATTTTAATGTTGACAATGTTTCTAAATATTCTTCAAACGTCCATTAACGAAATCCAACATAATTTCAAGACGGATTGTTGTTGTAAAATTTGTTAATCTAGCACGCGCTTTAAAGATCCAAAAGGCAACAGAACGTTTTGTTTTATACTATACGGGGAATTCAAAAATAATTTTTATTTGGGAAAAAACCATTGGCGTACCATTTTTTCCTTAAAAAATATCGAAGTCAATACCCGTACGCACGCCACTGTTAAAGCTAAAAATTATTTTTGCATTGAAAAATATGCAACTTTATTAACTTTCACTACGTACTAAATATCAGTGAAATATCTGAAGCGGTTCTGAAAATATTAATTTCCATTTTTTTCCAAAAACTTCAACACCCCGAGTTTTTGTAAGGAAACATTTTTGGACCATAGTTTACAAAGCAAACTAAAATTAATTTTTCATGTAGATTCACACCCTTAAATATTCGTATATCATTAAGAAACACTTACTCCTCATGCAAATTATCATTGGGCTTACTTCACACTGCAAAGATTCGTGAAAACTAAAATTGGTATATCGCTACGTTCATCTCCAAAGGGACGTATTCGCGTTCTCTGAAAGCATAAACAATAGGAAACACCCCACTTCTGAAGCACGGAAGGCAGGCAACATAAAACACCGTAGTATATTTTTAGTCGGTCCTCCAGCATTTATTTGCAGTCAAGTGTAAACATTGTACAATACGTCCATAGTGCTTCGATTATTTGTTTTTTCGGAACCGTCTGCACTACAATAAATATATCAAGCATATCGTATTTACAATGATAGGTTGATACAGCGTGTATTTACATCTATTGACAATAAACCCGGTATCGGGTATCGTCCATATAATATTCGCAATCGTAACACGAATGCCGCTCTTATCTGTATTGTTCAAGATATCGTAACGTTTTAACATTGTGTATTATTTAAAGACATCCGATATGAATTATTCATGTGGGCAGAAGGTGGATTGTTTGGATTTAAAAAAATGTCGGTTTAACTGATATATATCTTCAAACATTATTGAGTGAGACATACTTTTAGCATTAACTCTACAAATATTGAACACGGGTTTGCTTTGAAGCCAAATATTATAATAATACTAATAATAATATCGTCTTAAAAAGATACAGATTGCGATTCATTATGGCGAAGTTTAGCTAAAGCTACTCTTACAATTAACCATATGAATATGAAAAAAAAGAAGACGGTACAGGAGAGACAAAGAAAAAATAAAGTTTGGCTATTACAATGTCATAATAGTATCGAAAGCAGTTCAATCAAACAACTAATTTAAATGCCTACAAGCATATGTGCCCATAAACTAACTTATAAATGTATTATTAACAAAAATATATATATACAGGGTTTGTCCGGAAAGTAATAGGACTGAGTCGATTTAAAAAATTTATTGAGATAAACGTTACAATTCTTTAAAAACTTTCAAAATAGGCTCCTTTTGTGTCGATGCAGCGCTGCCAGCGCGATTTCCAAGCATTGAAGGCGCCACGGAAGGCATTATCCGAAAAAGCCTTGAGAGCCGCGGTGCATGCTGCTTGGATCCCCTCTGTCGTCTCAATATGCTTGCCTTTCATCGGCCTTTTCAGGGGAGGAAACAAAAAAAGTCCGGGGGGCCACATCTGGGCTGTAGGGCGGCTGCGGAAGCGTTGGGATGCCGGCCTTGGTCAGGTAGCTGTTCACAAGAAAGGCGGTGCGAGCCGGGGCGTGGTCGTGGTGCAACTTCCAGTCGGCTGCGATGTCTTGTCGGACCCGACTGACCCTTCGTTTGAGTCTCCTGAGCATCTCCACGTGAAACTTGGCGTTGACGGTTTGTCCAGGAGGAACAAATTCATGGTGGACGATGCCTTTGATGTCAAAAAAGACAATGAGCATCGTTTTCACTTTGGATTTGCTCATTCTTCCCTTTTTTGGGCGAGGAGACGCCGTCGTGTGCAACTCGGAAGATTGCCTCTTTATCTCGGGATCATACTCAAAGATCCACGACTCGTCACCTGTGATTACGTTATTCAAAAATTGGGGGTCACTTTCACACATGTTCAAATTTTTCTTGGCACACTTCGACTCGCCTCAATTTCTGGTCGTCAGTGAGCACTTTTGGGACCATCTTCGCGCATACCTTGCGCATGTTCAAATGCTGTGTCACAATGTCATGAACCACAGATTTTGGTAAATTTAACATCTGGGCAATTAAACGAATACTTAGTCGACGGTCTGAGTTCAAAACTTTGCGCACACGAGTCACATTATCGGTGTTTCCCGAAGTCTTCCAGCACAGTCTTCATCAGCGACCTCTTCCCGGCCCTCTAAAAAGGCCTGGTGCCACCGAAACACGCCACTTCTTGCTAAAGCAACACCTGTGTAAGCCTGCTTGATCATATCAAACGTCTCTGTCGCAGATTTACCGAGTTTCACACATAATTTAATCGCGTACCTCTGCTCTAACGAACGCTGCATTTTCGGCTTGCACCACTCACAGAAACACGTCGCGCGAAAATGCCTGTCCTTACTCTCCAAGTGCTCGGAGACAACTGACCAGCCGCTCATTCGTTAGCTAGGAACGCCCTCTACCGAATCCAGTCGGCGCGAAAGAAAATGAGTCCTATTACTTTCCGGACAATCCCTGTATATATGTGTGTGTGAATCATTGTTTGTCTTATCAGTCCGCAGATTCTATAAACTTTGAAACACAAAAAAACAGTGCTTATAAGTTTCTCTCTATCACTCTCTCCAAATCTAAATCTTCGCCACTGCAATTTTTTTTGGAGAACATCAACTTTCTTAAAACTTAGGAACATCCAAATACCGACAGATTGGTTAAGACTTTCGCGGCCAGTTGATAAACTGCTGTCTTGATTCGGGTCTAAAGACCGTCGTCGCCGTCGCGTCGGTTGGAATTTCTTCCTAACGTTTCGCTAGCACGAGTGGCAAGACACCAAGAAGAGCGTTACGAAGATGGAAGCGGTTCCACCAAGGCCCTACGGCCTGCCCAAGATTCACAAGGCAGATGTTCCGTTGAGACCAATAGTCAGTGCTCCCGGATCGCCGACGTACTACTTAGCGAAACACTTGGCATCCCTGCTGCAACCATCCGTGGGAAAGAGTACCAGCTACATCAAGGATTCCACCGACTTTGTGCGCAAGATTCAGGACATCGTAGTTGAACCCGACGACATCCTCGTGAGCTTCGATGTCGTCACCCTTTTCACCAAGGTACCGCTGAGGGAATGCCTGGATCTGGTGAGCAGGATCTTCCCTTCTGACATCTGCAAGCTCTTTGAAATCTGTCTCACTGGAAGCTACTTCGTATGAGACGGGGACTTTTATGAGCAGACAGACGGAGTGGCAATGGGAAGTCCACTTAGCCCAGTCATAGCCAACCTTTTTATGGAACACTTTGAGAAGAAGGCGGTTGAGACATCGGAGAACAAACCACCAATTTGGTTCCGGTACGTGGACGACACCTTCGTGATTTGGAAACATGGCACGGACAGGCTAAACGTGTTTCTGCAGCACCTCAACGATCGGCATCCAACCATACAGTTTACCATGGAGATAGTAACCAACAACTGGCTTTCTTGGACGTACTAGTCAGGAAGCGAGGTAACAAGCTGGGTCACACAGTGCACAGGAAACCAACGCACACAGACAGATACCTGCACGCTTTGTCCAATTATCACCCAAGTCAGAAGTATGGAGCCATCGGAACCCTGACAGAACGAGCTCGAAGGATTTGCGAACCGGAGAACCTCTAGACAAAACTTGAACACCTGAAAACTGCGTTCGAAGCAGATGGCTACAGCAAGAGGGACATCGAAAGATCAATGGGCTCGAGATCAGCTAGGCCACGTGAAACCAAACAGCGTCTCACCACCTCTCAAGCGTATCTTCCATTTCCACTATTGGCACAGTCCTGAAGAGTCATGACATTAAAACAATCTTCATGCCTACGAAGAAGATCCAACAAACCATCAGATCGGCAAAGGACAAGAAGGACCCACTCTCAGCTGCAGGAGTCTACCGCATACCGTGTTCATGCGGCATTGGAATCAAGAAAAGATCAATGGGAACGAGACTCAAGGAGCACAAAGTAAATTGCCGGCTAGGACAAACTGAGAAGTCTGCGGTAGCTGAACATGCACTAAGCAATGGGGACCACAGGATACACTTTGGGAGCTGCAGGTTGCTGTCATCAGTCGACGGCTATCACAATAGACTGGTCAGGGAAGCTATCGAGATTCACAAACATCCATATAACTTCAACAGGAAGAAAGAGAGCCTCAGACTCAACCCGATCTGGTAGCCGATCCTCAGAAACGCCCGAGTAGTGCCGATCGACATCCCGAAGTCAACCGAAGCGGAACAAGCCACGTCCCCTACCCTCCGGTATAAATACAACCTGCGCAAGAGAAATCGTCAGTCTACATCCAGCATCGGAAATGGAAGGACCTCTGAAGAAGCTTGCCGCTCGTGCTAGCGAAACGTTAGGAAGAAATTCCAATCCACCCGAATCAAGACAGCAGTTTATCCAAATACTGAGTTTCTTATTTTTGTTTTTGTCATTATAACTTTGCGGTTAGAAAGCATTTCACCCAAGCTATGGTATACGAGGTCTGAAAATGAAGTGATAAGACTGGCAACGTAGCGCTCGATCTGGCAACACTGGAAGCGCCGGGATTGGAGAGAGAGGGGGGAACATGTGATCCGCCTTCAGTACAAGTTTGAACTCGCTCGAGTCCTTTGGTTGTCCGTAGCGTTTTATTTTCTGTGAAAGTTTTTTCTAAATGAGTGATCAATTTCAAGCAACGGTGTGCTATCAGGAACTTTTTGCTAGACTTCAGCACGCCTACGGAGATAGTGATCGCTGTCTTGAGTCCTTGTGACTTTTTTCTCTTCCCGAAGTTGACAGATCACCTCAAGGGAACTCATTTTGGGGCAGTCGAAAACAAACGTTTGTAACCGGCCAGCTGAAGGCTATTGGCTATTCCACTATCGGAGATCCAGCACTGCTATGAGGAGTGGAAGAACTGTCTCCAGGGCTGTGTGGTTTCAGAAGAAAGTTATTTTGAGGGTGAAAATTTAAATACAGTCTCATCACTTAATTTACAGACTTCGTTTAGTATCCAATATGACAATTTCATAAAAATCTGACACTACTTTGAAATTGAATCCGAGACCAATGAAACATTTTTTTTCTTGCCTGCAATGAAAGCAACCTATACGCGAGGAGCGAAGTGCATGGTTGGCGATCAAAATAAATCGCCGCAGGCACGGTGGACATAGAGAAAAAAGTCGGACGCCTAATAGTGAAACGTATACATATACTCAAAATACTAAGTATAGCTACTATTTTACGAATTAAAATCAAAAATTTTGTGACATATTTTCAATGAACTTCAAGAAAACTCCTCGAAGTAATCAGTTTTTATCATTACAATATTTCCTGCTCAATGAAATATGAAAAAATAAATACTGACGTAGTAAGAAAATCGTGTGTTAAGTGCAGTAAAAATACTAGAACACTTATCTGGAAACATATTTTTTCAAAAATGATCAGTATCCTCCGAAACGTAAAAAGACGAGGTTTGGCGATTTTTATTTTCTTGTTTTTGGTCTTTTTCTCCGTCGTCACTTAACCGAACATCAAAAATCATTACAAATTTAAACATTTTATGATCGAACTTATCTGTAAAGTGAAAATATATTAAAACCTCAAATTCACAAAAACCTTTTATTTACTATAAATGTTGTTGTACGGCGTTCACCATAACCTCGCATAAAGCTACTGACTGTTAAGCAATACCTAGAAACAATTAGGATTGTTAGTTTACAAGTACCTATTGAAAGTGGCATTTACTTTAAACGAGATAATGAATTTTTCCACCATTGTCTACCGAGACCGCTTTTTTCCCTGGCCTTTCATTCGCTCATATCCAGCATTGCAGAATTTGCAAGCACGAAAAGCTCCGGAACAGTACCATAAATAACATTGGATTAAAATAGTTACTAAACTAGCCTTAAAGATTTAAAAAAAAGGAGTCAAGTAGATTGATTCAGTACCGCTTCTATTTATTTTGTAAATAAAATTGTAAACGATAACAATATTCATTTTTTTGCAGATGATTCACAACTATATTTTAGCTTTGATCACAATAATATTACTACTGAAGAAGTTTATTTAGATAGCAGAAGATATGAAATCTATTGAAACTTATGACACCCAACATAACTATGATTTAAATCTACCTAAATCTACAGTAATATTTTGCCCTAAAGGACTAAGACGTCATATTAAAGCCAACTTTGGCATAACATTAACTGGTAATGTTATCCAGGTTGCCAAATAAGTCAATTTAGGTGTATTTTTTGACGAGGACCTTAAATTCAATCCTCACGCAAATTACACTACCAGAACGTGCTTTGCTGTTCTACGTCATATCTTAACAGGCAAATACTTGATTTTAATACAAAAAAAATGACGGCGATTTAGAATACCATCTCTTTTTAGAATCTATATAAGTGAAACGTTTGCAAAAATGTTGTAAATTGCTTTTTAACCAGCGAAAGAATGATCACATTAGAACAATCGAATTGATTAAATAACAAAAATTATTCAAATTTCACGTATAGTTTCGTGTATGTACAAAGTTCTAACCACATCACTTCCTCCATCTAAAAAAAAAGTGAATACGTTAAATCTGCCTGTTCAAAACAGAGTATTCCTCCCTAAATGCTTTACTTGTAATGCCATTATACAGGGTTTGTAACGGAAAGTAATAGGACTGAGTCGATTTAAAAAAATGTATTGAGCCCATCGTTACAATTCTTTAAAAACTTTCAAAATATGAAGGCGTCACGGAAGGCATTTTCCGGAATAACCTTGAGAGCCGAGGTGCATGCTGCTTGGATCCCCTCTGTCGTCTCAAAATGCTTGCCTTTCATCGACCTTTTCAGGCGAGGAAACAAACAAAAGTCCGGGGGCCACATCTGGGCTGTAGGGCGGCTGCGGAAGCGTTGGGATGCCGGCCTTGGTCAGGTAACTGTTCACAAGGCGGTGTGAGCCGGGGCGTTGTCGTGGTGTAGCTTCCAGTCGGATGCGATGTCTTGTCGGACCCGACTGACCCTTCGTTTGAGTCTCCTGAGCTCTTCCACGTAAAACTTGGCGTTGACGGTTTGTGTTTGACGGGAGGAACAAATTCATGGTGGACGATGCCTTTGATGTCAAAAAAGACAATGCGCATCGTTTTCACTTTGGATATGCTCATTCTTCCCTTTTTTGGGCGAGGAGACGCCGTCGTGTGCCACTCGGAAGATTGCCTCTTTGTCTCGGGATCATACTCAAAGATCCACGACTCGTCACCTGTGATTACGTTATTCAAAAATTGGGGGTCACTTTCACACATGTTCAAATTTTCTTGGCACACTTCCACTCGCCGCAATTTCTGGTCGTCAGTGAGCACTTTTGGAACCATCTTCGCGCACACCTTGCACATGTTCAAATGCTGTGTCACAATGTCATGAACCACAGATTTTGCTAAATTTAACATCTGGGCAATTAAACTAATACTTAGTCGACGGTCTGAGTTCAAAACTTTGCGCACACAAGTCACATTATCGGTGTTTGTCGAAGGTCTTCCAGCACGATCTTCATCAGCGACCTCTTCCCGGCCCTCCAAAAAGGCCTGGTGCCTCCGAAACACACCACTTCTTGCTAAAGCAACACCTGGGTAAGCCTGCTTGATCATATCAAACGTCTCTGTCGCAGATTTACCGAGTTTCACACAGAATTTAATCGCGTACCTCTGCTCTAACGAACGCTGCATTTTCGGCTTGCACCACTCACAGAAACACGTCGCACGAAATTGACTGTCCTGACTCCCCAAGTGCTCGGAGACAACTGACCAGCCGCTCAGCGCTCAACGCTCATTCGTTAGCTAGGAACGCCCTCTACCGAATCCAGTCGGTGCGCGCACACTCCGAAGTACAGTCATGGCGGAAGAAAATGAGTCCTATTACTTTCCGGACAAACCCTGTACATGGTTTATCCGGAAAATATGTATAAAACTATGAATTCGACGAGGAGCTGAAATCTCAAGGCATGGAGTGGAAGCAAGCAGGAGAACCGAGAACAAAAAAGTCGAAAAAATGAAGATCCAATCCGAAAACGATGTTGGTTGTTTTATTTGATTCTCGGAACAATGTTCAGCCTGAATAATAATATAGTATTATATAGGGATATATATACTATACTATAATTTTCATATTTTATTGTTTTTATATGTATATATATATATATAAAATAAAAACGAAAATTTTGGAAAAGTGCGATTTATTTCTCAACATAGTCTCCGGCAGCGATGCTTTATCTTCTTTAAACCGTCTGAAAAATACGCTTTCTGGAGGTCTGCAAAGTAGGCCTCCGTGGCAGCGATAACCTCCTCATTCGACTCGAATTTCTGTCCGGCGAGCGACTTTTTCAAGTTTTAAAACAAAAAAAAAGTCGCCCAGGGCCAAATCTGGAGAATACGGCAGTATTTCGTAGCCTAATTCGACCAATGTGGCCGTGGCGGAGCCTGTGCATTGTCATGGTGGAAGAGCATTTTTTTATTCGCCAAAATGCGGCCATTTTTTCTACAATTCGGCGTCGAAGCGGCCCACACGCGGTCAAAACAAGACGAGTCCGATTCTGCTGAAATTTTGACATCACCTGTCTACGAGAATGTAGTAGTAAATTTATCTTGCCATAGGCGCGCCATCGTGCGGTGAAGCTAAGTCCTTATCGGACCGCCCTCGTATATTTTCTTTTTGTTAAGGGTTAAGTAACAGGATAGCTACAAACTGAACTTTACCCTAAATAATGACGATCAATTATTATTATGTAATCTGATCTATTGAACATTCTAGCCACACGAAGGCGAATCTGTTGATTTACCACCCCCCCACAAGTTTGTCCCATTTAAGAATTCCCACTCGGTCGTTATTCCATCTGTGGCCTATTCAAACAATAGCATTTTTTTCTCATTGTCATCCATAACACAGCTACAGTGGCATTGTCTGGGGATGCAATATGGGTAGACATGCGTAAAATAGATGCACCACTTTTTCCCCGCGTTTTTCCGACATTTATCACTAGTACACCACGACAATGACTGTAAATATACTAAGTGACATATAAATCCGAACACCCAGTTTAAATGGTTTTATTTTAATAAAATTTTGTTTTAAAGCCCTTTGACCTTTAATAATGGGTGGATGCACCCTGATGTGCTACGCATTCTCCAACGCGCCTAGGCATGCTTCTGATCAGGTGGTCAATGTCCTCCTGTGGTATCTCATTCCAGGCAACCACCAACTCCTCTCGAAGTGCTTCTAGAGTCTGAGGAGGACGTTGCAAATTGAGCAATCTCCTACCCATCATATTCCACACGTGCTCAATGGGGGAATTTTTTTTATACTCGAACTACCACAAAGGCCTAAGGCCTAAGCACCTATTGGGTACTGTGGGGCTATAGGGGGATACATGGGAAAGGGGGAACGCTACACGGACTCTGGCGAGGGAACACGTGTGCATGCAACATGCACACATTCTGGCTCCGCCTACGAGATCCGTCGGGTGGTACCTCCGCGTTCGACAGAGACTGTCTACCACCTACGGACAATCACAACATCCATAGCCAAGAGAAAAATTTCTCCTGGGACGGGACTCGAACCCGCACAGCGCACGGCGGCTGATCAGGAGACCGAATAGTCTACTACTGGGGCCACCGCGGCTGCCTAGTTTTTAAAGCATTGTAACGATTGGCTCAATAATTTTTTTTAAATCGACTCAGGACAAACCCTGTACATGTCATATGACATCCAAAAAACATAATATCTCATTTCCGAAAATTTCCCGCCAGTGGGCGTGGGAAAGTGAGAATGGTGAAAAACTGTCTCTATTTTTTTTTTCAAAAAGGAAACTATGTTCTTGAAAATAGCCTTATGTGGCAAATTTCTCTAAACCATAACATTTCACCACCCCATAAGAGAGTTTTAGTGATCACAAATAGCAAATATGTGAATGTTAATATTGACATTTAAATCATAAGAAATCAATCATATAGGTTATTTGAAACATATTTGTGACTGTCAGAACTCTTCAATATCATCTGACACACCTGTATTCTTACAGGTAAGTAAAATCACAACTTATCTCTGCAATTTAACTAATTAGGAATAGTGACTAATGGATCCTCTTTGTAAATGACAAATCTTTTGATAACATAATTTACTAAAGCATAATACTTGGAAACATCACTTAAGGTATTCCTATGAAATGTTTTATATACTACTATATAAACCACTTTAAATGACTCAGTGACTATTAATCTCGACTATTAGAAATTAAAACTGGTACAAATAGTTTAGTTTGATTTCATAGACTTTTTGGGATAGTCCTTCTTCAAAATATGAATTATAGTGTTCCTAGGAACAGTTTCATTCACTAGGTGAACCAATCTGATGATTCAATGACTCTTGAGAATTGAAACTGATATGAATTGCTTGGATAAATTCTTTTTTGCGTCAGACTCTTGAATATTGTTTAGAAACATGACTGGATGTATTCCAATTAATGATTTATTGTTTATTACGTCAAACAATTAGGCCATTTAAAAGCAATTAATTTCAATTATAAGGAATTGAAATAAATTCAAATAGTCCATATAAACATTATTTTTATTCCATCTATGAACTACATATATCAAATGATTTTTGAGAGACCTGTGTTCAATAAAATATTAGCAAATAAAAGATTTAAAAATATCTATTTGTATAGCAGACATTGGGGATGTCCTGGTAATGAATTTTTAGCAGATATGAATAGATGGACAGAGTGATAACCATTTCCACTTGATAGTTCACTTAGTTAATTTTATGGCTGCATATAATTATGATTGTGTGAATATCACAATAAATTCTTCAAAATGCTATTCCTTTACACATTAATATGTTTTAATTATTAGTTATGAAAATCAGTGTCTTGTAGAATGACTTTGACTCAAGGTCACTTTAAAGGACTGAATATCTACACACCATATAACTTGAAAATATGCTTGTATAAAAACTGAAATAGAAAAATTGTGTCACATTTTAATAATAAATGTTCTTGTACACAAATACAACCTTGACCTTCAGAATTATTTCAAGGCCATATTGTATTTTCCTGAATTGGCACACATTTAAGGCTCCAGGAAAACCAAACTATTTCATTATCGAATGATGGCCCTTAAAATGACTTTTAAAAATAAACTCTTGTTGGGACTCTGTTATACCCAATTTACAGTAATCAACAAGAGCAAGAGAAATGTTGATCAGATACATGTGCCATAACGAAACAGCTGCTTCTTCCTGTAATTTTTTGAAACTGGTCTGGTGGTTTCTGTGGTTAATTTCTTTATAGACTCAAATTTCATTGTTTTGATGTTGGATGCCAATGATCGAAACAAGTTTCAGAACATTAAAACCATGTTTTCTCAAGGGTAAAAAACCAAAATTATAGGTTAGGAATGTGGATATTTAATTTGTTTAGGTTAGCTAGCCTTGCTCATTAGAATAAAGGAAATGGAGCTGTCTTGCAAGTGATACAATTGTTTTGCAGACAAAACAATGTCATCTTGCAACTGCAAGAGATGACATGCAATGGTTTTGCAGACTGTAAATAAAACAGTATTAAATTTTGTTGTACAAACCCTTGTTACAACATACCAAGGTTCAAAACTGTCTTAAGTTTCAAAATAATTATTTGTATATCCCAAACAAGCTACCTAGGTAAACTGAGAGAACTGTTTGTTTTTAATGTGAAACTCAGCATAACACTAAAATAGATGTACAAAATATTATGTGGTTCTGATATTAGCATACCTGCAGAAAATTGTTAACAATGTTTAAAAAATATTTTATTCTGAAGCCACATCTACACTATGCTATATTAATTCAATATATTTTAATTCTGTACTTGTTAACTGCCTATAACCCATTATCATATTTAATGAAGTACAAATTTCTTATGATGCATTTTTCTCTAATTTTGATGCTAGACAGGTATTTCTAATAAAATATCTTTAATATCAGTTTTTGTTTTTATGTAACTTAAGGCTGGGTTATACAATATTTGCATGTTCATAAGCATTATTGAAAAACAAAATTCAAATTTTCTTTCTTTATATGTAGTTATATTCAAGTGATAAAAGACAAAAACTCATTTTTTGCATGAATTTAGTACTCCCAAATTCAGGTATTCCACTATCCTTAAAAGCAAAAATAGGTAAATCATTAATAGCAGCATTATCACGTAAAACGGATCAATTATAAACCGTTTTAATCCAATTAATCCAGTGATTAAATACCATCCTTCATTGTCTCCAAGAAACAAACCAGATGACACATACATCAGACATCAATGAAAATTTAAAGAGTACCACTCGGAATTCACTCACCTTGTAAACTTGTCCATAGGTCCCATTCCCTACGACTTCAATCAACTCGAATATTCCTGCTGGGTCCTGCAAACAGGAAAAATACAGTTAGGGAAAACAAGAAAGCAGATGATTCACACCCAAATGTCATGTTTACAACGAGTTTTTTGGACTCGCTAGGCTGGAATTTTAAGACTTGAAGCAAATGAGGGCCGTTGCGTATTTGTTATTTGTAAAAATTTACTTACTTTCAGTGCTGTCAAGTCGATATCATCTAGCGAACAGTTCACGGACGGGGGCATTTGATGCGCCATTTTGAACGGGTTCACTCACTTCCACTTGCGGGGACGTATTCAGCTTAGTATTAGAAAAATAGCGTTGTCGTACCGTACTGCCATGGATACGATTGATTCTTGTATCGCACTTTGTTTCAGGATTTGGGAGAACGGTCAAAGAAAAATATATTTCTTGCACAACACACAAAACATGTTTTTAGGACTTTCGGCGCACCCTACTCCCCTTCCTGCATGTTGTCTTTTAGGCGACGTTGCCGGATGTCTCGCGTATTTTTCTCAACTGCTTCAATCATCTCCAAATGTTCGCAAAACCATAGGCAACCACAGTTGCACAAGGAAAGTTTCAAGTATCCATTAAAATGTACAGTATGCTAGGGAGAGATTATAAATCAGTATAACATTATTTTGGTGCTGGGCGTCCAGTAATGGCTTGCGAAAACGGTAATCAGGTAGTCGATTTATGTTGAGCATGGCTATACACATAGGGGCACGGGTATCATGTAAAATACCTACAAAACGTAAAAAAAAAAACTTGCAGACTAGGTAGTTTTTAGGGCGCAAAGAGTCATTCCACGTTTGCTCAGTAGGATCGTTGTGAACGTCCATCTATGAAGGAATCACTCAACTAAACTACACGCATTATTGGTTGCATAGTTTTGTGAGGCTGAGTGATCCGTGTCTGTAGTTTTTATCTCTGAGAAGAACGTTGGTTGAATAGCAAGATCGCATCTGGATGATTACGTGTATAGGTCTGCATGTGTATAAAATTAGTGATATTTGCTGTGTGAGAAAATCATTACTGAATATGACGGGTCATTTATATGTTGTGCCTTCTGAAGAGAGGTTATGTTCAAAGTTATAAATTACGAAAAACTGAGGAGAGTTACGGGAAATCATCACCGCGCCCGCGTTAGCATGTATATGGCTTGTAATTGGACAGTGTACAGTGAATATAATTATTTCTTATCTCTCTAATTTTTGAAATTCAGCAAATTTGTATGTGTAATTTCCAGAATGGATAAGAAAAAGTGGATGCGCAACTAATTTCTAGCTTTGAATCTCAATTAAGCGTATTTGAGACAAGAACCCAATGTAATTATCATCAACACATACAACTTACAGGTTAGACCTCCAGTAATGCCATCTCAGAAGCAGATTTTATATCACATCAGAGCTAAAGATTGATAACAAGCCTCATGACGTTTAGGCAACACGTACAACTAAGTGCTAAGTCAACGTCTTGGCAAAAACCTATATATCAAAAAAACAGCATAATGTCAAAAAAAATCGGCGTAATATCACTTTTCAAGATACGTGATACTCGAGAGGGTGTACAGTTGTTGAACAGTGTCGAGTGGGCAGTTGAGCGTTGCGAGTAACTTATCTAGTTCAGATCTCCGAAGGAATAATGTCTAGCAAACATTAAAAGGTATATTCACATTCTTCGAATGTAGCTACGTTTTAGATGCTAAACGAGATGTCCTAATAAATGACGTCCTCAGAACATATCGTTCACATATTCTCCTGACGAACGTTCTAAGAATCATTCGTAAGGGAAATGTTCATATAGACTATTTACATACAGGTAAGTGATACCCATTTGCTCACATGCTAAATATATTGATTTTTGCGACATGCCGGTACAAAATGTTTTTGTCAGGTGACGCTGACATTCCACCAGGTAATAAAAATGGATTTTCATAGCACGTGTCCAAAGCTAGGAGGACGTACTTTTCGCCACCTACGTCTGCTTACTCTGTAGATGGTCAAGTATCAGTCTGTAGTACTGTTCACATGCCTAAATTGTCGCTCACTTCTGTTCACTTTTCTATCTTCTTGTATATCGAGAACTGGTATAAAAACGTTATCTGACAGGATTCTTGGATCTAAATAATTATAATTATATCTGGCAACGTCGCTGTTCCGTATTTTCTATCTCCTTCTAGTCCACTTTGTCAGCAAGGGCTTATTTGACATCCAATAAATGGCTTGAACCGTACGTTCACCTCTGCCAATCAAAAGTTGATATTGCCGGTACCGGTAAATTTAAACTAATCAAACAATAAGAATAAATACTAATAATACTATTAACCGGAGCAACGTTAGCTAGCTTTGCAGTCGAGCACGCAAGACTGACATTTTTCACGGAGCGAGCGCAAATAGCAGCCTTACTGCTGTAGAGCGACAAAGTACAAACTAGTTGCAATTGGATCTAATATGACTTGCAATTTGTCATTATAACGTTATCAATTCTATAATTATTGTAGTACAAATGCAATAAAATAATTTTCCTTTTTCTTCTGTAGGTGTCCAGGTAGATAACACAACATCCAAGGCAAGGATTTAACTTCCGAGATTCGTACTCACGAGCCCCGGGTTGCTAGATGGACGCGCTAACCACCGAGCCCAGGTTGTCTATACCAAATAACTGTGTCGGAAGCTGATTGAAAAAAAACTATAAAAATTGTTTTTGCAGAAACTACACCTGCTACTGTTTATTTAAGTATAAAAAAACAAAGTCCTTAACTAATAGAACTACATTTGTATTTTTGGCATACTCGTAAATAAAAATCCTGTACAAATAATAATTATCACCCACAGTATATAATTATTCGATATCGACGTTGTTCACGTCGAGTGTTTCAATTCGTTCTCATGATCTAAAACATCGCTGCTCGCATATTTGTCTATGTAATGTAACAGTTCAAAGAACACTTCTACCATGATAAGAACTATTATCATCCATTCAAGTCTAATGTGATGCTTGTCACTTAGATGGTCGGAGAGAAGTTCTATCAGAGCTACACAGTGATTGATTTTCTCGTTCATCACCTGTAAAATAAAATAAAAATGCCCTCATAACAACATTTCTAATATAATATTGATAGATGTTATGCATGAGGGAGGACACAATGCAAGCTCATTTCGACATTACTAGGGAATAATCCAGACAAATCTCATTTCATGTCCTGGGATTTTCAAGATATCTGAATCAGACTGAAGAATGAGAACCATTACACCTTATCCTAGTGACACTACAGGACTAAGCATAAATAAAATAATCAATTAAAATTTGTATATGGGTATTTTTAAAACTCCTTATTCTCATTCGCGATCAATAGTCTATTTTATGGGACTACCACTACCATAGATAAACATATTCTACCAGAAGGGACCTAAAATATCCTAGCGCATATACACTGAAAAACAAATACCATTGACGTCATATTGAGTACGAGAGAGAAGCGTGCAATACATGTGTTAGAAAGAGATAGAAGCATCTCGTTGCCTAGCAACCGAGCGAGGAGACCACGGACGCCATCCTAGCACTGATTCAAACATTCATACTTTACGCTTCTCTCTCGTTATCGGCGACAGAAACATTTCAATCTCACTGTATGAGTCAGTGGCAGAACACAAAAACAAAATTAAGAAATCCACTTTGAAAAGAATTACTTTATGCTAAAATAGGAATTGGAGAATCGCCAAAAAGAGTGGAAGAGCCTAGCGCCAGCTATGAGGCAGTATCAGAACTAAACAATTCTAAAATAATGTGTGTTCTGCTAGTGTCTCATAGGTGGCACTAAGATATTTCAGAATTCTTTTTGGACACTAGAATACAGTTGCTTACTTTTGGGTATAATAACGTTAATCAATGTCACTACCTGCTAGTCTGTTTAATATTGATTCCTGGCTACAAATAATGAATCATAATGAATAATATGAATGAAATGAGACGTTTTACATAAGACAAAATAATTGGACCAAATATTTTATACAGAATTACTCCCATAGTACCCTATTTTAACTTGCCTTTAAAACCAAAAACTGATAAATGTAACACCTGAAACCTATCCTGTGGTTTTCATGTTGATCAGTCTCCATGTTTCCTTGCTGTTGAATGAAACCTTGGCGGCCATTTTCAAAGTACAAATTATTGTCATTAAATGGCCAGAAAACAGTGAGATTTAAAAAATGTTGACCATAAAATCTGTAATTCCCTGTTCTCTGTGTGAATACTAGTTTTCTGAGCATTTATATTGTGCAACAATGTCCCTCAACAATGATGTCAGAAAGAAGCAGCATTGTCAAGAGACACTATCATGTGATACAAGTCATATGCACAAATAAGTACTCTAACATACCTTAGTTCTCTTTCCAATGGAGAAATATGAGCAAACTTGTCCATACAACACTCCAAGCTCTTCTTTCTCCCAGTAAAAGTCTGGTGTATCCAGAACATCTGAGCTCAGATTCAAGTAGTGCCTCAAAGCAAAAAGTTCACCATGTTTCCTAAGGACTTCCTGCCTTGTCATTTTTATCTTATTGCCTCTACAAAAAAGTGTTTTCCTCAACATAATAAATATCCATATATCTAAATTTTTTAATAAAAAAGATATCATGTGCATTGTATTTGCGCTAAGAGGGGCAATCATCTTCATGCCTCAATTTTTTATAAAGTGCGAAGTATTTCAGACATATCATCAATTTTGTATCATCTGTCACAGAGAAATTTTAACTGTAATGCCTTATTTTTAAACTAAGTATTTAGGATAGATCATTATTAATCCCCATAAGTAACTAATCTGTTAGTTCTGAAAGTAATAATATCTTACCTTTTCAAATCATCAGTTACAAACTCTATCTCATCAATATATTTTTCTAAAGAAGCTTCCCATATTCCTAGTTTAACTGACAACATCATAGCATTTGAAAATGTATACTTATCCAATGTCAAGTCTTTGTTAAGAGCAAGTGCAAAGTTTCCATCTTTATCTAAGCAACTACTCTCCCTAAAATTCATTCAGTCATTTTTATTGCAAATATATGAGTAGATTGAGGTACTCACATTTCATCTGTGTGATATTTGTAATTCATAACTTCACTTTCATTCTGAACAAGCCTTTCTGAATAACTGTCCTCTTCAAATTGCCTAAGAAAGGTAAGAATATTACTACTTTCTAGGTCTGTTATGTTCCATAGTACTACACTACCTACAAGTCAATATAGATTAAAAAAATCTAGATCTATCTAAGTCCACACACTTCTGAAGTGTATAAGTGTATGGTATCTTGTATTTAACTACTCATTTGCTCTAAAAGGTTTTGTTAGGGTTCAGGATATTTGTAAATAGTGGGTGTTGAGTATAGACCTCAGTACCCAGGGAAGCTAGATTTAGATTTTTGAGGCTTTTGGTGTGTGTTTAAAAAACCATATGATAGAATATCTATATATTATTTTTGTATGTTTTGCTTCTCAATTGTTTTTGACTTTGACAATAACAAACAAACCAAAGTTGATTTGATCTCTGATCATGTGTTATAATTATAACCATGTGAAAAAAGTGCATACAGGTTTAAAGGCATACCTTCTCTGAAAAAAAATATTTCTCTGGGTTCCTTCCCTACCCTGTACTTTGCGACAGCATGTACAACATCCACGTTATTTTCTATAGTCCTGGGTTCGTACAAATCCTGTTCAGTCAGACCCGTTAGTAAACTGTTTAGATTGTATTCTTCTGCTGTTGAGTAGGCCACTACATTATAAATTCCCGGTATCCGTTCTTCTTCTTCTATGACTTTTTTCTTGCGTACAGGCCTCTTTTTAATTTGTATGGATGATATTGTGTCATGGGTACTTAGGTTTCGTAAAATTGCAGAGGGTTCCGCGAATTTTGCATAACGCTTCAAGGTGGACACTACCGGAAACTGTTTTGTGGACAGTTTTCTGTATATCTGTACAAATTCCACATGTTTTGGACTTGAAAAAATGCAGGTAATCTGTTTAAATGCAAACATGATCACATTCACATGTTTTATCACGATCACGATCACACCGGGAAAAAACGTGGGCGCAAAACATGTAAGCTGAAGAAGGTACACTTCCGTGCTATCCATAGGGCAACACGATTGACTTATGACAAGCCGCCATTTTTTGCTCCGACATAGTGGCCAGATTATGCAGAAAGCTACATGCAACTCTTCGTATAATAATGCCGGCCCGAGTAAAGATGACATGGCCACGCAAGACGACTGTTCAGATATACTCTACTATAGAAGACTATCCCTAGCAAATTTTTTCTCGAAATCGTTGCACAACACTTAAAAAATGAAAATTGCCGCTTTGACGTCCTAAATCACTCCGTCAGTACCCCGGGATAGACATGCGCCTTGACAGTTGACCTTGTCATTATTGTCACCTGGATTGCAATGTTGCCAGCTCATCTGAAGATTTTGCTAGGATGTTATAAAAAAATGGAGTTTTGAATAAAATATTGAGGAATACCAACGGAGATATATAAAATTTGAAGGGTAGCAATGTTTGCCAAAAAGCCAAAGGTGATTCTGTTAAATAATCCCATTATATATACGTGCAAGAGCAAGCAAAACAATAAGACTGGTGGTGTTCATGATTTATGCAAATTAGTATTTTTACTAATTGTTATCAAATTTTTAATCATTTATATATCCTGTCCACAATTCGCACGTAAACAAAACAGTTTAGCGTCGTTTTCTGGTGTCCTAGGAGACCATAAGTACTTGTTATCAAAGGTATTGTAATGTTTGGTGACAACAGCTGTCAAATTTTGCCGCCGGCAAATTGGAAAAAATGCTGACAGATACTGTCATACAATTATTAATAATATAATAAAACATGTTTTTTTTCCAATTTTTGGAAGAAGTCTTCAAAAAGTATTTTATCCTATAAAACCCCACATTAACGTTCCGCCACCAAGCGACGCAAAATGTAAATAACAGCTTTTTTAGTTTTTTTGTCAAACATTGCTATGCCTCAAATTTTATATATCTCTATTGGTATCCCTCAATATATTATGCAAAGCTACTTTGATTATAACTTTCCAGCAAATTTATCAGATGAGCTGGAAACACCGCGATCTAGGTGACAGGAATGACAAGATCAACTGTCAAGACGTATGTTTATCCCGGGGTAACGACGAGTCATTTGTACGTCAAAGTCCCAGTTTGACAATCTTCATTTGATTTTTTAAGGGGTGTGTAACGATTTCGACAAAAATTTCGCTACGGATAGTCTAGTAGAGTATATTTAATACTTGTCATACGTGACCATGTTATCTTTACTCGGGCCAAATTAAATATCATTCTTTCTTTTTCATTCTGTTTTACAGAAAATATATGTTTGGCTACTATTAATTTCTGCGGGAATTTGAAAAATGGCTGCAATATGCCATCAAAATTGTCAAAAACGGCATTCTTTTTTAAGCGATAATGTTGTCAGATTGTAATCTGGCAACATCGCCTTCTTTCTCATTGCGTGTATATTGTTTTGTGGTTTGTGGTGTATCTGTCTCTGTCTGTATCTGTATATTTGTGGTTTTGTGCATGTGAGTCGACTGCTGTTACTAAAATATTTGCATTTGCAGTATCAGAAAATGATGAAAAAGGTATGACCTATTAGAAACTTTGTGTTATTTTAAAGGCCGATTGATAAACTGGACGTTGCAGTTCAGTAGCAATTTATACACTTCCAACTGCAAATGCCAAGAACTTAGAACATACATAACCTCAATCTCATACTGAATATTGTTTATTGGGAAATTGATAAGTATTATTTGTGCGAAAATTTTAGTAAATAGTCTAACTGAAATGGCTTCAGCAAATGTAACCTATCAGTAAACGTTTTTCTAATGACCACTTGCAGATTTTGAGGTTAACTGCTACTGCAAAAGTTGAAACTTTGCCGAGTCTAAAGATCAACAGTAACGACTAACTTTTAACTTGAACGCAAACGTCGAGCTTATAAACAGACTTTTACTTAAAACATGCTTTTTCGGTTTTAGGCAATAAGATATTTTTCCATGCCCCAAGCGGAGGCAGAGCCTCAAGATGAAGCCAAAGAATCACCAACAGCATCAAAAAAGCAACCAGACATTACCTATGATGTGACAAAGATAAAGAAAAAACCCTGGGGTAGGCGAAGGGAGGATAGACGTCTGGAAAAAATGAAGAAACTAAAACAGAAACCAAATCCTAATCCTAAATTTAAAGGAAGAGTTAAACCCTCAAAAGAACTTTTAGAGAAGTATAGTAAAGGTAAAGGGGTAAATGTAAAAGGTGTGAAATTAGATATACATAAAAAGAAAATTAGGAAAAAGGAAGATAAGATTAAGTTTGCTGAAGAACAAGCAGCCATGGCAGAAATTCTTCTAACAGAAGATGCTGGGTAAGGCATAATTATAGATCCTGCTAGCTGACAGTGTAAACTGGGATACAGTTCCAATTTACAGCTTATTGTTTTCACTTTTGCAGTTGTTGATTCTGGTAATAGGATGGCACTGTGTGTTGTCATTTAAATATCATAATTATAGCTAGTTTTTTTATTTTAATTTAAATAATTGTTTAAGCAACAAGGTTTGTAGAAGGTCTTTAGATGATCCAAAATATGGATTATGGATCAACAAAACATTTTTCTACATAAGTAAATTGGTTAAGTCAACATTGCAAGTTTAGGCTAGAGCAGTAATTAACTAAAATTGCTTTACATTTGTCAAAAGATCCTTGTTTCTAGCTGCAAAAGTTGCACGGTGCAGTTGGAATGTTCAGGACACATTGAACAAACAGCTATGATTAATTATATTTGTTTTAGCAGTTCGTCAGAATTTTTCAATTTTAATGTCCAAATTCACTAAAAATACATACAGATTACATCACTATATATTTCAAAATTTCAGAAATATTTTAGAGCTTCAAGTCTAAAACATGGAATATAATTTGTACATATTTCTCTTCCAGATTCTTAGAAGCAGATTCAGGTGAGACCACCACCCAGTTCACTCAAAAGCAAATTGTAGATAGTGTGGACATAGCAGCAGCTACAAAACACTTTGACCTCCATCTGGACTTTGGTCCATATAGAGCCAAGTACACCAGGAATGGCAGGCATTTACTCATTGGTGGCCAGAGAGGCCATGTGGCCGCATTTGATTGGATGACAAAGAAGCTCCATTGCGAAATGAATGTGATGGAATCTGTACATGATGTATGTTGGCTGCACATTGAGACCATGTTTGCAGTTGCACAGAAGAGCTGGGTGTATATTTATGATAATCAGGGAATCGAGTTGCACTGCATCAAAAGGTTGAATAGGGTCTCTAGGATGGAGTTTTTGCCTTACCATTTTCTACTAGGAAGCTGTGTAAGTATCTCTTTAAGCTGATCAAAAGATGGTCCTGTGGTTGCCTTGCTCAATCACAACCTTGTTGGCCAAAATGTCAAAAAAGTTTAAACAACAATCACCATACACTTGTATCAATATCTGATATGTTTCGGTTAAATTTTTTACCAAGTCATTTTCTAAACGGATTTATCAAGTGTTCTCAAGTATTTAGATGTCAATCACCAAAAATTTAGTTTTAGATTGAGCTGGTTTTTGCAGTAATTTGATGATTTCTCAGTATATTAGAAAATGTTTCAATATTAATTTCCAGAGTGAAGAAGGGTATTTGAGCTGGTTAGACGTATCTATAGGTCAGTTAGTTGGTCAGTACAACACCAACTTAGGAAGACTGAATATTCTGACGCAAAACCCATGGAATGCCACACTATGTTTAGGACATGCCAAAGGAGTGGTTTCTTTTTGGGCACCAACTTCAAGGGAACCATTGGCAAAGATGTTGTGTCATAAAGCTCCATTACTAGCTGTGGATATAGATCCGTCAGGGACGTAAGTTAATAACAACAAATCCAATGAAATACAAAAATATTCCAAAAAAATGTCTTTTCAGGTATATGGCGACATCTGCCACAAACAGAGAACTGAAGATTTGGGATGTTAGAAAACTAGAGGGACCTGTTCAGGAATACAAGCTTGTCACATCTGCAAATAACCTAGCATTTTCTCAGAAAAAGTTGTTAGGTGTGGGAATGGGCAACATTGTAGAAGTATACAGGTAAGTTGTAGAAAAATCAAAAATTAGTAAAGATGCGATCAATGCAAAGTTGACGCGTTACTCCATTTTTCAGGAAAATCTCTATACAATCCCCAAATGGCAAGGTGCGTGGGTGGGGACTGTGGACTGATTGACATATCTAAGTCTTTTAATATAGATGAGCATAGTTAACATATCAAGGGTACCGGGGAATAACGACAATACTCCATCATCCGGACTGATTTTGAGAAAATCGGTAATTAAGATTTACTTACTTGTTGGAAAGTAAAATTGATGAAAAAATAAGTCTTAAAGAATATATTCGCTAAACAGTGTAACTAGTAACATAACAAACAAAGGGTGTTGTTCAACTTTGGACTCATGAAACTTTTCCCCTGCTTTAAGGGTCTATTGGCGGGTCATCGACATATTCATCACTGCTGCCTTCTGGATGATCAAGAGATATTAACTGTTGATAAAATGCCCTTGAATCTGCTATCTCTAGAAATTTCCTGCAGATCCTTCCACTTCTTACTTTTAATTGGGATTGGGCCCTGGTAAAGTTTTCTCGTTTTTGTTGATCTTTTTGTGTCTTTTTTAGATTCTTCCGAATTACCTTATCAAATCACACGGCAATTTTTCAATTCATCTCTCAAGTCATCCGGTACCTCAGTGTATGCTCTTTGGTTCACGAGACTCATATCTCTCACTCAAGGTATGAATGCCCCCTGATTGGGAATATTTCTTTCACAGTTGTAAAACGATTTTTCTTGGTAACCAAGTAATGCAAAAACCGAATAACTGTAAAGTTTTTATTTTGCTCTGCACAGGAGTCACAGAAAATGCCAAGTTCTTTTACTTGCATAGGCAGGATGTTATAAAAAAGTGATACAGCATAGAACAGACATCAACAGCTCCTTTCTTAGCAATAGAGTTATCACAGGTATAAAAGATAGAAGTTGAGTTTGACAGAATGAAACTGGTGAAATTTAATTGTCGCTTATATTATATATCATTTGTCGTGATATTTGGACAGTTCAAGTTTTTTTGGTAATCCATCGTGATACTTTCGATAGCCTGGAACTTCCAGGCACGTTTGCAGTAAGTTCTCTTTATACTGTAAAATCGCTCACTCCTTTTTTGATGTAGTGTCTTCTCAAGTATTTTTTTCTCCAAATTATTACTGGCTGACTGCCTAGTTTGTTCCGTGTGGGAATTTAAGGTAGCTGTAAGTGAAAATATATCAGCTATAAGGAATCACACGTACTACAAGTATCTTTTTCTAACCGAACGATATATTGAAGTTGTTTTGAAATATTTCTCGGAAGGATTCATAGGAAATCTTGTTTTCAACATTGCCAATAGAATACATTTTGTGTAATTTTGCGATATTTAGATTTTCAGTTAGGTATAGCCGACGCAACGCCGCCTTTCCATATGCGCAGCTACTCATGCCATTCTTCCCCGGCACAGGAAATCTTATAGCTGTTGTTTTGTGAACCTAAGCCCTTTTTACAATTTAAGAAGCTGATTACAAGATAGCATCAGAAAAATAAACTGAAAGCTCAATTTAGCCAAATAATGGACTAATGCCGTTTTTCCCCGGTACCGTTCATATACTAAAAGTAATCTCTTATAAACTGATGAAAGGGTTTTATGGTAAAGTGCTACTTAACGCCATTTTTTTCTAGGGATTGCTGTATTACGGCCGCAAAACGTCCCTACCTAAGGCACCGTTTCGTCACTCCGATAAGCAATTTCAAATTCTGCCCATATGAAGACGTGTTGGGTGTAGCACACGGCCGTGGTTTCACAAGTCTGCTGGTACCAGGCGCGGGTGAACCTAACTTTGATTCTCTCGAAGCTAATCCGTTCCAATCGAAATCACAACGTAGAGAGGCGGAAGTTAAAGCTTTGTTGGAGAAGGTGAGAATACTATGTATAGATTGCGTAATTAACCTTATAGCCGATTCTATAAATGTAGATTAACCGGATAAATCGTTTTTCCTTCCAGATTCAACCAGAACTGATCACTTTGGATCCGACTGTGATAGCAGAAGTTGACACACCAACACTTCAAGACAAGATTGAAGCTAAAAAGAAATTACTGGTAAGTTCATTCCACTCTTACCACAAATTTGTTTCAACACAAAGATTCTGTTGCTGTTTATGACATATTTTATGTCACTGTATTGTTCCTTATGATTAGTTAATTTTCCGCGGAAAGTTAGTTGTGTATTACTGCTATACAGCAGACGCTCGATAATGTAAACTAATTTAATCCAAGTGTGGTTCACATTATCGAAATATTTACATTAGCGAACGTGATTTATATAATATTTGATTTATTAAAAGAAACGTTTAATACATACTATTTATAACAAAATAAACAAATATTCTAACAGCGTACAACAAGTATTTTTTTAATTAGAAGAAAAATAATTAACATTTTTTGTCTGCGTAAATTTGCGCTTAGCATTGTCTTCCAATGCCTGCGCCCGTAATTTACGAAGAACTAAAATATCGGTGTATGAAACTTCTTTTCTTTCAGCCCAATCTAAAGCTTGGTTAAAAACTTGTATAGCTTGCGCGTCAGTCACTACACTTCTGACTTCAATGGGATCGTTCTCATCATCCTCACTGTCCATATCCTCCTCCTTATCAGCATCATTCGTCTGCTCATCTTCATTCCATAAATTAATATCAGTAATAGTACAAACAATGTTGGGATTCACTGTTTTCAATAAATCAACAACATCCAATGACACACTAATAACATTATCATTATTGGATCGCAAACGTTCTTTAATTACGCTTAAGGGGACATCGTCTTCTTCATCATCTTCATTATTAGTACAAAAGAGATTGTTCCAACATTTTTGAATAGTTTGCTGGTTAAGTTCATTCCAGGCCATATGTAAATCTAAAACGGCTTCTCGTAATGTTACTCTGTTTAATGCATTTTTTCATTCAATAGTATTTGAAGCCGCCAAGAATAAACTATGAACCAAGAAAGAAAGCAAAGGGGAAAGGGGGTTCAGTCAAAATGGCTAGGAACAAGAAGATACTGCAAGAGGAAGCAACGAAGGAATTTGTCAAGAAGAAAAAGGAAATATTAAAAGAAAATACAGAATGTGCTAAACAGAACAAACCACAACATGTATTGGATAGGTTTTTACCAAAACAAAAATAAAATATTTGTTAAGCAAGTTTATTCAGTCTTCTTAATGTAACATCACTTTTCTGAATTACATCACTTCTACGTATATGCATAATGTTTTGAAAAATGAAGATTCAAAGTAAAAATGGAGCATCCATGCAAATGTCCACTAAATATATCACAGCACATTTTTGGCCCAGTTCAGGTAATAACTTCTATGATGCCAAACAGCCCTGGCCTCTCCTATAATCTGTAACTCCTGTAGTACTCCTTTTTGGTTCTCACAGTTTTTGTATGCCTACAAAAAACATTAAGAAACTGTTCAGAATCCACTTATTTCCTGTTTGTCTGGCCGAATCGAACCACATACCCTTAAAAATCCTCTTTATTGTACGGTGTTTCGGTCAATAAAGAGGAATTTGAAATGTATGTGGTTTAAAAAAATGAAAATTGTGCATTTGAAGCACTACAAGAGAATCTGTAATGCTAAGGTCTGTAGCGCCATCCCCGAGATATACTCCAAATTTTTTATAGAACCTATATTTGAACTTCCCTCTAACAGTATGGAGCTACATTTGAATTAAATATTCAAATTATATACAAGATATTTTAAATAAATAGTTAAATATAGTTTTCGTAGAAACACTGACAATTCCTTTTGTCACTAGGCTGACCACTTCTCTTAGGCCCGTATCGTCAGTCATCCCTACAATTGTAGGGCGCTTTTATGGCCTCCTTGATTGTCATAGTTTTCTACTTCTCCGTGTCAGCGCTCAATTTTGAGGTTATGTCACAAACATCTATTTGCATCAAATTGTGCTTGCTTTTGAGTTATATCATGTTTTATCAGCCTGAAATTTCCTACAATTTAAAAAGAAAACATATCTTTACAATAGGAGAGCGCTGATGCTGACACGGGACAAGTGTAATCTAGAAATTTTTGAAGGAGAGAAAGGAGTATGACAATCAAGGAGGCCATAAACGCGCCCTACAATTGTAGGGACGACTGACGATACGGGCCTTAGAGGCTTCCAAGATACCTTATTGATTATATTTGTTCAATATTGCCCAAACTGCTTTACGCTTCAGCTTCAAATTTTTAGCAATGTCGACTTGACCTTGACTATCTTTGTATAACTCTGTGATCTTAGTTTTCACATCGAAAGAAATTTCTGGACCATGTGGCATGGTCGTCAAATCGCTCAACTTATTCCACAATACTTGATGAACACAATCTAATCCTCTTCTGACACAAAACTGCACTAAACTAATGTTGAAAAGAATTTGTCTATATATTTTTGTCCCTCATAAAAAAGTGCTTATATTCAGACTTGTATTGTATTCATTGCAGATAATGTAAAAACAAGGAATTTAGTTTTTCTACTAATGACAATTTGTTTATGGAGCAATGAAGTATGAATTCGTTTTCTAAAGGTATTTAGGTAAATATTTATATTTGTCTTTAAAATTACCTTCTTCATATATACTTAGTGTCTTCTTGGACCAACTTGTTGTCTGTTGAAGAACTCTTCAATAGGATTGTTTTGAGGGCATCTGTCATTTTTGCAGCCAATGGATTAGCAATTTCTCTACTCCCTTCATGACTTTTGAGACTACTCTGGACATTTTCCAAAACCATGCCTAAAAAACAACTGAATTTCAATATGTTTATAATGCTAGGTAACTTTTTCCAAAAATTGTGGAAACTGTAGATAGTGTCAAAGTTTTTAGGACACCAAAATGTTCGGATCATTAAATCCTGATTATTCAATGATTGCACAGTGCATGTACCTGTTTATATATGTAAATAAAGTTATTACTTACTTGAAAATTGAGGTTCTGGAAGATGTAATACAGGAAAAGCTGTTCTTGTCAGACCTCTCTTTGTTCCAGGCACTTTATCACTTTTCAAAAAATGCAAGTCACACACCAATTGGCTTCTATAAGTTTGTTCGAGACTTCTATCGCTCAAAACTGGATTTTGCACTTGCTCGATCCATTTGTGAAAAAGAGCGGCGTCATATTTAGGAAATGTATGCCTTTTACTGGTTGTATCAGTACAACCAGGCACCACGCACCTTTTAAATCCCCGCTTTCGATAAGCCTCCATTACAAAGATTAAGTTTATAAATTCAGTTTAACGCTCAATAGATCTCAGTATCACGGACACAAATGTAATAAAAACGCCGGCGCCGCACGAAATTCAACTTTCGATTCAAAATTACGAGTACATCAACGTCAAAGCATTGAGAATTGGACTGCCAAAAAGAACGTCGGGAAAATCCTGCATCAGCGCCACTCTGTGGTATTAATCAGTACTAACTATATAAGAATAGTTGGTTGCCTATCAACCAGACCTTCAAAATCACTTATTTAACTTTCTTTTATAAAGTAGGTGTTATGTGGTTTGAACTACCCGCCTACTGAAGCCTCGATACATAACGATTTGGGCTTTATATTCCAGTCGACAGGCAGTTCATTGTAAACTAAATGGGTCGACAAAACAGTTTAATGCAGCTTATTATATTTCTAACCCGAACAAACTATTGATCACAGCTGAAATGAGATTCGCCACGTCAAAAAAATCACATAATAAGCATCTTTTGGTCGGAGAATAATAACGCCAGTTGACGACTGGACTATCAGCAAAAGTCATCGTTCGTTCTTGATGATGCCACGCAGTGTTGCCACTTGTAACATAATTATCAAATTGTACCATATTTTCTACTGAAATATATAGTAAATAAAAAGATGTAACATGATCGATAATTGTAACATATTATTTTTCCATCTCCCAGCCTAACTATGTTTTCAAAATGATTAGTTCTAATTGTATGCAACCAAAGCAACGTAACAAAAAGGATAATAACTATTAGTGCTCACCTCTTTCAGTTAATAGCATGGTTATTATGGAATTAGAATAAAAATCAAGCCTACCGCCATCTATGTAAATATTACGGAATTCGAGTCTCGGTGAATTTGAACCTACACAGGGGAATACCCTGATACTCATTGTTTCTTTTTCAATACGAGCAAGAGTAGTTGATCGAATGAGTCCTTATTAATGTGTGTTGATGTGATCAAATAGTGAAATAAAATGGCCAGTACCAGATTCTTGGGATTCAGAAAGGGAGGCAAAAAGATTAAAGTTTAAAAACGTAAACAGACGAGAAAATAGACCACAAAAATATAGATGTGAATGGGAAAGCAATCCTCATTTCAAAGGATGGTTGAAAGCTGTTAAAGGTAGAAAAAATAACATAAAACCATTTTATACTTTTAATGATATGCATTTTTGTTTTTAGAAAAACCCACTCGAGCAAAATGGCTTGTGATAGTGAAATTCAAGCAGATTTAACTGTATTGAAAAATCACAGTAAGGGAGCTAAACATTTAAAAAATGTAAAGGTGAACTGTGAAAAATCAACCAAAAATTTCTACTATGTTTTCTAATAAAAACGAAGCTAGTGGTCAAGTGAGTAGGGCAGAAATAAAAATTGCTGCATTAATATCACAGCATAATCTACCCATCAAGCTGTGTGATCATCTGATTCCTTTATTAAAAGACATATTTCCTGACTCAAAAATTGCCCAAGGAATGCAGATGGGAAGAACCAAAGCAACAGGTGTTATGAAACATGTTTTAGCCAAATCTCATTTTGAAGAACTAATCGATGAACTAAAAGCAAAAAAGTTTAGCATTTTAGTAGATGAATCTACAGACATAGGTGTAGTAAAAAATATATGTGTATGTGTTAGGTACTTTAGTGAAAAAACAAATGAGGTAACTACAAAATTTTTAAATTTGGTTCAATGTTTTTCAAATCAAAATCCAGATGAAGCAAATACAGGGGCGACTGCAGAAGTTCTTTATAAAAAAATTATGTATTTATTTGAGTCTAACAATATACCTTTCCAAAATATTATAGGATTTGGTTCTGATGGTTGTAACACTATGTTTGGTGCCAATAACTCAGTAGTAAGTATGTTAACACTAAATCTTCCTGGCATTATAGTTCAAAAATGCATCTGCCACTCTTTACATCTTTGTGCCAGTGAGGCTTGTAAAGTTTTGCCCCGTCTTTGTGAAGATTTAGCCAGGAATATTTTTGGTTACTTTAAAAATAGCTCCAAACGGCAAGCACAATTTACAGAATTTCAGACATTTTGTAATGTGGAGCCTCACAAAATTTTACGTCCTTTACAGACTAGGTGGCTTTCATTACTTATGGTAGTGGAAAGGATAATTGAGCAATGGAATCCCCTTCAATTATATTTTGTTAAAGAATGGACCGAACATATACTGCAAGCTTCAGAAGTTGTTGCCAATAGACTTAATGATATGGAAACAAAACTTTTTTCTTTTTTCTTCATTGGATTTTACCAAAATTTGTAAAATTAAATGAATACTTTCAAAGTGAGCGTGTCATAATTACACACGTTTATGATGTAGTTTGTGAAACCTATAAAGAAATTTGTTTAAGCTATTTACAACCAAATTATATTCATAAAACCGAAATAGATAAAATCGATCCCAACAATGCTAGTCAGTTCATTGACTTGAAACAGATATACCTTGGTGTTCGCGTACTTCAGAACATTGATAAATTAAGTCAAAAAAAAAAGAAGATTTCTACATGCAGTGCCGTCAATTTTTAATAACTTCTGCAAATGAAATGAAAAAACGGTTTGATTTTAATGAAAATATTTTGTCAAAAATATCAGTATTTGAAAAAGGGTATTCTAAACCAAAACCAGCATCGCTTTTTCCATTAATTAAGTTACTACCCAGAATTGTAGATCCTCAAGATATTGAACAAATACTAAGAATTGATGATCAGTGGCGGATGTATTGCCAGTCAGAACCAAATTTCAGTGATGAAATAAAGGATGAAACATCAATCGATAAATACTGGTACAAAATCTCCCAAATTCACGAAATGTCTGATGTTTACGTATTTAAAGAATTCGGAAATTTTGTATTAGATTTATTAGTAATTCCTCATTCAAATGCCGCATGCGAAAGAATGTTTTCAAAAGTAAATTTAATCAAAACAGATGTCCGAAATCGCTTGTACAGTGATACAGTAAATTCACTTTTATTATTAAGTGTATATCGTGAATGTTATAAGTTTAATGTTACTTAACGTCCTATAAACATGTCGCTCTAGATGAAAATGAAACTGTTGATATTCATTTTGAACCTGAATAATGTTTTTTATGTTTTCGAGTTAGGTATATCTTGTAGTATTTTTCGAGAGTTTGTTTGATTTTCCCAAATGTTCCATTTTTTATGAGATTTTTACATTAAAGAACCTATATTAATTATGTGTATTTTTTGTCTTAAAGGAACACTATTTGTAACATAATTTTGAAGAAAAATTGATAATTTTGGCAATATCGTACCATAATTCCTTTACTGGCCGGTGGCATCACTGATGCCACGAGTCTTGCAACGTCAACATGACATACGGATGACACCTGGACAACAACATACTTTTAGGTTAGAAAAATTGAAAACAATAAATTATTGGAATCTTCACAGATTCAGTAAAAATGAACACGTTAGGTCTTAGTATGATAATGAAAATGGGTTGCTTTTGTACTAGAGAATCTGTGAATATAAACGGTGTGAAATACGTTGTAAAAGAAAGGCTTGGAGAAGGGTAAGTTTAGGTAGAAAGCAGCTGTCACAAGATACGTAAATAGCTTTTTAGAGGGTTTTCTTGTGTGGACTTGGTAGAAAACACTACAACGAAGAAAAAATACGCTTTAAAAAGGATAGTTTGTCACAGCATTGATGATCAGAAGACGGCAATGCAAGAGATCAATTATTATAAGAAGCTACGACATCCAAATATAATCGAATTGATAGACTCCACTTTTAAAGGCATGTATGCTTTATGCTGTAATGTTTTTAATTAAGAAATATCCTTAATACATGCATTTTAGGTTCAGCAGATATTGTTGTCCAAGCAACCTCAGAAGCATACTTAGTACTGCCTTATTATAAACGAGGAACCTTACATGACTATTTAACTTTGAGATCATTCAGCAAACATCATTTAGATGTTAAGGACATAATTAGAATGTTTTTAGAGATATGTGCAGCAATCAAATTCCTACATGATTTTACTCCAGATCCTATAGCACACAGAGATATAAAAACTGCCAATGTTTGTCTCACTGAGCAAGGAGACCCCATTCTAATGGATTTGGGTATGTTTTATTAATTAGAATATAATGAAACAGTGTGTGGAAAAATTAAGACACGATTTCAGATCACAGCACCATTGTTTAAAAATAATAAAAACACTTAATGAATCAGAATAAGGCACCCCATCAATTGACAATTACAGGTTGCTAATATCCAGACTATGTTAACCAGAATAACAAAATTATGTTGCAGGTTCTTGTGCTCCAGCTAAAGTTCAAGTTTGTGGTGCTCAAGATGCACAGAGATTGCAAGATATAGCTGCAGAAAGGTGTTCTATGACATATAGAGCACCTGAGCTATTTAACATAGAAAGTTACTGTGTGATAGATCAACGTACTGATATTTGGGTAAATATTGTTTAGATTTCAATTATGGAAGTATATTGACAAGGGCTAAACATTATACATGGGTATAAGAATATTCACTTGGAATTATGTAGTTATTTCTTCCGCAACATTTTTGTATATTTTTCAGAGTTTAGGTTGTGTTTTGTATGCAATGATGTATTTTAAATCCCCATATGATGTTGTTTATGAAAGAGGCGACTCTGTGAATTTGGCTGTCATATCTGGAACTGTACACTTCCCTGAGGAAACCCCATTCAGTGAGGTAATTATCTGTTGTTTATGTTACATAAAATGCATTAGTGATAACATGTCTACTTGATATATAAATATGAGTTTACCTTTTTTTTCTGCTAAATACTTGTTTCATACTTCTTGATAGGCTACATATTAGTATTGGGTATCATTTTTTTTTTGAGCTAATCAATTTTTCCTTTTTTTGTTTAGGATATGCATGGTTTGGTTAGATTTATGCTGGAAGTAAATCCCAACGAACGTCCTTTTATAGATAAGGTCATTGAAAGGGTTCAAGGATATAAGAACAAATTAGAAATCGTAGCTTAATGGTAGACCAATACAATCTCAATTAGGTTAATTTATTTCCAATTACTTTGTAAGCAACTAAAGCTGTGATGTAAGTTTTTTATAACTTATTTCTTTTATAATCCAGGTATTATATATTTTAATTCGCTAACTGAAACCTTTAATTTTACTGCACAAAATGCCTTAGAACTTGTACAAATAGTTTTTCTAAACTGTATACAATGTGTAAGCTGTAAATCGTGATTTTAGAATAAAAAGTGTTAAGATATTTTATACATTTAATTTATGTGGAAGAATCTGAAATTAAAAATTGAATCAATCTGAGGGTGTTCACCTACCAATGATCAGCATATGTGCTTGTTTTAATACCCTATTCAAACCTCAGTTACACAGCGTCAAAGCAAATACATCATTCTCCGCATTCAAGTGATTCTGTTCATCTATCGCTGACCAATAGTAGCATGAGAGATAGAGGTTTCATAGACAAAGACTCTGACCCTTTGCGGCCGCGTTTGTATTTTTGTTATTCTTTTTTCAAATAAAATGAAAGGCTTCATTGCGCATGGCCGTCAGACCGGTACTGAGCGTCGCGCTTCTTGTTGGGATCGGTGGTGGGGTACCCGAAACACACGACAGTGTTGCCAGATTTCGCCTATTTTTGAGACCCTCGCACTTACTAGAATACAAAGTCCCATATTCACACCAGCTGAGTGATTTTTTTGAGTATCATTTAATTGTTGCTAAAAGGCTAAACTACAAGACATCAGACATTATTGCAGTAACGTCTGAATAACATGAAGGATCCAAATTAATTGGTGGTGGTGATCCCAGAAGACCAGTAGTTTGAAAAGGGTTAAGTAACTCCCGATATCGGGCAATTTTACTAGTTGCACGATTTCAGAGAATGTAGAAAGGCAGCTAATGGAGTAAAGCATTGGGTGGCGACAAAAAACACTCGTCCTTTTGGGCCTCTGGGATGTAGGTATTCACCAAGACTCAATTGTTTCTGCTTAGTGATGCGCTGGTGTTTCACTTTTGATAACCAAGTGGGGTGTATTGAAAGAATACACTAAATTATAAATATTTTAATTAGTGTAAGGATAACAAAATATGTGAATGAGATACCTGATTCCAAGGAAACATAGCGTTCCCATTAAATTACGAAAACATTTACTATTATTACAAATAGGCCAACACATATCACAGATGCTAAAATTCATCTATATAAAATTATCTATGCGTTGTTCATTCCGATGCTGTATGGTGTATCTGAAGTCACTTGAAATAGCATAAAAACCTTTGGTCGGCGCGTCCTTTGTAATTTCATGACGTATCATAGGCGTGCGGCATTTATTTAGAACGATAATAATAATGTTTTTATATCACAATAAATGGATTTTACTATCTTCTTATTTTTTTTATTTGGGATAAAAAATACTTATATTGGGAGTTTAATTTATGTTGACTGAAAGGTAAGAAATGGAAAAATTACAGAATTCCAACGTTTGACATAGGCAAATATTTACATAGCAGGTAGGTATATAAAAAGGTATATAAAGACTTACATTATAGGTATTTATATATCATCCTCACCTTCGGAGCTGTCGCTAGAGTCATCTTGTAGAGGAATTACAACGGGATTTACAGGAGGCAAAATACAATATTTATTTTCTTTTTCAATAATATGCCTAGAACACTGCTTCCATAGGTCTGTGGCAGCAATATGAGATACTGCATCTCTTATTGTGGCCAATAGCGATTCACTTAATTGAGGGGTCTGATTAGGTTTTCTTACTTTTTTTTTTTAAAGCAGCCCAGACCAACTCAATCGGGTTAAAAATGCAGTAATAGGGAGGTAGACGTAATACTTCATGGCCATTTTGCTGAAGCAGATTGTCAACAACCATACTCTTTTTCAAATTTTTGTCTTTTAATAAGATCCAATAATATGGCTTTGGTTGATTTTTGTGGTATTTCCATTCCCTTATCCTTCATAAAATCAATAATGTCTTGTTTTTTTGTGCCTGTATTCGGAATTTTGTTTTTCTGTCGGGAATGGTATGGCGCATTGTCCATAATAATCACTGAATTTGGGGAAATGTTTGGTATTAACTGCTGCTCTATCCACTTTTCAAATAAGTCGGAGGTCATGTCCTCATGATAGTCGGTTACACATGATTCTTTGATATTTTTGGCAGATAACAGCAAGGCATTAGGTATAAATCCATTTTCACTGCCAGCATGGAGAATAATGATTCGTTTTCCACGGTTGCATGGTGCATTTAAAATGCACTTGTTGCTGTCGTCAACCCAGCCGTACTGCACAACATCATGGGTATCATACCACGTTTCATCCAGGTAAATCAGATTTCTTTTCTGCTCTCTATAGATTTTAACTTTGTGCAAAAATTCTTGGCGCAATTCAACGATTCGAGACGACTCCATAATCACCATTCTTTTATCTAATTTTTTGTATTGAAAACCACACAGTTTTACAATACAGTGCAGTGAGTCTAAGCATTTGTAATTTTAATAATCTTCAGGATAATCTTTTAATTTATCCCGTATCATTTCCAACTTGGGCACCAAATTTTCTTTATAAAATCCGTATACAGTAATACCCCGACTTACGCTACCCCGTTTTACGCGAATTCGGAGATACGCGGTTTTTCATTTTGATTGCCGCGCGCAGCGCGCATCGGCTCTCTCGCTCCGCGCGCGCATCGGCTCTCTCGCTCCGCGCGCGCATCGGCTCTCTCGCTCCGCGCGCGCATCGGCTCTCTCGCTCCGCCCACTCAGTGTTCAATTTGCATCAGGTTTAAACGTGTTTCGCGTGCAATTGTTTTACGTGCGCAGTGCGTTTTACTTATAATCTCTAATTATGTCGTCTAAAAGAACAAAAAATGAGTCATTTGAGCCTAACAAGAAAAGAAAAACACTGTCTTTGGAGTGTAAACTGAATATAATTAAAGACTTTGAAGCAAAAATGAAAATTTGTGAATTGGCGAAGAAATTTGACCTTCCGGAATCAACAGTCCGAACGGTTGTAAAAGGTAAAGAAAAAATTATGAACGCTGTGAAAGACTCTCAATCTTTGAATTCAAGTATCATCCGTAAGCGTCACGGTATTATCGCACAGATGGAAACATTGCTACAGTCATGGTGTGATAATCAAGTAAGAGTGAAAAATTGTCCTGTTGATCAAAATACAGTGTGCTTTCAAGCAAAGCAGATTTTTGAAAAACTAAAAGAAGAAGCTGGGGAGGCGGCTGAAAATGAAGTGTTTAAAGCTAGTAACGGCTGGTTCAGCCGATTTAAGAGTCGTTGTAATTGGCATAGCATCGCAGAGAGTGGAGAAGCGGCAAGCGCTGATAAAGAAGCTGCATCTCTCTATCCAGAAAAACTCAAAACAATGATAGATGAAGGTGGCTACACTAGCCAAACTATTTTCAACGTAGATGAAACAGGTCTTTTTTGGAAGAAAATGCCTAAAAGAACTTTTATTGCGCGTGAAGAGAAAACTTTTCCAGGTTTTAAAGCCGCCAAGGATCGATTAACAGTGATGGTTGGTGCGAATGCAGCTGGAGATTGTAAATTAAAACCTCTCTTAGTTTATCGCTCAGAAAATCCAAGGGCCTTAAAAAATAAATCCAAAGCTGGTTTGCCTGTCATTTGGAAGTCTAATGCGAAAGCTTGGGTGACAGCTTCTCTTTTTGAAGACTGGTTTGGCCATCATTTTATTCCTGAAGTCGAACGTTACTGCCGATTAAAAGAAATCCCATTTAAAGTGATGCTACTAATTGACAATGCACCAGGTCATCCTCCCGCAACTCTAATTAATTTCGATCCACGTGTGGAAGTTGTATTTTTGCCACCAAACACTACCAGCTTGCTTCAACCAATGGACCAGGGAGTCATTAAAACATTTAAAGCTTACTACACAAGGCGGTCATTTGCACATCTACATGAAGCTATGAGACAAAACAATGAGCTTTCTGTTAAAGACTTTTGGAAGCAATTCAATGTTTTAGATGCTGTAAGAATTATTGGACAATCTTGGAATGAGGTTTCACAAAAAACTCTCAATGGTGTCTGGAAAAAACTGTGTCCATTTTTTTTCACCTCTGAAACTCAAGGAGAAACCATTTCAGATCCTGAACAAATCGATAGCATAATAGAAGAAGTGGTCGATATCGCCAAGCAATTAAATTTAGAGGTCGATAATGATGACGTTCAAGAATTGCTAGATTCACACAATCAAGAGCTAACAATTGACGAGGTTATAGAAATGCGTAAGTATGAGCAAGACATTGAACAAACTGATTCGCTAGACCCAGTTGAATCGGTAAATCAAATGACAATTGCAAACTTAACAGAAGGACTCAATTCAATTGAAAAGGGGTTACAAATTTTAGAAAAAATTGATTCTAATGAAGAACGCGTGTCTACTACAAAACGAGGGATAAAAAAATTACTGGTATGCTACGAGGAAATTTTACGTGAAAAGAAGAAAAATTTAACTCGTCAGGCAACATTGTTAGAATATATAAAGCCTTCGACATCAAAATAACTTCGGTTTAGCTTACTTTATTCATAACAATGTAATTTTTTTTATTATCCTACACTTTATTAAACATTTTTCTTCTAAATTATTGTTTTCTTTAAACTCTGGTCCCGATTAAACAAACTTTATATGTATTTATATGCAACATTGAACCCCGACTTACGCGAATTCGACTTACACGGCAACCGTTCGGACCCACCTATCGCGTAAGTCCGGGGTATTACTGTATTATACGACGACTATCTTCCTGAAAACCCTCGTCTATTCTTTTTAATTTTCGCCCTATGTGCTTTCTGTGGAAGGAATGGTTGACTACATCTCCCCTTTTTATAACCCGATAAATGGTAGACCGACTGATTTTTGTCAGGATACAAAGTCTGTTTAAAATTTGAATTTGCGAGGAATCTGGATTTTCGTTTTTCAGACAATCATACATATTTAGGATTACTCTTTGGGTATGTTCCTCTAAATCTTTATGAAAGAATTCTGCCTGCACAGGTTCATCAACCATCTCCTCGTGGCTTGGAGCATTTTCCCAAGGTCTCCAAAGAGCCATATTTAGGACACACAAGAACAATCAACACAACAATTAAATCAACAAGTAAACTGAATATTCAAAAGTCAAAAACACACAAACTAATAAAATCTATGAAAAAACACGGACAGACTAAAGAAAACACGTTTATTCACCGCTACGCGGCACTGGCTAAACTGTTTCAATTTTCAGTAGCCACCTGCACTTGTTCCGAGCTCTGAAATAAACGCTTTCTCATTGGCTATGTCCACGCATAGGCGTGCTTTACTCCACGTGGACCGGTGAAACTGCCTTTGATCTCTTATACGGGGGATATTTGCTGCGAAATTTGTCGATTTTTGCAGCAACAGAGCGTGTTAAATATAGATATATAAAACGCACCCGGTATTTCACAGTGTTTCAAGTGACTTCAGATAAAGTATACCTCATAAAAACTAGAAAGATCAATGCTTGCTGGTAAAGATGTTTACAGACATTTTTAAGTGGATGAACTTACATTAGGTGATCCTATTCCTGTTATAGGTTAATTTACTCGTAAAACTGTGAGATTCAGAATGTTTGATAAAACGTTCTTGATTCCAAGTTTACAAAATCATATTCTTGACAGAAAACATATTCTTTTTCTATAATCATTTACTATACAATCTTGAAATAGTATAATATGCAGTGGATCCTGAGACAAAGTAACTTTTTGTTTGTTAGATTTTTGCACTATTATCATACAAAATTCCGCAAGTCAATTTTTCCGAAATTTGTGAGTATTGTGTAGGTTCTAAATATGATTTTATTAAATATGCAAAATAGGTATTTCATTTTTTTTTAATCCTATCGGATGGCTGGAAATTGGTATATTTTGGTTATTTATACTTAATACACTCTTAAGATAGAAAATAAAAATAAATCTTTATTCATATATAAATAATCAACACATCTTCGCCTATAGAATACACTCATATTTAATTTATCAGAAAAATAAAAATATTTATATCCATATTATACATCAGATTTACTTTTAAATGAATAATATGACATTACACCAATATATTATTAATATACAAAATTTAATTTAGGAATTGTCTTAATTGGCAATCTGTACTTCATAAGAATACTGAGCACCACAATTATAACATAGAGTATCCAGATGACAAATCTATTTTTAATACAATACTAACTTTTTGCTGCGGTACCTGAATCCCTAAATATCGATACTCCAAAAGATGATGGCCAGAAAGGGTGAAAATACCGGAACTCCATTTAGAGTGAACTTCACAAAGTGCAGACTATAAGATGGTCATACACATACGTTCTCGAGCGTGTGCGAAAGTACAGCGCGGCAGAAAAAAATTCTGCCTTCTGCCCATACATAAGTTCCAAGATTTACCACATTCCTTTTCAAGTACAAATTATCATGTTTTTAAAATCTATGCTTGCTAGTAAAGATGGACAACATTATGCACGTTTTTGTGGCAGTGTGAAGTTGCCTGGGCCAGATTCGAAAAAAAAAATGACGCACTTAGAAAAAATTGATAAGCATCCATCATGGCCTACTAATACAAATGATTTTACACGTGTTTTTCAGGCGCTGCACGATTTTCCGCGCAAAAGAACGTGTGAGTATGGCCAGCAATACAGATGAAAACTTCAGACATGTTTTCACTTCTTGTATACAGGACCGGCTACAGGCGGTAAGCAAGGCAGGGCAGGGCGCAATGTCATGGGGAGCGCAAAATTCACATTAATTTGGGGGACGCACAAAACTCTGAAGCCGGCCCTGCTTGTATAAATAGAAATATGTCATCTAGGTACTACGAACTATCGCGATACGATAGAGAATGCATCCTCCGATAGTCACACACGTTTTCATAAAAAAATTATCTACAATGTCGTGTTAATTACACAGTGACCTTATATTAAAAATATATGTTATTTCTGAGCTACGTAGGATTATTAAACAGATTTAAGAATATCAAGTGATTCGTTTTTTATGGAAGTGCGACTTTTCAGTTGACGGACTATTCAGCTTTTTCGTTATCCCCATAGAATTTCGGCTGGAAAAAATTACAAATTAACATCTCATTAAATTAAATAGCTATTAATTGCTAGCAAATCGTATACACACCACATACTTGTCAACTGTTATGGTTAGTGATATTACTAACTCAAAAGATATTCGTACAACTTAGTTTCCTGGAATGCATTTCAATGGATCATAAATACCTAAATACACTGTTGTTCAAGAGTATTTGAACACCCAAAAAACACGGAAACTAATGGAAGTTAATAAAGAAAACATTACCATATCTGTATGAAACATTCATTTCCATAATTCTTAACAATATATAACTATTTATAATCAAAACTATAAGGTATTGAAGCACGGTTAGTTTCTCAAATGAGACAAGATAACTGAAGTATAACCGTGTTATGGGTTTCGTACAACACAAACTAAAAGAAATAATCGAAAAACAAATCCTGAGAAAGAATTCCTATACAAACACATAACAATATTCTAAAGGCAAAGAAATTCCGATTATGGCTAATGATGATGCTTGATCTTCATGGTGATAGTTTTCAATAAATAAAGAAAATAAATATTTGTACGTACTGAATAGTTTTTTTGTTTGTTATGATTTCAAACGGAAATATGCAGGTGTTCAAATACTTTTGAACGGTAGTGTACATCGTGACCTTAAGTGGGTCAATTGAGAAATCTAAAACAATCCTGTGGAGCAGGATAAGTAAACGAAAATATTTATGATTTTTCACGTTGTTTAATGTCACATGAAATGTCCCGTTGTACGAATAATTCTCCGACAAACTAAATAAAAGTCACTCGCAAAACTCTCGACCTGATAAAATTTTTGTTGTCTGACCATTTTTAAGCGTTGCAGGAGTTCATATCTCTAAACTTCTCAATCAAATTATAGTCATGATGTCAGAACCTTTTGGAAAACTGCAGAATTTGAGCAAAAACCAAACTGTTTTATCCACAAGTGTCAAGTTTAATAGTTAATTTGATTAATTAGCAAATTATTTCGATCGAGTAGCATATTCATAGATAAAGCTGCTTATATTCAATTATACACACCACACCCATCATTCAATAATCAGGAGATGCTTTTTGTGTATTCATTCATGCATGAGAATTCACTCAAATAGCAATTTATCTTCAAACTGTCTAGATATTTTCACATGTTAATGATTTCGTTTCTTTGGCCTTACAATGAAACAATAAACCATTTCCAATCATTTGCCTCTTGATTAGAGGAATGCTTCAAACACTACAAACTAGCAAAATATAAAAGTCTCAAAATAAAACAACTTACAACATTTCAACAAGTATAACCAAGACAGTGACTCCGAAACAACTATATTTGAAATAAAACATAAATTAAAAACGTAAAAAATATCAAATATATGCAAGTTACGATAGAAACTTAACTGTAAAATGATTTTTGATACATGGAAGAAGTGAAATGGCAATTACTACCCACAATAACTACATTAATTATTAGGCACTATGGTACCAAGTGAATTAAAATAAACTTACCATATCATGGAATTCGGGTTGAGTTTTATTTGCTTCCTCATCGTCATCCGAATCTTCTTCACCTGATGAGTCTGCATTTATGCCTACAAAAAATATAAATAAATATATACTAAGTGACATATAAATCCGAACACCCAGTTTAAACGGTTTTGTTTTAATAAAAGTTGGTGAATGTATTTATCTTACTGTAAATAACAAGTGAACAAATTTTCAGCCTTATCAGTTGGACATTCCGGTTTTTCCTGCTTTTTCTTAATTCACTAACGCTCTAAAAATGAATATTTCAGCCGCATTAAAGAATCAACGTTGGCGGATTTTGGTTCTTGACATCCTTTACGATCGGATACGATGCCGAGAGTATGGAGACCTGTACGATTTCGTCAACTTAGTGAGTTTGATAGGGGCCGTATAGTGAGACTTCGGGAAGCTGGACTTTCTTTTCGGGCAATTGCAGTTAGAGTGCAAAGAAGTGTAGACACTGTGGTTAGGTGTTGTCAGGCATGGCTTCGAGAAGGCCGTACGCAAAGAGCAAGGGGCACTGGACACCGCCGTAGAACAACAGACCGTGAAGATCGCCGCCTAGGATTACTGGCCTTACGGGACCGTTTCTCCACTACCAGGTCCATTGCAAATGAATGGTTTGCAGAACACGGAAGACCTATTGGCATGCGAAGTGTTTACCGACGAATGAGAAGTTTTGGCTTGTTTTCATACCGGCCACACTGGGTCCTCCCTTTAACTCGAGAACACCGACGTAATCGCCTTGAGTAGTGCAGACAACGGTCACTCTGGGATCAGGAATGGAACAGTATTGTCTTTAGTGACGAGTCTCGATTTTGTTTAGGCATGCACGATGGTCGTGCCAGGGTTAGAAGGCGACGTGGTGAAAGGAGGAATCCACAGTTTTTTGTTGAAAGACATGTTCATCACACTGTTGGAGTTATGGTTTGGGGTGCTATAGCTTATGGTTCCAGGTCACCTTTAATCTTCATCAGAGGTAACATGAACGCGCAGTGTTATATCCACGAAGTTCTAGAACCCCATCTTTTACCCTATCTTGACACCCTGGCAGATCCAGCTTTCCAACAAGATAATGCCCGACCACATGTTGCAAGAGTCACAATAGACTTCTCTTAACATAATGATGTCACATTGTTACCATGGCCACCAAGATCTCCCGACTTATCCCCAATTGAGCACGTGTGGGATATGATGGGTAGGAGATTGTTCAATTTGCAACGTCCTCCTCAGACTCTAGAAGCACTTCGAGAGGAGTTGGTGGTTGCCTGGAATGAGATACCACAGGAGGACATTGACCACCTGATCAGAAGCATGCCTAGGCGCGTTGGAGAATGCGTAGCACATCAGGGTGCATCCACACATTATTAAAGGTCAAAGGGCTTTAAAGCAGTGCAATCATTTTGAAATTTTTATCATTTACTTATTATGCTTCATTAAGTACTTATACAAAATTTTATTAAAATAAAACCATTTAAACTGGGTGTTCGGATTTATATGTCACTTAGTATATGTGTACAGTGGTTATCAAAAGCCCGCCTCCCCTCCTCAATTTTTTCTTGAACTGACATTCGTAGCAATGAAACTCATGCATGAATGCTCTATTCTAACGTAAAAGTGACACGTGTTCAATACGGCGACTGGATGCTGCCATCTTGGAACATTTGTTATAGAATTGGGGGTCATCTCTTACACAAACCGGACACGACACTGTATTTGACCGGACATTTGTCCCTCAAAGCCGGACATTATCTTACTTATCTCCAAGATAAAAGCGAACGTACATTTTTATGACTGACATAACTATAATGATAAAAAAGACTACTAAATACCTATTATAGTTCTTCATTAATCACATCCTTATTACAATATTGAACACTCACAACCAGAAATAATCAGTAATCACTAAAACGTCTTATCCCAATCATGTTCTGGTATTTACGATAAGGGTGAAGCCAAAAACTGTAAATCTACAGCCTTCCATTAACAGTATTTTTCACGAGTATCTATCGTAGACCAAGGTCAAAAAGTGACAGTTTTACATTTCTTAAGCAAAGTCTTTTTGAGCAATTGTGATTCTGATTGGCCTTGAGTGATATAAAAGTGATAGAATTTCCATTTAAATTTTTCCATATTCACTCAAGGCCAACCAGAGCCACAATCGCTCAAAAAGATTTTGCATGCATGATCAGATGTTATTTTTTGACATTCTTCCGCGATTGATACTCGACAAAAATAGTATATTTGCCTTTGCACTTCTGCTTAACTGGAATCGATTTTTTTTCGCAGCGGTTTTGATTCTGGTTGACCTTGGGCGGCTTTCAAATGACAAAACTTTAATTGAATTCTGCCATTTTCTTGTCATGTCAGGACTGCTGCAGAAAGAACTTGATCCAAAGTAGATTTTACGTATATTTCGATCTGGCAAGTGGTAGATTTTACTAAGATCGAGTTATTGTATGGACTTTCGACTTCATAGTAAACAAAACAGACGGCGCGAGCATCTTAAAAGAAAAACTGTAGATTTGGACGCCCGAACTGAAAACTTGGAAGATTTTTGAGAAACTGTATATCTACAGTTATAACTGAAGGGTTAGCAACCCTGCCTGCGCGTCTGTTGCTTTCATCATGTATATATATGCGCAGAAGCTATTCGCGCACTACACTTCCGAGAGCCACGCCCTCCTTACCGACAGTATAGGCTTCATACGAATAAGGGTCTTGCCTTGGGCAGTTTGTCCTCCTGTCTCCATGATGCAAACATATTTCTTGAGATTGATAATTCCTTGTACAGTATTAACTTGTTTGTTACACTCTTTCGGAATGTTTCGTCACCGCTTATCCGATTATCAAGAAATTTTTAAAGATACTACCAGAACCTTAACTGAAGAGTCATCACGGCCCACAGATGATATCTTGGCAAGCCCACTAGCGATAACAGTTCTGGAAATGGTTAAGCAACTGGAAACGTCCCTTTTTGGTTTAAATGCTTGTATTTGAATAAATACGCCGAGTCAGGTTACGATTTTCAGTTGCTTCCAGTGAGAACAAACAGTCCCTTATACTTGTTATGTGTAATTTTACAACTCTACCAGATAATTTTAAATAAAGGAGCTATAAAACAAGGAGAGGTGCAAGCTAAACATGGAATGTCTACTAACCTTTTTGTGTCGAGTCGGTACTGGAATTTTGATTTTTCTGTGACGCTGCTGTAAGGGCATTGTAACAGTGTAAACACACTCTCAACGGCTTTGAGCTCTGGCTAGGCAGAAGGAATCGTTTATTCGAGCATGGACCACAAACTACAGCTCCACACTTACGGCAGTGATGCTGAAATAAACATAATGGTTAAAATGGATTTACTATATATTTTACTGTGGCTACTCCATGTAGTACATTTGAGATATATTTCGATTCTTATCGTTGGCTTGTACAATTTACGCGAACTCTCTACTTGAGAGTCTGTAAAGTCAGTATCATATTTTTGTTTGTTTGCACGCGCCAAGCTAGTTTTAGGCATCAAATTATTCCACCAACCTAATTGAAAGCCTATGTATCGCGTTTACATCAGTTATCCTTCGAATATTTACGTTAATATAATACTGTTAAGGCATATTTTTCATTTTATTCTGTTTTGTTAATTTGCTGTATTGATTTGATGTCAAGTTTTGAGTGGTTTTATCTTTCTTTTGTTGTTTTCCCGACGTTGTCTTGACGGCGAAATTCTCCTGAAGGCGGGAGCAGGTCCGCTGTCGAACGGTGTTGACATCTATTACACAACAAAAAACATAAATGGGAATTTCCTGAATCATGCATTTCATCAAAATAGACAGATGGAAATGAGTGATGTTTTTCATGTTGTACATGTCATATTAGATCCAAAAAACATATCACTTTTTTGGAAATTTTCGCGATTACAATACTTGCCCTCCAGTAGGCGTGGGAAGTAACAGCATGAAGTAAGGAATAACTCCAAAAGTACCAAAAATGTGAATACTACAATAAAGCATCAACTTACTCTTCTGTTGATCAAAGTAAACTGTGTTTTTTTACAGTGCATACATATTGAAGCTTCTGTATCTGGAACCCAAACTGCTGCATGTTCGGATACTGCCTTTTTACCACCTGCAAACCAAAAAAATAGTGAGATGATATAGAGAATACTCATGCACTATTATCTCATTTTGGGTGGTAACTTTACTAACTGTATGGAGCTACTGTTTTGGGACTTACTTTTTCTGAGAAGATCATCAATGCACTTATTTATATGTGCCATCCACTCAGACTTCTCTACAGCTGTAGCTGCATACACTGCAAACGATTTTGATGCTGTTTTTATCAACCAGCCATTTTTGTATTCTGAACAAGAAAAATACAAATTAGAAATGTTATCAAGAAAGTAATATTAACTTAATGACACAATGTGCATTATTATTTTCTCCAGGTAAATAATATCAGCTATGCCTAAACTATTGATTGATATCAGTTCCTGGAAATAAAGTAGTTAAATTGGCTGTGAAAAGGATTCCAATGTCTGGCCGAATCACACCACATATATGTTCAAATTTCTGTTTATTGTAACAACATTTCGATAACCACTGTGGCCTTTTATTGTAAAGCAGAAATTTAGGCATATACATGGTTTTATTTGGCCAGACAATGGAGTCCAATGATCATGAAAACACCAGGATAAGTTTCAGGGGTTACATTGGAAGTGAAAAGTTTCATTCTATTAATATTCTATATTTGACACAGAAATCTAAGGCCCGTATCGTCAGTCGTCCCTACAATTGTAGGGCGCGTTTATTGGCCTCCTTGATTGTCATCCTCCTTTCTCTCCTTCAAAAATTTCTAGATTACACTTGTCCCGGGTCAGCGTCAGTGCTCTCCTATTGTAAAGATATGTTTTCTTTTTAAATTGTAGGAAATGTCAGGCTGATAAAACATGATATAACTCAAAAGCAAGCACAATTTGATGCAAATAGATGTTTGTGACATAACCGCAAAATAGAGTTCTGACACGGAGAAGCAGAAAACTATGACAATCAAGGAGGCCATAAAGGGACGACTGACGATACAGGCCTGAGAAATTAGAAATTTGACATACACTTTTTCTAAATGTCACCTAGAAGGCAGATACATATAAATAGATGTTGAAGTACTACTTCTTGCAACCATGAAAGGACCTATATGAGGTTTCATGTTCATGGAGTTCTGTTTACATTTTTTTGATATATTATGTGTATCAGGTTCACATAACTGGTACATTGGGGCAATTTTTGACAAGACAAAAACTGGTGCAATATACTTACGATTGTCATCATCTAAACTCTCCAATTTCACCTCTTCAAGTGGAATGATATGTTGCTTGTTATATTTTTTCTTGTTGATTATAATATTACCATATACTAAAATATCGTTGAACAGGAAGAATTGTCTTGTCTTGGGCTTTTTCCTGCACATTTTTGTTAATACTCCTTCCCCAACCAAAACTCTGCCTGGCACACCCAATGGCTATAGTGAAAAAAGGCAAAATAAGAATTCTCTGATAATTCTCCATATTTTTATAGCCATTAAATGCAATGAAATATGTAGAATTGACTGTTTACTGATGTTTCAGCCACATTTGTAATTTGAAAGGGCCACCAAGGTAGCTATGGAGAATTATTAGCAGGAAAATCAAATCAGTTTCAGATGTTTCATCGAGATTTCCCTATTGAGAATTTTTGATTAATGGCATTACTATTGTGATGTTCCGATTGGCAACCTCAAGTACTATGATGCTAAAGTTTCAATGATCATAATATTAAAATTTCGCAATAGGCTAGAGACTGAATCCATATAGATTGCACTGTTCTGAGGGAAGTTATAGAAATCATTGAAGACTAGTGAAATTCACATTAAAATAGACTTTTGATATATCAGCAGAATCATGTAGTTTATTGGAAAACCTTTTTGTTTCTTATACTTATACTTTTAATAAAATCAGTCTTTAGTTTTTATAACAAATAATAGACAACTTGGACTGTTGACTTTTACTAATATTTGATCAAGGTGTAAGGATCAAGATTGTAAATATGACTTAGATAATCATTTTGATATTGACATTGGTAATCCTAAATGACAGCATATTCATTAAATATCAATATCAAAGTTGACAAAATATGTATAAATCACTACAATGAAAATGTTCTTGGATCATATTGTACAACTTTCACAATGTCATACACTCTGAATAATGACTCTACTCTTATGATTAATAGATGTTTAATCATTTTATGGACATTTTTGAGATCAGCAATATCAACATGACTAGAAGAAAGGTTCAGATAGGTATAGAATGCGGGGTGGTATTTTAAGACACTTAAAAGAACTGTCATCTGAAGAAAATGATATCAAAGTAAATTTACCTGTCCTGAACTACCAAAGCAGCTCTCCACCATCGCTATCCTCCTAGCATTTGCCTCACTATTCACTAAAACAGACATTTTTGTGGGGTACAAAACCTGGTTAAAGACTGACACCAATGATGATACTCGTTACATTTCAGTGCACCCAAGTGAAGGGTGGGAATAGAAAAGCTATTACAAATTCATTTGCAAAGGTAAAAAGTAAAAGTGGCTAGTTGTAATTACAATTAGACCGTAAAGCAGTACTGCTACATAAGAACGGTAAACCGTATATGGTTAATATGCGAATTTACTATTTTAAGATGCTTAGGAGCATTTGGCGATTTGAACAAAATGCAGAAAATAATACAGAATATATAATTACCCAATTTATCAACCATTTCGGCACAAAAATATATTTGAATAACAAAAAAGCTGAAAGAGAAACTCCTACAATTATTTTTGCTTGTCAAACGTCAACGAAAAAAAAGATGACGCATCCATTATGCGAAGTTGCCAAATTTCAGATCAAGTAGTCAGAGTTGTGAATATATACATACAAGGTGCATACGAGAAAAGGAGAGCAATTGCAGCTACATGCTGTTGTTGATAAAATGATTCGTCAGTAAGAAAAATACTGCTTGTACATCAATTTTTTCGGAGTTCAACGAAAACATTTGTGACCAATGACGTATAATAATTGTGAGCAGTGGACATTATCCAAAGTGTGATAATTCTAAGAAATATCTTCATACCCTTATATATTACATATGACGCGACACATCCATTCAACATCTTATCTTTTTTCTCTCTCCTGTGTTCTGTGTCACTGACTTGTCAAAACATACCTTGACATGTGCTTTGACGGGTTTATCTCAGTTTATCTCTGGCTTTGACATAACCTTACATATTTAAACCACATGTTTTTGTAGGTTTTTACGTTATAACGGATTGGATTGGCTTTTTCACCCTATACAGCAAAATTTATTATTTCTATCTGGCCAAGTACAGTGAATATACTTGTATTTTCAACTTGCAAATATGGGAACAACAAAGCCGCTTTTCCGGGACATCAATGCTGATGATCCTGATCCTGAGACCACAGAGATCGAGTCTCTGTGTATGAACTGCCACAAAACTGTGAGAATATGGTGATTTTGTATTTAGCATCCACATGACATGACTTCAACTTTTTAGGGAATGACAAGATTACTCTTGACGAAAATTCCATTCTACAAGGAGATTGTAGTGATGTCTTTTACCTGTGAACACTGTGGTTATCAGAATAATGAGATTCAGTCTGGAACCCCAGTTGCTGAAAAGGGGGTACGTTTCACGCTGCATGTAAAATCACAAGAAGATTTGAATAGGACAGTTGTTAAAAGTGATTATACAAGTATCAAAATTTTAGAACTGGATTTTGAGATACCTGCAAAAAGTCAAAAAGGAGGCAAGTATAGGATTTACTAGCTAATTCATCTATTGATCATCTTCTCCCTCCTCCATTTCAGATTGAGTTATTTATTTATCAGATTTTAATCACTTTTGATGTATTGCTTACAGAAATAACCACAGTCGAAGGTATCATGAATAGAAGCATATTAGGTTTGCAGCAAGATCAACCAATAAGAAGAATACAGCATTCAGAGGCAGCAGAAAAAATAGATGAGTTTATTAAAAAATTGGAGCAATTGAAAACTGTTGAAAAGCCTTTTACCTTAGTAAGTTTATGTGGAATCCTATTTTAGACAAAATTCCCATCTCATTATATAATTTTTTTAAATTGTCAATGTCTACTTACTATACCTACACATTATATGACTAATATTGATTATGTTTCAAGATGATTGAAGATATATCAGGGAATAGCTTTATAGAGAATCCTAATGCTCCAAAGGTAGATGAAAACTGTAAAGTACACTACTTTGTTAGAAGCAAGGATCAAGATCATGAACTGGGATTGTACACCAAAGAAGAGATAGGTGCAGAAGAAGCTAGAAAAGAAGACTCTCTACTCTATCCTGTAAAAGAAGGAGAGTTTACACTGGAAGATCTAGAAGGAGAAGTTTTTCATTTTCCTACAAACTGCTCAAACTGCCAGTCACCATGTGAAACTAACATTAAGTTGACAAGTATCCTTTTTTTTTATTCAAGATATAGTTAAAATCCAGTCTAATTGAAATTAATATTTCACACAATCTTGTGATATTCACATTCACATCAATTACTTTTTTAAATAATTCCCTCACATTACTTTTTTCACAAAGCAAGATTGTGAATCATATTACCCATCCAGATTCTTCATGAATCTCACAAATTATTGTTTCTTCAGAGAATTTGTGTATGATTTCCTTAACATGAGTGTTAGATATCCCCCACTTCAAAGAAGTACTCATAATGGCCACAACCTGTGATGCTTGTGGTCATAAAACAAATGAAGTCAAATCTGGTTGTGGTGTGGAACCAAAAGGACTTAAGATCAAAGTCAAAGTTAGAAGTAAAGATGACTTTTCCAGGGATGTTTTGAAGGTATCCAGTTATTAATTATGCATTTGGTTTTCAAATCTCTTCTTTGATGTTTTGAATTAAATTCAACAGACTTCCCAATTTTTTCCCCTATTTTTAAATCCAAATTACAAAATTTTTCCAAATTTACAAAATTTTTTCCAAATTTACAAATCTTCAAATAATTTCTACATTATCCCAATCATTTTACAAATTTGAACATTCACATTTTTAAAAAAATTTCAAATTCGCATTTTTTTTCCAAGATTATTGTATTGACCACTGTGCATATTTTCAACTTAATCAGACTTCTTGAAATTGCTGAAAATAAGGTTGAACGATTCCATTACATACATATATGAGGTCTGTAAATTGTTTTTTTTTTAAATTTTTCATTCAAATATATTCACAATTTTATATTACCACCTTCAAAATAACTTCTTTCTGAAGCTGCACAGTGCTGGAGGCAGTTCTTCCACTCCTCATAGCAATGCTGGAACTCCAATACTGGAATAGCCTTTAAATGTTTTTGAATCTCCCTTTGAGCTGATTTTTCAACTTCAGGAAAAGAAAAAAGGCACAAGATCACGAATTCCGTCGATATTTTGTAGAAGATGAAGGCTAAATGCCTTACACCTCCGAAAAGCCTGGGCTAAAACACTGTCTCTGTAGGCCGGTTTAGCAAGAGTTTCCATTGAACTAAATCTGATGCAAAACCTGATCAATTTCAGGCACACAGATATAACTCTTTTTTAGAACACTCGAGAGAGTTCAAACTTGTACTGAAGGCGGAACACATGTTCCCTTCTCTCCCTTCCAAGCCCCGGCGCCTCATTTAATTTACAGACCTCCTACGTCAAGCTAATAAAAGCGTGTCGACAATATCCTTAAATGCATTGTAGCATGTATGTACAGTTTGGCACATGACCTTTTCAAACGTATGGTCGTTAATTTGAATCTCAAATGTGTTTCAATGTTATTTCATTTTCAGTCTGAAACCTGTTCTTTGTCCATACCAGAACTAGAACTAGAAGTGGGGCCATATGCTCTAGGTGGAAGGTTCACTACTGTTGAAGGGATCATCCAGGCAGTTAAAGAACAACTGTTAGATTCTAAATGTTCCGTACACATGTTTGGTGATTCTGTAGAGGCAAGGACAAAAGAACAGTACCAAGAGTTTATGAAGAAGTTTGATGACGTACTGGATGCTAAAATTCCGGTCACTTTAGTACTTGATGATCCTGCTGGAAATAGCTACATACAGGTAATTCAGGATTGAGGTGAAAATGCTGATTAGCACATACAGCAGACGCTCGATAATGTAAACTAATTTAATCCAAGTGTGGTTCACATTATCGAAATGTTTACATTAGCGAACGTGATTTATATAATATTTGATTTATTAAAAGAAACGTTTAATACATACTATTTATAACAAAATAAACAAATATTCTAACAGCGATAAGTATTTTTTTAATTAGAAGAAAAATAATTAATAATTTTTGTCTGCGTAAATTTGCGCTTAGCATTGTCTTCCAATGCCTGCGCCCGTAATTTACGAAGAACTAAAATATCCGTGTATGAAACTTCTTTTCTTTCAGCCCAATCTAAAGCTTGGTTAAAAACTTGTATAGCTTGCGCGTCAGTCATGACACACTAATAACATTATCATTATTGGATCGCAAACGTTCTCTAATTACGCTTAAGGGGACATCGTCTTCTTCATCATCTTCATTATTGGTACAAAAGAGATTGTTCCAACATTTTTGAATAGTTTGCTGGTTAAGTTCATTCCAGGCCATATGTAAATCTAAAACAGCGTCTCGTAATGTTACTTTTTTTAAAGCCTCAGATAAGTTTTCAGGATTCTTTGATAAGACAGATGAAAGTAGAAACTTCTTATAGTATAGTTTGGTGAGTCTTATTATATTCTGGTCCATCGGTTGAATTAACGGTGTTACGTTGGGCGGCATGTACATGACGAAAATTGACCCATCCCTGCTCCTCAGTTGTTGCTCGGGAGGATGACTTGGTGCATTATCCAATAGTAACAACGCTTTTATTGGAAGCTTCTGTTGTTTTAGGAAACCTTTTACCTACAAATTGAAAACACATCTTCAAATTATGAATAGAGCATTTGTGATAATTGATTGTAAACTAGAGGGACAAAGCACCTGTGGAACCATTTCAGGAATATACTGCTAGTTATCCAAGCGGTTTTTGAACAGTCATAATCAACAGGGATATTAACATTTTTAAATGAGCGCGGATTTTTTGCTTTCCCAATTACCAGTGGCTTTATTTTGTGTGAACCATTAGCATTAGTGCAAGCTAGAAACGTTATTCGTTGTTTCTCCGGCTTTCTTCCCGGGGCAGATTTTTCAAATGATGCAGAATAGGTTTTCTCTGGTAACATTTTCCAATAAAGGCCACTTTCATCTGCGTTGTAAATTTGTTCCATTCTTAAATCTAGCTTGGTAATTGTTTTCATCAATTTTTCTTTGAATGGTTGCACTAATTGTAGTTGTGCTGATAATTTTTCACCAGATATAGACAGCAGTCGAATTCCATATCTTGTTTTGAATCGTTGTAGCCAGCCATCACTAGCTACGAAATTTTCAGTTTCTTTCAGTTTTTCATTTAACAGTCTCGCTCTCTGTTTAAGTACTTCGCCACTAACTGGGACATGATTATCCCGTGGTTTTAAAAACCACTTATACAGGGAATTTTCCATTTTAGGTGCCTTCGCATTTTTTAAAGTTTTTCTTTTTCCCGGACCTCCAAATGTATTGCACGTTCTTTGTAAAATTTGAGTTTTCATACGCTTAATTTTACAGATTGTTGCTTTCGATACTCCATATTTTTTTGCTAACTGTGTCACTCCCGCACCTAGTGCAACTTCGTCTATGATTTTCACTTTCTCACTCAACTTTAAACACTTTCTTTTATAGGATGTGGATGCCATAGTCGTAAAATATATTAACGCGTGCAATGTATTCACTTAAGTTCAAAAATGAAATACATACGTACGTATAAACGTATCCTAAACGATCATACGACTGACCGAGTTTGTCGTATTTTATCGCAGAGGTCGCGCTGTTTCCGTGCGCCGAGAGTTGTTTACGTTATCGAGCGTACACATTGTTTACGTTATCGCGCGTTCCGTTTGAAGTTTGTGTTTACATTAGCGCAAGTTTTCATTATCCCGTGTTTACGTTATCGCGCGTCTGCTGTATTTTAATTTTATTTTATTCAGATTGCACATTCCAGAACCGCGCCAATTGTGTTGTTTTGTGGAAATCAAATGTATATTATTATATCTGTAGATAATGAGGCTATGTTTCCTTCTGTACAGAGCATGAGAGATGATGGCCAACCAGATGAAGGCCTTAGGATAGAACATTATGAGAGATCGTTCGAGCAAAATGAAGAACTAGGATTGAATGATATGAAAACTGAAGACTATGATTCAAGCTAGTTAAAAGAAAATCTATTTTTTTCCTAAATGTTCATGTTGTATTTTGTGAAAAACATATAACAATAAAATGACCGATTATATGTTTTGCGTGTTACTTTCCAAGCATGAACGTTACATGTTTACTATCCCTTTGAAGTGGAAACTGAAGGTCCAGTAAATATTGGACTCTAAGCATTGTCATAGTAACGTCAACCTCCTTTCCTGCACGGTCAATCTAATCCATAGCTTTCTTCCGACAACGTCAACGCGGGTGTTCCCCAGGGATCGGTATTGGCTCCGATATTGTTCCTCCTTTCTTGTACGATTAATCAGATCCACAGCTTTGTCGATGACAGCATTCTACATGCAGGAATTGAGAGTGATAAGTCGAAGTTTGCCAGTGAGATGGAGAAAAAAAGACTAGCAACGACTTCCCCTTTGACGAGCGACCTGGGGGCTATCTCTGTTTGAGGACGCAGCAATCTTGAATAGTTTAATGCTTTCAAAACATAGTTATGTACCCTGACGAAAAAGAGGCGTCCTATCTATCATCCAGTTTTTATGGATGGCCGTTCATTTCGGCTAGTCGTAGCCCAGACCAACAGGCTTTGCTCCTCGGAGCTCTTCTCCGCGATGTGCCTGCCAGACACACCCGCCTGACTTCAGCCCATCCTAACCATGTCAAACTTCGTACATCCAGAACTGGTCGATACGACCGCTCCTTCATCCTAGGGAGTCGAGATTGTGGAAAAATCTACATGGGAAGAATTTTCCTACTCCTACTAACCTTAGGCAGTTCAAAAACCGGATTAACAAAGTTTCTTCAAGCTCCTCATAGCGGCAGGGAAGGCCTGGCATTTAGGCTTCTGAATGCGCAGTTGCCTCGGTGCAAAAAAAAAACAAAAAAGATCGTTTGGTTCAGCTTTGTAACAAATGACATAGTACCTACCTATCGCCAATATTCAGAATCATGAAGTGTTGGTACCGATGATCTTTCTGACGTTTTATGTTTTAATACCTTATTTTTTTGGGTGTTATATCAATTTAGTGGATGTAAATAATTGTGCATTTAACAAGTGATAATTTTATTATTTGTTATAATATTAAAACAAAAAACAGTATAAATCTATAAAGATTTACATATAACTAAATCTTATAGTACTCATTTGCTGCACCCAATGCACTGCTAGATACTCGTATTTCATGCAGTAATTTTCATTAAAATTGTCTAAAACATCCATTTATAAAAATCACGTAAAATTACGGATCAATTTTGAAATATTACCAAACAATACTCGTACCAAACCAAAGAATTCATCCATTGTGCTTTTGAAAGCTATGCATAGAATTGCTACTATAATTAGAACTTTTTCATTTTCATTTGCCTCATATTTTTTGCTGAGTACTGTTTGGTGATCTATAATTGCTCAAATTTAAAAGATTAAGCAGTAATAAAGGATTGCAGTAAATGTTTACCATTTCGTCCTTAAAGAACATAATAAATCACATAGGAAAATGCAACAAGAGTTCCTTAAAATTATATTCTTAAATAATATATGTCAATGGAAAAATTCCTTAAATTAATAATTTGTAATAAGCTAAGATTGACTAAGCTTTCTCAGAAATGTGTACTTTGTGAATAAATTGCAGACAAAAGTGATTTGTAAAGTGACTCTACGCTGCTTTAACAACATTCATATTCGGACTAATTCACAATTGAAAAAGCAATTGTAAAAAATAAATTACCGAACATCAAAATCGAGGAAATCGCTTTTGAACACAATGACTGATTGATCATTATATGTGCTTTAAAATATTTTATATACGTAGACAGCCATTGAAAATATATGGTTCCTTGCATCAGAAATTCTGAGAAACAAAGTTTAGGGGTTCAAATCAGTTTTCTCAATTCCGATGTACAGTATATAATCTAAATTCTATAAATTCTCAACATTAAATAATTTTTAGTCATTCTGACTAAATGCTCTAATCACTAAAAAATATGCTTATCTGCAAAATTCTTAAATTATTGCACATAACTAACGATTTTGAGCTTTTTTCCGATTAATAAGACAACTAATACCTGCAGTAGCTTAAATATTTTTCGTTGTATATATATAGGAATATAGATACTAAAATATTTCCTATTAATTACATCACAAATTTAATTCAGATTAAATAGTGCTTGAAAGCAGGTTTTTTCTAATATCAAATTAATAAAGAATAAAGTTCATTTTCGATAACATGATTAGAAGTTGTGCCTGGCATTTTACACATGCATTCATCACTGTTTTTTTTTTTCGAAAATAAGATTTATCTGCTTGTACAAAATAGTGAATCCCATTTTTTTTTGGTTGGTACACGTATTCCACGTACGGTTGAAAAGTCAGAAGAATCAAGTATTTCTAATAAACTCTTCAAATTATGAATAAACGGAACATGCATTTTTTGGAAACTGATCAGTCATTATTGCAACAAAAATACCTTGTCTTGTATCTTGAAAGTCAATGTCTTATCAAATATATCTTTGATCAATTCAGACCTTTTCTATTTGACACAATTCCTCTATCTGCACATTTACCACTCATTTCGAACGCACAACTCTTTTAAAAATAAATCACTCTAAAATAATTATTTAACTATTTAATCTGTACATCACATAACACAGAGCTCCTAAAATTCCTCAAAAAGAAAGGGCTCTAAAAGGAGTATGTTAATTGGAAGACGTAGTAAATTTTGTTGTCTGTTCTCTTACCAGATATGCCCATCGGCAATTGCTGATTTAAAATTTTTAATAGCGATTTTTTTGGTTTACGCACTTATAATATTTGTTTCTTTATAACTAGAAGGGGCGATACAATGCATTGTATCGATATTTGGTGACGACATTTCATTAAGAATCTCTGGAAAAACATTTTCAGGGCGTATTAGTAACAATATTGATGTGATTGATATGATTATCGTTTGCTTTAGAAGATATAGCTTAGTTTACTATTATAATAACGATAGTGTTTCCCAACAAAAAATGAACGTTTTTTTCTGCCAAGACAATAATATTATTTACGTGGCCTTGAATACTTTTCCAGAAATGTTTTAAGAGATTTCGCCACAAAAGACATTTTTCAGAAGCTATAATTTTTTAGATTTCGCTCTGGATTTACCTAATTCTCAATATGAATTAGGATACTTTTAAGTGAAATACAAAACTCTGAAGGGTAGCTAACTTGCCGAGATGTCCAAGAAGCTTCAAAGCACAAACTGATTGTCAAGAATATTTTTTTAACTATTTTATAGGTCGGTAGATATGGAAAAAATACTATTGAAAAATAACAAATAACATAAACCTCCAGTGACTCGGTAATATGTTACAAATATTTAAATTATACATAGGAATATGTTTTTCTACAATTTTTGTCATAGTTGGCAGTCTATTTAAATAAATTGATTTATGAATATTAAAACAAGCTTTCTTCGAAGTTGCTCGTGTTCAAAACATAATCCAAAGACTCACATAAAATGACCGAGGATTTGACAATATAAAAAATAGGAACTTTTGCCGTTTGTCATGTTTCATAATAATTTTAAATATTTCATCACTGATCCTTCAGGTGTCCCCTCCGCCAACATAGGAATGTCTACGAACACTAGTCCTCAAGACACTAAGTATTCAAATTGGAATGACAGAAATGTTAATATTCTTGCATTTTATGCAATGTTTTGCATGTAAAATTACAAGTTGAAATACATTTTTTCGCAATCCCGCACATTATTCAACAATTTGTGTCATAACCCTACCCCAATATAATTATTTTCAAATCCAACAGCATTTTACTGAATATCTAAATACGGAGATTATGCTAGAAACACAGTTTTAACTATTTTAAAATCAATATATTAATCTGAAATATATTAAGATGGAGTTTTATCTATATAACTCTGATTTATACAACGTTTATATGAGCTATAACAATTTGATATGTAAATATTATACTTAGTACTGTGTCTCCAAGTACGATCCATTTTTTGTCACGGCTAAAGCAAAATAAATATAGGCATTCCATAGCATAAAATACCAAGCAATATAATAATTATATTTAAATGATTTTGGAATACAGTTATTTATTTTAGCTCAGCTATGTATTGCACCAGTATTGTATTGCAAAGTGTACATTTTCAAAATCGATAAATGAAATAAATGGTTCGCAAGAAATTCAAACTGATGCATATGACTAAAGAAAATATGTCTAGTGTTTGTCTCAATTTAAATGAGAATCTCAACGCAAGGATTTGGCTCTATATTTTGACCAGTCTTCTCGGGATCAGGCCTGTGCAACGCTGCTTCTACTAGAATTGGTATTGGTTGCAACTGAGGTAAGGACCAGTCTGCCGGCAGCTGAAAAAATAAACAAGACTTAAAAAAAGAACATTTTGGATTAACTATCCATCCACGCCTGATGTACACCAAAGTTCGATCATAAATAATTACACTGATCAACAGCCAAAAAATATCCTAAATAAAATCAAGAAAATATTACTATTTTCAATGTGCTAAAACCGGAATGAAACTTATTTTTTCAATATTAGTTCAAGTTTTAGAGATACGGTAATTATATGTGTTCCTGCTGTGACAGTGTTAATATACTGTAATTCACAAGAATGCACGTGCTACTTTTTTATATTCGGCAAGGAAAGATGATGTAATCGGCATGATTGTGTTACGTTATACATACGTGTACATTATATTGTTTTATATTAGCCATTTTTTCCTCAGTTGGCTGACAGCGTTCATGCAAGATGTCTCGAAAGTGTGTAAACAATCCAGATCAGTTTTGTTACGTGTGTGGTGATGTGACTTTTGCGTCTCAGAGACGGTCTATTACTCCACTAATAACAAAGGCATATCAGCTTTATTTCGGTTGTAAACTAGGTGATCAAGACAAACAGTGGGCACCCCACATCTACTGTAATACATGTGCTTCAAGTCTGAGGAGCTGGTTAAATGGCAAAAAACGGTACCTATGCGCTTTGCTGTCCCAATGGTTTGGAGAGAGCCTACAAATCATATTAATGATTGTTACTTTTGCATGGTACCTTGTGTTGGACAAGCCACAGGTACGTCCAAGAAAAAAAAATCGGTTATTAACTACCCAAACATACCATCTGCGATGAGACCTGTGCCTCACAGTGACGAAAATCCTATTCCAAAACCCCCAGAATCCTACACTTGCGAATCAGAAAACGAATCAGATCATGGCGATCGAGTGATTCGTCAGGAAGAAGATATGCCATCAACGTCAAGAGATCCTGATTTTATACGAGCACGTCATGCCACCAACCGCAAAAAATAACACAGTCAGAATTAAAGGATCTTGTAAGAGATTTAGAACTTCCAAAATGTAAGGCAGAGTTACTTGGCTCAAGACTGCAGCAGTGGAACTTGTTAGAAGACGATGTTTCGGTATGTGTTTTTCGTAAACGCCACAAAGACTTAGAACCATTTTTCAATATGGAGAATAACTTGGTTTTCTGCAGTAACATTAACGGCTGACTGGCGGCTTTAAATATAAACTATAACCCAGAAGAATGGAGATTGTTTATAGACAGTTCAACATTGAGTTTAAAGGCAGTGTTATTGCATATTGGAAATATTTTACCATCTCTTCCTGTAGGGTATGCAGTTCACATGAAAGAATCATATGACAATATGAAGTACCTATTGACCTGCATAAAATACGATGAGCACCAATAGCAAATTTGTCGCGATTTGAAAGTTGTTGCACTTTTACTTGGGCTGCAGCTAGGCTACACAAAGTTTTGCTGTTCTTTGTGTGAATGGGACAATCGGGCAAAGGCACTTCATTACACCAGACAAAACTGGCCTGTTCGTCAATTCCTAGAGCCAGGTCAAAAAAATGTACAGCATATGCCATTAGTAGATTCGAAAAAAAATTTATTACCACCACTGCATATCAAGTTGGGCCTAATGAAAAACTTTGTCAAGGCATTAGATAGAGATGGGTCAGCTTTTCAATACCTGCGTCAGAAATTTCCAAGACTAAGTGAGGCAAAGGTTAAAGAAGGTATTTTTGTTGGGCCACAGATTCGAAATATTTTGAAAGATACACAGTTTGAAAACACTAGATAGAGATGGGTCAGCCTTTCAATACCTGCTTCAGAAATTTCCAAGACTAAGTGAGGCAAAGGTTAAAGAAGGTATTTTTGTTGGGCCACAGATTCGAAATATTTTGAAAGACACACAGTTTGAAAACACTTTAACAGGTATTGAAAAAACTGCTTGGAATGATTTCCGTCTGGTGGTCATTAATTTCTTGGGAAATAGAAAAGCTGACAACTATAAAACCCTTGTCAAAAATATGCTGTCATCGTATCAAAAGATGGGCTGTAATATGTCTCTTAAGATACATTTCCTACACTCACACCTGGACTTTTTTCCTGACAATTGCGAAGCCGTAAGTGATGAGCACGGCGAACGTTTTCACCAGGATATTTCAACAATGGAAAAAAGGTACCAGGGAAAGTGGAATCCTTCCATGCTTGCAGACTACTGTTGGACTTTTGGTAGAGATGCTCCAGAAACGATCCATAAAAGAACAGCAAAAAGACAGCGCATATAGTGATTCTTATAAGTATATGAATCTTGTTACTTTTTTTTAATATATCCCTAAAAATAAAAAGTTTTTTTTCTAAACCGCAACTAATTTTTTTATTTCATTGTCAGTTTTGGATTCAGCGCCCCAAAATTAACAAAGAAGTGCACTTTTCCCACAAGATACAATTAAAAAACTAAAATTTGTTGTCCAGTGTTATTGTTTTAAGTGTTGCCGTTTTTTACAGATTTGATTCCTTTCTCACGCGATATTTTCCAAAAACTTTTCGTGCGGGTGTGTGTGCGTGTTCTTGCTTTTTTGGCCGAATGTAGATTTTTTGGCCGAAGTCTTAGCTTTGGTCGGACCCTGGTGACTATGACCGAACGTTGTTGTATTCTGCAAGCTTTGTTATAAATCACAGGGCAGATACTTACACCAAGTACCCGGTCGTGGATTGGTAGCGGCGTATGGACCATCTGCTGTTGGAAATGCGGTGGAAGAGCTCCAGGTGGAGGCCCCGGCACGTGAGTTGCCGGTGCCGGAGCCGGGTAGTACCCAGTTGGAGAGCCAGGGGGACTCGGGTACGGCCAATAGAAGATCTGCGGCGGGAGGAACTGTCTTGGATCGACGGCCGCTGCAGGTGGCGCCATCTGTACCGGAGCGAATGTTGCAGTTGGAGGCGCGCTTGGCGGTGGAACAGCGCCGAAGGTGGTACCTGGTGGTGGGGGGCCGAACGCCGGGGCTGCCGCAGCTGGAGAAATCAGCTGATTGCCGCCTAGGTTACAAAAATACAATTGTTACCTGTTTTTGGTACTACCCTAAGATCAACGGAAAATTATCCTACATGTTGAGAAACTATACTTCTCTCAAAATTTCATGAACATAGGGTTGCCTTAGTGGAAGGTGCGGTATGATTTATTTAAAATGTTTCAACTACCTGAAGTAGCTGTATGTCCATGGAATTTAGAGTCAATCTTATATTAGACCTAGGTAATCTCATTTTATACCGAACAGAACCTCTTTAGTAGCTATTTCGGTAATTATAAAAGCCGTAGATATTGTTTGTTATTCAAAAGAATCTATAACACGAATAATTCGTTGATCAGTAACTGATTGTATGTAGAGTAACTTTTGAAATGAGTGTTAATTTTATAATAGAGAAAGATGTCCTAATATTTGTAATTCACATGAACCTCGAAATCACTTATACATTATGGAAACAGTGACGGTTACGTTATCAGAGCATAGTTTCAAAAAAAGATATACTTATTATCTCTCCATGAGCATTCGTAATCAAATGTTGTTATAGATTGATGTATAATTTACCGGAAATATATTGTATTTTATCTAAAAATGGACGTGTAACTGTAAATAATGATACTAAAAATAATGCAGACTTGTGATTATGATATTTGGATTATGAAAGTAAATTGTAGTTCTATATATCATTATACCTACTTTTCGAATTTTTTATATTGTATTGTCTTTTTATTAATTAAACTTATCATAAGAAACCAATATACAGTGAGAACCAAGTTTGTCTGACGGCTTGAGTTCGTTGTATACGAGAGAGAAGTGCGTATAGACACATATGATAGAAAGAGATAGAAGCTGCAGTTACTTGAATTAAGATGCATATTGAAAATATACGTTAGTTTATTCTTTACGCAGAAATAATGATTTAATTGCGTCATCGTTGCTAGGCAACTTCAGCCGGCTTCTATTTCTTTCTAACATGCGTTCGCGCTTCTCTCTCGTACACATTGAACCCAAGCCGTCAGACAAATTTCGTTTTCCCTGTATAATGTTCTTCATTTTTTCAAAGTTTGTTAACTGAATACCTTCGACTGGATATTATTTCCAATATGGTTCCTAAATCAACTACAGGTATCAACGATGGATTACAACCTATCACCAGATAAAAACTGACCGACCTAACCCAATATGAAATGATGCAAAATTAATATTATCTATTATCTTAGCTACTGGCTGGGTGTTTAGGAGGGAGTAATAATTATTTTGTGTGATTATTAACAAATATATCTACAATGTTCCGTACTACCATTAACACATACACAAACACAAAATGTTAAATCTAGGAAAGAGGAAGAAAAATATTTACTACTCCCAAACGGTGTGTTGTGTGTGTTAAATTCTAAAATAGCCCAGGAAAATAAGGACAAAATAAGGTATGTTTTTCTGAATGTTTGAATAATCGTATATGATCTCAACTTTAAATAACAATTATTTAACATTGTGGATTATGTTATTTGGTAAAACAAGAAGTACTCTTTTTAATGATTTTTTATCGATACATTCGTGATATAATGAAATTAATCTGAGGAGTAGTCCGTCATTTTCCTGGACTAAAAAGCAATAAAGTCGAATAAAGACTCACCACGACAGTGTAGCGCACAGATTTTAACCAATCCACCCATACATTGGCTGCCAGCAGAGACACCACGTACGACTCCATATCCCAGGATTTAAACCAAATAAGTCAACTATAGCCCGTTTATGGATTCGTACTTTGCCCAATTTTATCTATTTCAATTCATACAACGCTGCAGATATAGGATGTCATCATGTTGGTGCAATCGTTTTTGGATTTAAGCTCCACACCCTTATTACGTAAGTATTACCGACCAACTAGTCACGACATCTCCACAAAGTCTTTCGGTCATCTAGTTGCATTTATTATGTTTTGAATGTGAAAGCAAAGGTCGATGACAAACTGATTTACATGTGTTCACGTAATAAACATGCCCAATGAAAGCTGAGCAACCACTAAGGTTTTTTTGGAAGTTCCTGATTTGTTGAATCTTACTAGTTCCGTCTCAAACGTATTTTCAGCTTTAGGGCCTATCCATGTAGACGTGGTCATCAGCAAACGCAGCCAAGCTATTGAAACTTTTGAAATACATGGCAACTGACTGATGCCATTCTTTAGTGGTCAAGTCAACTGAACAGGTCTGTAATTTTCCAGCTAAGGTATTTTTGAAAAAGGCCAATATCAAGTCTTTACTAGCTTTGAACGAGGATTTTAATGATGACCTTGAATTTAACCTTAAGCCTCACCTTCAAGGTTATCTTAAGGCCCACTTTTGTTTTTTAGATAGAAAGCCATCTTTTTGACACCGGCAATTGAAAAGAAAACGGAAAGCTACGTCTGAATATACAGTAATGGACAGAAGTATATAGACAAATATGAATATTTACCTAAATACCTTTAGAAAACGATTTCATACTTAATTGCTCCATAAACAAATGCGTTATTAGTAGAAAAAGTAAATTCCTTGTTTTTACATTATCTACAATGAACACAATACAAGTCTGAAAATAAGCACTTTTTTATGAGGGACAAAAATATGCAGACAAATTTTTTTCAACATTAGTTTAGTACAGTTTCGTGTCAGAAGAGGATTAGTTTGTGTTCATCAAGTATTGTGGAATAAGTTGAGTGATTTGAAGACCAAGCCACGTGGTACAGAAATTTCTTTCGATGTGAAAACTAAGATCATTGAGTTATACAAAGATGGTCAACGTCAAGTCGACATTGCCAAAAATTTGGTGTGCATTACGTTAGACGTCCTAGTGAACAAAGATTGAACCCCAAGTACACTTTGTCCACTGTCAAACATGGAGGCGGGTCTGTTATGATTTGGGGGTGCTTTTCAGGGTTTGGGATGGGACCTTTACATAGAATAGATGGCATTATGGACAAGTTTGTATGCACAGACATACTAAAGCATGTCATGTTACCCTATATGGACGACAATATGCTCTTAAGATCAATCTTCCAGCAAGACAATGACCCGAAGCAGACTTCAAATCTCGCAAAGAAATTCTTTCTGGATGAAAAAATACAATGGCCTTCACAGTCTCCTGATATAAACCCCTTTGAAAATCTATGGGAATACTTAGATAAGCAAATACGAGATAAATATTATTCAAACAAGGATGATTTTTTTGCCGCTTTAGAGCAAAAGTGGAAACAGATTGATGAATCTTATATCAAGAAACTTCTACAATCTATGCCGAGACGATGCCAGGCGGTGATTGATAATAATGGTTATGCTATAAAAGATTAACACAAACATGGTTGGTTTTCTATAATTCAATGAACTTTGCTTCTTTTTTCTATAATTGTTTTGCTTTGTCTGTATATTATGGTCCTTCATAGTTCCAGTTTCTTTCAATTAATTTTTTATTGAAGGGAGTCTAATGAATTTATTTATGTATAGTATTATGCTATAACGAATTATGTATATTATATTAATAAAACAAGTTAAAAAAGAAATACAGCACAATATTAATTTGTCTATATACTTTTGTCCATTACTGCATATTACAATCTCAGATCAAGGCCACTAAACATCAAATAAGCGAGGTTAGGGAAACTTCTGAGAGGTTGAGCAGGATTATTGATAAAAAACGTCAAGGACCATTAGTAACTTTTAACAAGCGTAATATTGACCTTGGGTTTGACCTTGCATCTCACGTTCAAGGTCATACTAGTACAGTATTATAAGGTGGAATTTTCAATGGCAGTGGAAAGAGGAGAGTTGCCAGTTTAAAAGAAAGTTGACTTTGAGATGACTGAAGGTAAGGATCAGCATTGAATCCAAGGTCTTCATTGAAATCTGATTACTAAAGAAGATTTCTTCATCAATAATCATGCAAAACTTTTAGGGATCTCTCCTAGACATGTTTCACCGTCATTTGACCTTCTGAGGTGATCTTAATCTTAAATTTTAAGACATATTCGGACACAGAATTTTCCATTCTTTCGTATGTCGATGTCAAAAAGAGGTCTTTCCATAGAAAAAAACAAAAGTTCACCTTCACCTTTTTTTTAACCGAGGCCGCAAACATTGCCGAAACTACAATTATACTGACATGGATAGATAAAAATGAGCAAAGTAACTGCAGCGAAGGATACTAACATCAAACCCAGAAGCATTATTGTGACAAACATTTATTAAAGTGTAAATTAGAACATATATCGTATGAAGTAAAGGAATTTGCATACATTACAGAAATTATAAGTGTTTAGAAGTTATATTCTTACGAAAGTACTTCAAATATGAGTTAAACGTAACTTGTATGCAAAAATTATACGTGTTGATATTTGTTCGGCGTAAAATTATGAAAAAAATAAGTACTCGTATTTAAAGTACCATCAAAAAGACCTTCGCTAGACAATGAATAAGGCTTGGTGAAAAACTATAGAGCAGATATATACCTACCAGGTTGTTAATAACACATTGCTACTTGTACGTTAGTAAAACGAGTGATTGCCTGTAAATGCCACTTATAAAATATATTGGTGTTAGTTATGCCCCATTCATACTTTGAAACATCAGCTGATCCTTATTATTAATTATCTCCACTCTTACCTGGAAAGTATACTAAACCTATACTCAGAAGCTAAATATTTCTCATATAAATGATAAAATATTATCACTGGAGATAGACATTTTAAGGTTTTCCGAAATTTTTATATACAATCAGACCTTAGCGATATTTTGATTTTTTGTGAACTTACAGTTTTTTTGCCTCTAACGACAATGTGTACTCTAGCCAATTTTTAAGAGCTCAGCCAACTTTTTTTAACGGATTATAAGCGAGATGGTAAGTTTATGACATATTTCATTATTTACAGTATATTATTCACAGATATTTCAAAGAGGTACTACACTTTGTTTTCATGATGCCCAGTATTGTGAAAATTGCAATATAAAAAGCAAGGAGCCATGTTTTCTAAGATTAAGTATTTTTGGATTATAAATCAAAAATACAGTTTTTTTTATCTCGCAGTTCTTAAAAATTGTAGAACCATATTAGGTGTAACTAATAAAATATTTTTAAGATTTCCATTTCAATAGGAGTTGATATGTAGTCCCTCAACACTTCATAGCGATTAGAATTTTGACTCATATCTCAACCGACAGATACCTGCTCCTATTGAAAGTGGTAGTCTATGGTACGAACAGTACTAAGGGGGGTAGGTTTCAGTACCCTGTACCGTGTAATGCTGGTAATAACACACTTCATCATCATCATCAACAACTATACGGTAGTCCTAGTTGAAATGTTTGTCAATATTATTTGCTGCAGGCTGGAGTTTGGCACTCCTACTTTAAGGTCTGTCACTGTTAATGAACCACGTCAAAACTGCATCGTGCTTTTATTGGAGTAGATGAAGTATTATGGGATCAGGGACAAGTGGATCTCAAAAGATAACACTGTAAAATGTAAGGCCAGTTATAAATACGAATGATTATCAATTTTCCATTAATAATAAGAGATATTAAAATTACCAATATAATTAGGTTCTAAAAAACGTCCCGGAATCATCTTTGAAGTTTGAAATTCAAGAGAAAGTGTTACTAATGAGTTCATATAAATTATGCGTAGATAGTATGATTGTTCACCAAAATTATTTGGAATGTTGATGTTAAACCGTGCGCAGTTTCACTTTCGCAGTTGCTATATCCTAAAAGTTATTGTAACCAAAATATAACGCTAGAAAAAAGGAAGTATAAACCCAAATGCATGAGAAATAGAACAAACTGAATTTCGTATAAACACTGAAAATCATCCCCCACAAACCTATGGTTCAAATTCAGTTTATAGGAAAGTTCCTAACGAACAAAGTCGTTAAACAGATGTCAACCTGCTGTAAGCGTGCTTAATGTCGGTTCGAAGGTACTTAAGTTGACTGATATCTTAACCAAAATGTGCCCATTCACTTGTATTATTGCCAGCATCAAGTTCTACCAAAAAACATTATGGGAGTTAAAAGGAGGTAGTACCATGTACCCTGCACGTACCCTTGACTCCCAAACATTTTTTTACTATCAACTTGTATTTCTTGGTTAAAATATCAGATAAAAGCATACCGTCAAACTGAAAAAAATGCATTTGCTGTAGGGTGTAGACAATTACCCCAGTTCTCTTTAGTATAAGCTACATTTGAACCATGGCTTTATTGAGGTATAAAAGTGTTGTGGGATATGAGCATAATATACAGAATGATTCACAAAACAAAGGCAATATTTATAGAGCAGAAAATACATCCAAAAATAACATAGAAAGTTCTTAAAATACCCATTGCCGAGATACAGAGTATTGTAAATTTCTACGACACTGATGAGATTGAATAAGGACAAAACATGAATATTGTTCGAGTAACACTATGACGAAATGGGATTACCCCATTGATACGCTGAATACAATTTTTTATACCAAGTGCAATACCAATACTACATGTACAAAATTTTAATCCCGATATAATTTTTTATTTAATTTTGAAATTATAACTTCAGTACCATGTATCTCTTCAAGGGAGGGTCCATGTTCACATGAACTCTACGTGTTATTTTTGAATCCCAAAAATATAGCCAGTTTTCTGAATCGACCATTAGTCAAAAAAATTGTTCTATTTCAAAGGTGCTGATCCCCAGATAAAGACCTCATTCACCAACACCAACCACTCAAGTTAAATGAATGTGAAGCACAAACACCAAAACATATTCAGGTATCTAGCGAAAGCAAAGGCTTAAACTAAAACCTACTTGTGACTTTCCTTATAAACCTTGTCGAAATGTACCAGTGTAAAGCTGTCCGATGCAAGATTTTCAAGAAAAGCCAGAAACATTCTATAGATGAACTAAATATCCCAATATATAAATCAAAAAAAAAATTATACACCATGGTTTGTACAATGTCCAATGACTACTTAATAGAAAACGACTAAATAAAATGGACGAAGTATATGCAATATGATGAAAATGGCTGGTTTCTTCACACTTTTTTTTACAATTTAATAAATCCGGAAAGCTTCAAGTCACATGTGTTCATCGTCTGATGTAAACTTCCATAATATAAAAATACGACAAATCGAGGAACCCCAAACTATTCAGGACAGTTTGAGCAAAAATATAAATCACTAACCTTTAAGTTGTTCAAACCGTTATACATATACGGGGTGCAATACTAGATTAAAGTCGTGAGAATAATGATATTGAAACAAAAATACCTTAGTAAAATGTCGTTAATGACATACAGGAAGTCGAATTTTAATTTTCAGAATCGTTTTTTCTAAATCGCTAGCTATTTTTATGAAAACATCAGGAAAATCGGAATGGGGGCTTCTGCAAGTATGAGAAAGAGTTCTATAATCTATTTTCCAAAATGTTACCTTACAGCCTATGATCTCTAAATTAAAGATCATAACCTTTTTGATAGCAAGGTTCCATCGTTTTCAATATTTCAATATTATATAAATTTTTCTAGTCACTATTATCAAACTGTGAGCCAACCATGTGACTGTGAAATAGAATATCGAAAAATAAATACTTCAAAAATGTTTTGTTTAAGTGAAGTGAATAAATATTAACTATTTTACTTAAACAATCATAACTCTCGATGAAATATAATGAACGGTACTAGCACTGCAAAATAGAGCACAATAATATTTTTCATTTTCAGAAATCCCCGATATCCGGTTGATATCACAAAAAGAGCTTGAGAAACTATTTTGGAATTTAAACATTTAACACTTTGTATTTCATCAACGATAGGCATTAAACGGTACTTAATATCATTATTCTCTTGAATTTAATTTAGGATTATTTTTTATCGTATTGATTACGGAGCACCCATATAAGGAATCAGGGTTATGAATACAACATTCAAATTCTGCCCGAATCAATAATTCAAATCATTTGTCATCATATTCTGTACTTCGTCCTCACCCATCTCCAACCTATTGACAATATTAACAAACAAATGAGGGCGCCGAGACAGTGTGAATAAAGTAGCTGCCTTCTTTGCCAAATCAATATTTCATCCTGTACCAAGAGATTCAAATATTAACAGAGAAGACTGTGCCAAAACAACAATGTCAGAGATACGACAATTACTCTCTGTATCAGCAGAGTGTTAGAAGAAGACAGCATTAAACATTTTTCCCTCAAAAATAGATAATATCTCTCATGTTGTTTTGGCTCAATATTCTCAAGTACCCAATCCATCTATAATATTAGTCGCAGACATTTTTGTTATAACAAAAAGCTTAACATGAAAAAGGTGCTTCCAAAAGTAACGTAAATATATATACTTTAAAAATCAAAAATATAATGTAACGTATATACGTATGAATGTAGCAACATGTTGGAATGCTTCATAATCACATATTAGTTAAAACTATTGCAGTCTTTCAAACTAACATTGGGGATTGTTAGAGGCTTGGGGTATGTGTAATAAGGGAGATATCGGACTCAATAATAGACCCCAACAACTGGAAAACCCGGCTGTCAGTCTTAAAAAAAAACATTACCACGAAGCCGCAAATCTCGTCATAGATTCTGCTTATTTCAAAATTACCTACGTCAAAAGTAATTTCAGAAAATATTCTTGATTTCAAAATCATGTTTGGTACAACACTATCTATTAAGTACTTCGATAATTTGAGCTTATAGTCATTGTCACTAAGTACTTTTAAAGTCATTTTTAGTGTTTTTTTTTCATAATCAAATATTATATATTCAAAATATATAAATTGAAAAATTCATTGAAGGCACGGTATTTTAGAATAATTCAATCAATCAATTGATTTTTGAGTATCAAACATATAACGATTCTAGTCGATATGAATACGTTAAGGATTAACAGCTATACACAATTATGAAAAAATGAGTACGAATAATTATTACAATAATTTTAATATGTTTATTTTGTAGTAGCTACACTAACTAAAATAATATCTATCAAAAATTGTCAATATATGCTGTATATATCTTATAATCTACTTGTATTGTCACGATCAGAAGGCATCAATCTAATAAGTAACTAGATTGTCAAAATTACACATGATATATGTATATTGGAATGTAAAATCACTCCCAAAATATTTTTGGCTATAAACAACAAGTTTGTAGAAAAATATCGTCACTATAATTATTTTATGAAAGAACCGCTGTCCTGTTTTAGCACCAGTTTAAAGGAATCTTCATATTTATACTTATTTCATCCTCCGGCTGTTTCAGTTTAAAGAGCTAGATGTTACAGAATGTTACCAGGAAAATTTAGCTGCACATCAAACACGTAAGACTATGAAAAAGTTAATATAAAAAGCGGTCCACCATTCCTGTCTCTGGAAGCGTTTCGTCACTTTCAACCTGATGACTATTTTTTAATAACGTTAAACAAATTTGTAGTATGGCAAGATATATTGTTATCAGAAACTACCATAACTCCTGTTTCTAAAGTTAAGAATTCTGAGTTGTACACCAATATGCGGCCAATAAATGTTCTGCCAGATGTTGATTGTAGAGGACTGGAGGAGATGTATAGACAATCGGAATAATACAGTAACAGTGTATTTGGGAGTTTAAAAGGGCGTTTGAGACCATTGACAGGGATAAATTACGTACAAAATTGCATCACTACGGATTTTAAGGATCTGTATTTAAAATTATACAAAACTATTTAATTGGCAGAAGTCAAAAAACAAAATTGCATCTACATTTTCAAGATCAAAAAATATTTCTGTTGCTATACCACAAAGTAGTAAACTAGGATCACTACTATTTATTTGATACATTAATGACATTTGTAATATTTTAGATTATTGTAAACTTCAGATATTTGCAGATGATACATTAATATACATATCAGATGAAAATATAGACACTGATTTAAAAATGCTGAATTCTGACTTGACAAAATTCGTAAATTGGTTAAATGTAAATAAACTAAAATTGAATACTTCTAAAACAAAATGTATGCTTATAGGGAAATACCTATACTATCACAGGATAAATGGAGAAATAATTGAAAATATTGAATCAATTAAATATTTAGGTATATATATTGATAGTAAACTAAAGTTTGAGGATCACTATGAATAGATTATTTCAAAAATTGCCAAAAAATACTAATTACTTTTATAGGGCTTCTCATAGTCTTGGTACCTATTTCAAGAAAATAGTTTATCAATACAATTATTCTACTATATTGTTCAACTATCTTTTTCACTGCCAATGAAGCTGTATTCTCAAAATTACAAGTCTTGCAAAATAAAGCTATGAGAATAATATTGAATAAAAATAAGTACACCAAAATAAAATCTATGTTACAAGAATTGCAGTGGTTGAATATAAAAAATTTGATATCATATTTGGTTCTTATTTTTATATTTAAAATAAAATTCATCTTTTGCCAGAACATTTAGAACACTACATTGAATTGAATAATCATTACCACAATTATTATACAAGAGGGAACATAGATTTTCATTTACAAAATTGCAATAGTAATATAGCTAGCAAATCAATATTTCAGAAAGGATTACTTGAATTTAATAAACTAAATAATGATATAAAGTCTGCTTGTAATTCAAAGATATTTAAAAGAAAATTAAAGGAATATTTCATGGACAATGAAAATTCTTAGAGATGCAAATTTTATTTTTTTCTGAATATCTGTATGTTATGTAATTGTTTAGTTTTTTAGAAGAATGTAATTGTAGCAATCATGCTAAATAAATCTTAAACAAACAAACTTGTTGGGTATTGCAACTAAGATAATCCACCGGAAATGCCGCGCTGGGCCGAGGAATGACCGCGTTACCTTGCAGTACCTATCAATATATACATTTTTAGACAGAATAAAGTCAATTATCCTGAAATCAAGTTGTGTTAATAAACGCGCAAAAGCCCGAAATAGATAAATCTGTTACAAACTGATGCACTGGTCACCATCAAGATTTAGCTTGGTTTATTATTTTTTACTACTTGTAATTTGGTTAAATCGTTTATGGAATGGAGTTACGTTACGATTACATTCAAGAGTCTAAAAATTGTAAGCAAGAAGTTATTAAGTTTTGATTTGTTTGGAAGATTTTGTTTAAGTTAAAAGTGATAGAGGAAGGAGTATCACAGTCTATCCATATACAAACATGTATAAGAAAATAAATAATGGTTATAACTAATTAATCGAAATTTTCTTTTTCAATTCCATTAAGATATTTCATTATAATTTTGGTTTATTGTAGATAGATTCAACTCTATGTATACGCAAAAAATCAGTTTTTAAAGAAATCATCGGTTTTTATCAAAAAATTGTTTTATCGATTATCGTTAGAGTTCGATAACTGCATGGTGGCCAGTGTGGCCTTTGATAATAGGTGGATCAAAACTGATCTCAATTTGTTTTCGATAAGTGGACCTATATTTATACGAAATTGTTTCATATGTAACGTGATGTATTTCACCTTCATTTTTCCTGATAACTTTCCATAACATTCCAGTCTAATCGTATTAGCAAATTTACCCGAAATAATGGTAAAGTCTGGTTTTATTGGTGCAAGTTGTTAAAGGGGGCATTTAAAACATGGACGCATAAAATGGGTACACTAATTTTTATTTGACACCAAAGAATGAGAGCACGTGTTTTTTGGGATTCAATCAAAAGTATTGACAGGAACGAAAAAACTTTGAATATAAGTTTTTTAGGTATTTATGAGACCACACGTAAAAAGATCCGACTAATAGCAAAAATGTTATGGCCGAAAAACGAGGCGAAATGCAGGTTTTGGCACTTGTTGGTAATGACACGATAATTTCACGCAACTACTTGAAATTCTTCAAATTCGTAGGATTGATACTTCTAAATGACAACAATAAAATTGGAGCGTATTGGTCAAGTAGTTTTTGAGAATTTCTAATTGCTTATTCCAAAACAGCTGTTTTCCGGCCATCACTACTAGTTTTTTGAGCAAAATATAGAGTTCGTTCAAAGAGCATTTGATAGCAAAATACACCTGTTACCTTGCCGTTATGAATCACAAACCATTCCGGAAGATAAATGTTATTTTTATGCGAAAAACAAAGGTTTCTTCTAAACAAATTCAAACATTTCGTATTTGTGGGTTTGCCTCGAACCTTTTTACGTGTGGTCCCATTTTGCAGGTCTCTTAAATACCTAAAAGTCTTATATGGAATTTTTTCGTTCATGCCAAAACTTTCGATTGAATCCCAAAAAACACGTTTTCTCTTTGCTGTCTAATAAAAAGTTTTCGCACAAAAATTGGTGTACCCATTTCATGCGTCCATGTTATAAATACCCAATTGAACAACTTGCAGCAATAAAACCAGACTTTACAATTATTTCCAGGGGTATTTTCGTCTAATATGATTAGACTATTCTGCAGGTTGGTTATGTTCATTTATCTCAAAAAAACTGAAATTTCTGAGCATCGGAAGTTTACATGTTGGAATAGAACTGAGGGTAAACCGCGGGTAAGGTAGTAGCTGGTACGAATGGTCTTTTAGCAGGCGTAGCCTGCTCGGGAAAAGCATCTCCATAGCTCCTTTTGACAGGCATATGTTGCATAGCAGCCATCGGTATAACGCCGGGCGTTTGCCCTTGCATTAGCTGCTGGTAGGTTAGCTGCGGAGGTCTTTGCAGAGTTAACGGAATTCTAGGTTGGAACATCATGTACGGGCTGGGCATCAACGGGGACATCATAGGCACCGAAGCTGCCTGGGATTTGAGCATTTGATTCATTTGGACCGCGTTAGTAGCGACGGCGGTCTGACCACCAGGCTGCTGTTGATTGTATATCGCGATATTATGCTGTATCAGCTGATTCATGAACATGAAATCGTTCTGTTGCGCTTGCGCCGCTTGAGCCTGGCTCTGCCTGGCGAACAGATTCTGCTGCGCAATGATCTGAGCCTGTTGTTGTGCAAACAAAGCCGGGTTTTCCCAGGATTGCGCGGTCTGAGGGGCGCCGCTGTTAGGAGGGGGCGGTGGCAAGTTAGCAGTGGTGGGTGGTGCGGATTGGGTCGCGGGGGTGGGCAACATACCGAGGCTGAGCATGTCGTGGGCGGCTGCGGCGGCCACTGCGTGCGCCTGTGCGGCGCGTACTGCGGCCGTAGCGGGCGGCTTCGGGGCCGCCGCCGGCGACACCACCCGAGGGTGGGGCAACCCTCCGGTCAGCACCAGGTTCATGTCCTCGCCCGAGCACTGGAATACTTCGATGTAGCGCTGCTTCTTGCCGAAGGTCATGTAGTGATGGTGTTTTAGGTGGGCAGCAACGAACGCGGACTGCTCGGAGTCCATTTGGATGAAGGCTTCGCCGCTGGGTTGACCCTGGAACAAAATTGAACATCAAAGCAAAACTGAATAAATCTGAAAATATAACCGTCCTCAATCAGCTGTTCTGTTTGACACGTTCAACGCCACTGCCGCCTATTGGCGACACTGATGTCTAGACTGCTGTCGCCATAGGGCGAAACGTGTGATGTATTATTATATGGTGCTTCTGTTCAGGTGGCTCGCTAGTATAGGTTAAACATTTTTGAGAACTTTTACGTACGCGGTTTGTCCCAAATTCTACCTGTAGTGCCAGTGACCAAAAAAATATTTGTATTCAGGTAAGAAAATATTCGACGATTACAATATATCTCTCTTTTAGTATCATTTAAAGCAATTTTCAGGCAAACAAAATCAAAAACCCCCTTGGCTCCTGACTACATGTAACAACATTCAACTGGTAGCGTTCGAACAGCTGTCGCCAACCTGTCAGTGATGGTGTTTTTAAAAAAAGTGCTACACTGTATCTAATAGCAGCTTTTTCTACGACTTCAACGATGTATCACGTTACATTTGTTTTTTAGTTACAAACAAAGATGTTTTTTTTCTAATTTCTCATTATATTTAAGTAGGCGTTGCAAACAAATGATTTATGTAAGATTGTCTGTAACTGAGTTTAACCTAGTCTGACCCTTATCTTGGCCACCCTGTAATACATTATTATAAAAAGAAATTTACAGAAACGTGCACTAATCTAACGTTCTTGTAAGTATTCTTATGTACTTACATTCATTTTTGAAAAATCTCAAAACTATTAGCAAGGCCTCGAACAAAAGGTCCAAGGAATTGGTGACAGCAGAGGTAGCGAAATCGTCCTAGCAGCTGGCAACGCCGCAATTCAGGTGACAAGAATGACAAGATCAAGTTTCAAAACGTATGTCTATCTCGGGGTAACGACGGACTCATTTAGAACGTCAATGCGGCAGTTTTCTAATCTTCATTTGTATATTTTTAAGTATTATGCAACGATTTCGAGAAAAACTTAGCTACGGATAGTCTAGTATCCGAACAAACAAAAAAATCACAGCTGATTATACAGGCTGATTCACAAGTAGTGACAGTACTGCATTTTAAGGGGTGTCTTCTCTGTAACATTTTTTCCGCGAGTACTTCATTAAAAAGATACGAGGTGTTGAAGTTTAAAAATAAAAAACAATTTTTTTTAATATCTTCAAAATCGTCAACTGGAATGACCTAAATTTTTTTCTGTGGATTTACCTAAGATTGTACGCATTCAAAAATCTTTATTTAAAATTAATGTCCACTAGTGTTTTTTTTTCCTAGAGAGCATTGTTTTCGTGAAAATAAAAAAAAAACAAATTCCAGGAAGAAATGTTACATAAAAGACCCCCCTTAAAATGCGGTCCTGTGTATGATGTTTCATTTTTAGTCAGGCCATGTGAATCACCCTGTATAATATCCGTTTTTAGCCACCAATAAGCAATTGTCCAAACGAAAAAAATTTTGATCGTCTTACCTGTGCATTATACACCATATGCACGCCCCTGAATACGATATTTTTGGCATGATCTCCAAGGAACTCGAGTATGTGTTCGACTTGCGCTTCGTACGGCAGGCCCCTAAGTCGAATGCAGTCTTTGCTGGTGCCAGAAGTGATGATCCGCTGTGGCAAGAAAGGGGCCACTGGCAACGGCAGTTGAGCCAGCAGGGGGACCGGATCGTACGGTTTCGAGTCCATCGACCTATTTAGCACCTGGAAAAAAGTCACCATTATATTACATTTTTATTTTACTGCTGAAGTAAAATATCATTCAACAAAAATATATTTTTGAAGAATATACCAGTCATTAGAAGTAACATCCTAAATGAAAGATATGAGTACACTATTTCCCACGATACCTCAATGTAGTGTACCAGATCATATACAGGGTGGCCAAACACGTGACGTCATAAAAAAAAAATAGATTCCCCACATCGAGAGGAACCCAAATCGCCCCCATATATATGGTCCGATTTTGTTTAGTTTAGGAGTTATGATTTTTTTTCGGATTTTTCGAGAATTTTTGAGTTCTGTGTTTATTTTTACCATAACTTCGTTATTAATTGTGATAAATGCCTGCTTTTTTCACGATTATGTAGCTAAGACCTAAGGCTTAACTATCATATAATCATTCAAGTCATGTAACTAATACTACTTTTTAATTTTTTTCAAAATCTTCGAACATAACAAAAAAGTAAAAAAGTGCAACAACTTTGAACGTTTATAAAAAATTGGAAAAACATGTTCTTACTATTCGTAAGTATCTTAAAAACTTCCTTACGGTATCAGCTATTTACCGTAAAAATTTCATCAACCTAGCTTTACTACATGCTACCGTAATTGTAGCTCAAATAGAACCGAACCCAAAATTGGATAACCCTCTGCTCAATAGAAATTGTTAGTTTCGGAAAAAAAATTTGCAAAAACCACAAAAACACGTTTGATTTTTACTGAACAGCAGATTATTATTCATTTATGTTATTTACAAGAGGTTTTCAAAATGTCTGCCTCTAACAGAAATGCACAGTGTACACCTACGTATGAAATTTTGTTTTAAATCTCTAAATGCTTGTGTGTTGTTTTTCAACACATGTGTCGCTTCTTGAATTTTGTTCCTCAATGAATTTTCATTTGCACATTCTTGGGCGAATGTTGTGTCTTTAAAATATCCCCAAACAAAAAAATCAATGGGGTTGAGGTCAGGGGAGCGTGGAGGCCATCGTATCGGTCCGTTTCGTCCGATCCATCTGTCTGGGAACCTTTCGTTTAAGTAGTTTCGCACGATCGTTGCGTTGTGGCATGGTGCACCATCATTCTGGAACACCATGTTCCGTCTGGCTTCCAGGCTTGAATCTTCCAGCAATAATGGTAGGCTATTTTCAAGGAAGCTTTTGTAGGCTACCGAATCCAACCTTGACGGCAGTTCAAATGGACCGATAAATTCCATATTGAATATTCCTGACCACATGTTCACACTAAAACGGTGTTGAAATGTCGACGGCCTTGACTGGTGGGGGTTTTCAACAGCCCAAGTATGTAAATTATGGATATTGAATATCCCTGTTCTTTCAAAACGTGACTCGTCAGTCCATAAAATTTTATCAAAAAAATCAGGATCCTCTCGTTGTCTTCGCAGCATTGTCTCGCAGAAATCCACTCTTAACTGGTAATCTGAAGGCATCAACGCTTGAACTCTTTGAACATGATAGGCATGATAACCTTCTTCATGAAGAATATTTTGTATCGATGTTCGTGGTATTCTAAGGTTTTGTGCCATAGATCTCGTACTCGTTGAGGGATTCCGGCTAATTTCTTCAAGTACTACTTCTCTGCGATCCGGATCAGCTGTAGGATATCCTTCATTGCTTCCTCGTCCTGGAATGCGGCCTGCCATGAAAGTGTTATGTGTGTTAATAAAAACACGGTGGTCTGGGTAATGCTCAGGTTGTGGTCCGCCTCGGCGTATAAGTTGTTCCCGGTACAGCTGAGCTGCTAAAGCGCCGTTGCCTTGAGCAACGCCATAATAATAATGCATCGACATTTCAACACCGTTTTAGTGTGAACATGTGGTCAGGAATATTCAATATGGAATTTATCGGTCCATTTGAACTGCCGTCAAGGTTGGATTCGGTAGCCTACAAAAGCTTCCTTGAAAATAGCCTACCATTATTGCTGGAAGATTCAAGCCTGGAAGCCAGACGGAACATGGTGTTCCAGAATGATGGTGCACCATGCCACAACGCAACGATCGTGCGAAACTACTTAAACGAAAGGTTCCCAGACAGATGGATCGGACGAAACGGACCGATACGATGGCCTCCACGCTCCCCTGACCTCAACCCCATTGATTTTTTTGTTTGGGGATATTTTAAAGACACAACATTCGCCCAAGAATGTGCAAATGAAAATTCATTGAGGAACAAAATTCAAGAAGCGACACATGTGTTGAAAAACAACACACAAGCATTTAGAGATTTAAAACAAAATTTCATACGTAGGTGTACACTGTGCATTTCTGTTAGAGGCAGACATTTTGAAAACCTCTTGTAAATAACATAAATGAATAATAATCTGCTGTTCAGTAAAAATCAAACGTGTTTTTGTGGTTTTTGCAAATTTTTTTTCCGAAACTAACAATTTCTATTGAGCAGAGGGTTATCCAATTTTGGGTTCGGTTCTATTTGAGCCACAATTACGGTAGCATGTAGTAAAGCTAGGTTGATGAAATTTTTACGGTAAATAGCTGATACCGTAAGGAAGTTTTTAAGATACTTACGAATAGTAAGAACATGTTTTTTCAATTTTTTATAAACGTTCAAAGTTGTTGCACTTTTTTACTTTTTTGTTACGTTCGAAGATTTTGAAAAAAATTAAAAAGTAGTATTAGTTACATGACTTGAATGATTATATGATAGTTAAGCCTTAGGTCTTAGCTACATAATCGTGAAAAAAGCAGGCATTTATCACAATTATTAACGAAGTTATGGTAAAAATAAACACAGAACTCAAAAATTCTCGAAAAATCCGAAAAAAAATCATATCTCCTAAACTAAACAAAATCGGACCATATATATGGGGGTGATTTGGGTTCCTCTCGATGTGGGGAATCTAATTTTTTTTTTATGACGTCACGTGTTTGGCCACCCTGTATATATATATAACTTGAGACGTGACCATTGTCGTCTAGACTAGTTAGGTGAAAAATAAAGCTTCCGCCTTTAGTTGGGTACTTCGACAAAATGCAAGCAACGAGGACTCTTTATACTTTATTAGTATTTTGCACAACAGTTGCTATTTCTTCTCAATGTTATTGCAGCTCCTGATGAAGATGGCAAAGTCCATTGAAAGCTAGAGACTAATAAAGTATAAAGAGTCCTCATTGTTTGAATTTTGTCGAAGTACCCAACTAAAGGCGGAAGCTTTATTTTTCACCTATATATATATATAAATTGACTTTGATATACATAAAATTGATGTGTATTTTGATAACAAGAGATAAGAATAAGACAATAGACAGATGTTCCTGATATTTCTATTCTTGCATGTGAGCTTAATGTGATTGTATGTTAAGACACCAAATATCTACTATAATGATTTATGTATTTTGGAAGGCATAATTTGGTGATTTTTAATATCCTTAATCGATGAATTGTTAACAATGTCTTTCTCCACTATATAAGATGTTCGTTTGAAAAGATTACAATATAACAAACAGAATTATTGATTATAATTTTTCATGATCAAATCTATCCAGCGTCTATATACTTAGACAGCACTTACAGTAGCGGACAAAAGTTTGGAAGCAAATATTAATATTATTATGAAGTATTTCATATACCTAACTCTGAATAAAAACATGCGTTTTTTTAAATAGCACATTTTTTGTAACGACAAAAGTACCTATGGAATCATTTCAGTTTTGCCGTATTTATTTTGGGATTTTTGGTAGGCATCCAGAGCAAAAATTTGCTAAAACTCATCTAACTTGGACAGAACAACAATGGAATACACTTTTATGGAACGATGAAAGCAAACTTACAGCATTATGTGAAACGAAAAAGATTCTACAAAAAGTATCAGTTGCCAATAGTTAAGCACAGTGGAAGCAATATCATGAGGCTGCTTTTCTAGTTCTGGAACGGGTCCAATGTTGAAAATTATTGGGAAAATGGATCAAACACTTTACAAGGATATTCGTAGTGAACACATGCTCCCTTTTGCTGAAGAAGAAATGCCTTTATGATGGACATTCCAGCAAGATAATGATCCCAAGCATACCTCAAAATTCGAAAAGGAATTTCCTTACACGGCCTTCGCAATCCCCGGACCTAAACCCTATAGAACTTCTCTGGGAGCATGTTAAAAGACAATTGACAAGAAAAACTTTTAAAAACTATTTTTTCTACTAATCTTTTTGTAGAGTTATTGTATTTAATTTTGCAATAAAAAATGTTTCCATACTTTTGTCGTCACATTTTCGGCCATAAAATAATATGAAGGTATTTTAATGCTAGTCTTTAGTACCACAGCAAACACAAATTAATATTTGTAACCTCAAGACTGTAAGCAAACTATATGAGAAAAAATAGTCCTCAATAATAAAGAATAAAAAATTAGCGCACTTTTTAAAAATTACTAAGAATGTTTCCAAATTTTTGACCGCTACTGTAAGTTTTAAGTTCATATATCACTACCACCAAATAAAATCATAGCTCAAATGCAGTTGAGGAATATTTACTAATAGAGAAGAATATTAAATATGTTTATTGCTAAGAATGGAATGGAATGCTAGAATTAATCTGGTGACTTTAAGGGGATGATTTGAAAGTGAGCGTACTTTTGTGGCTAGACCATCCTTCTACCTGTGAAACACATTTGTGGCAAGCTATTTTTTCAATGATTGAATAGTGAATTTAAAAAAGACAATTTCTATGCAACTAAAAATATTACCTGTTGTACTTCGGCAGTAGTGCTCCTGAAGAGTTCTATATACCTGGAGCCTATGCATTCCCGATGCTTCGTCAGCGCTCTTGGTGCATCTGATTCTTCGGCGAACAGTACGAAAGCATCTCCGGTGGCCCTGCCGTCTGGTTTCCGTACGAACAGGACTCCATCCACACCGTCCATCACTTGGCAAGGATTCTCACCGGACGAGAAAAAGTCCAGCTGAAAAAAATTAAGTGTAATGTAACTCCTGTAACTTGAGAGGTCTGTAAATTAAGTGGGTGACACTGGCAACGTAGCGTTCGATCTGGCTGGATGCTCCGGGCTTAGAAGGGAACATGTGATCCGTTTCAGTACAAGTTCGAACTCGCTCGAGTCATTTGGACAGCGATTTTTTTTGTGAAACAGCTTTTCTTGCTGAACTTCAACGGGTCTACGGAAATAGTGTTTTGTCAAGAGAAGAGGTTTTTCGGTGGTTTAAGGTATTTTCCGAAAAGAGAGAGTCGATTGAAGATGAACCCGCGGATGGCCTTCATCTTCAAGACCCGATTAAAATATAGACAGAATCAGGGATCTTGTGCGTTCAAATCGTTGATTGACAGTCAAAATGGTCGGGGAAGAGTCACACGACCGGGAAAAATCTACGCAAAAATGGTTCCAGAAAACCTCTCTCAAGACAAAAGAGAACATCAGGAAGGAAAGGTGTCTTGACTTTTTGGACTCTATTGAAAATGACCCCTAAACACAAAACAACAGCTTTTAAAAATGCCTTTTCATATCTAGCATCTAATTTATACAACAGGAGATTCATTTAGCATGATTGCTACAAGTACATTCTTCTAAAGAACTAAACAATTACATTAGAGACATTCAGAAAAAAAATTGCATCTCTAAGAATTTTCATTTTCCATGAAATATTACTTTAATTTTCTTTTAAATATCTTTAAATTACAAGTAGACTTTATATCATTATTTAATTTATTTAATTTGCTAGTTATATTACTATTGCAATTTTGTAAATGAAGATCTATACTTCCTCTTGTATAATAATTCTGGTAATGATTATTCAATTCTATGTAGTATTCTAAATGCTCTGGCAAAAGATGATTTTTTATTTTACATATAAAAATAAGAACCAAATATGATATGAATTTTTTTATATTCAACCACTGCAATTCTTGTAACATAGATTTTATTTTGGTCTATTTATTTTTATTCAATATTATTCTCATAGCTTTATTGTGCAAGACTTGTAATTTTGAGACTACAGCTTCATTGGCAGTGAACAAGATAGTTGAACAATATAGTAAATGCGGTAGAATAATTGTATTATAAACTATTCTCTTGGAATAGGTACCAAGACTATGAGAAGCCCTATAAAAGTAATTTGTTTTTTTGGCAATTTTTGAAATAATGAATTCATAGTGATCCTCAAACTTTAGTTTACTATCAATATATGTACCTAAATATTTAATTGATTCAACATCTTCAGTTATTTCACCATTTATCCTAACCGTGATAATATTTTCATTCAAGTATTTCCCTATTAGCATACACTTTGTTTTAGAAGTATTCAATTTTAGTTTATTTACATTTAACCAATTTATGATTCTGCCAAGTCAGAATTTAGCATTTTTAAAGCAGTGTTTATATTTCCATCTGATATGTGTATTAATGTATCATCTACAAATATTTGAATTTTGTAATAATCAAAAATATTACAAATGTCATTGAAAATAAAAAATAGTTGAAGTACATTTTGTATGCATGTTCTAATACTGTGTATGATTCCTGAAATACTTTTATGGAGAACAATTCATAGGAATATATCTGAAATGTTTTGAAATTTTAGCTTTCCAGGCTGTTAAATTTTTAAGAAAAAAATGTGTTTATTTTATATCTGTAGTAGTCTGAAAGTAGTTCAAATATTATTTTTCTTTTGAGCATGTTATAAGAGGATATAGAGTGACATATTTTAGTGTAAATAGTTATTTTATTGCACGGCGCGCTTGCAAACATACCATGAAATATTTTTCATAAAAAAATTGCTTCGCTTCTGGTATTTTTCAAAGATATTCTTCTACTTAGCTTGATCATTTCTACAATAAAACCCTCTCTCACTATTTTCTCTTCAAGTTTTAACAATAAAATGGTAACTACTATAATATGTATGTTGTGTCTATATTTGTATCTGATATGTACATATTAATGTATCATCTTCAAATTTTAAAATAATCTAAAATATTACAAATGTCATTAATGTATAGAATAAATAGTAGTGGACCTAGTTTACTACCTTGTGGTATGCCAACAGAAATATTTTTTGAGCTTGATAATGTAGATCCAATTTTGGTTTTTTGACTTCTGCCAATTAAATAGTTTTGTTGAATTTTGAATACAGATCCTTTCAATCCGTAGTGATGCAATTCTGTAAGTAATTTATCCCTGTCAATAGTCTTAAATGCCCAAAAACAGCTTGAAATTAGGTTAGAATGTTATTTCCCTCAAAAAATTCGACGATCTGTTTGTAAATAATTCCTTCAAAGACTTTATCAACATCTGGCAGAACATTTATTGCTCATCTCCTCAATTTTGGCATTGTAATATTTTTTCTTTCCATCTCGAAGAACTGCGTGTGAGACCAAACATCAAGAAAAACTGGGCCTTGTCACACAGCAATGTCAATAAACCAGTTTCGGGCCAGTAAAACACTCCTGAGGCTCCCCAGCCTACTCATTCGTCTGACTTGAGTCCTCGTAACTTTTTTCCCTTCCCAAGTTGAAAAATCACTTCTTCTGCTATGAGCAGTGGTAGAACTGTCTCCAGCGCTGTATCACTCCAGGTTGTTATTTTGAAGGAGAGAATATAAAATGTAATTATATTTGAATAAACAAAAAGTCAGTTTCATACTCATTTTACAGACAGACCTCGCATCCTTATTAAAGCTTATTATTATTCTGTACCCACCACTTGTTTAGCAGTACAGTCGTACGGCAAACCCCTCATCCTGACGATGACAGCAGCCCCTCTTGACAAGAACGCCCTCGCTTCGCAGCTGGCGCCCCCTGCTACTGACAGGAAGTCATCGCCCGTCGCTCGGTACACCTCGATGTACCGATGGTTGATGTGGTGCTTGTGCCTTTTCAGAGCCATGTCGCGATGCTCCTGGCTGCAGAAACGTACTAGAGCCTCACCGTTCCGCCTTCCTTGGGCACTTAGGCACAACGCCACGCCGCCTCTGAAAGGAAAAAAAACGTTATTATTAAATAGGTACACGTTATTTAAAATGTCTCAAAAAAGAATGTATGAGATATTGGATCCTTTGGAGTAACAACTAGAAAGAAGTACCTCAAAAAAATGACGTCAAGTAGATTGACTCGATACTTCCTACGTCTTAATTGGAGATTTCAAAGAAAATGGATCGTTTCAAAAAAAGAAATCGAATCGTGATTAGGTAAGTTCGCTTACGGGCGGTGAATCTTCGACCTCTGCATATCAAACTAGATATAGTCGAAATCACGAAAGATGACGATTACGTCATCATTTTAGTCTGTAGTAAAGACAAACGACAGCGATTTGTGAATATTTTTTATTAAGTTTCAAATACTTTTGTTTTTTTCAAAACAAAAACCCCCACAAAAGTTATTATTAAGGTATCACTTAAATCCATGAAATAAAATGAAAATAAAAATAATCAGTTTAATAACCTAACTTCGCAAAGTCATAATATAAATTCATTGTCATTTATGTTCCTGACACCGTGATATACAGGGTGTCCCAGAAGTCGACGTCAAGCCGAAACCGGGTGATAGGCAAAGTCATAACAGCTATCAGAAAAATATTTAAAAAAATTTTATGTATGTGTTTTGAAAATTATAGGTCTTTGAAAAAGATATAGAAATTTCACACCCTACGGCAGTCTGTCAACTCCTGTTACTACAAATATTAACTTTTTTTGGATTTTATTTTTACAATGTAATGATGAATAATGCATCTTCAAACTGGTGTCTCAACCTTACTGCCAACTTTTCTCGTTCAGGAAAAATTGCCACTTATTTCCCAACCAAGTATTCCAAAGTAAAACTTTGCTCAACTTTAACTGGCTGTACTGGAAAAAAATGTACTACGAGAGTTTGGCAAGTAACCTTAAAAGTTGGCGCATTTAATAACGATTCCAAAATGGTATAACACTTAGAAGATTACTCGTTAACTTATGCACAATTTTTATTTGAAAAAAAACTGATGAAAATTTTTCAAAATTTTCTAATTAAACAGCGATTATGAAAACGCACAAGGACCCTTAAGGATAACTGTTTGCACAACAGTGGGCGTCAAAATGCTGCTGATGATGATTTACCTTTACAGCAAATGCTCAAACTGTTTTCCTTCAGCCGCAATACACGCTCGACATCTTCTTAAAAAAGATCGGGTTATTAAACGAGCGAATCCACGGTTATTAACAAACTCAGCTGCTTCCAACAGTCTTGGCCGTAGCTCTGCTACATTTTGAATCGGCTTGAAATACACTTTTTCTTTTACAGTTCCCCAGTAAAAAAATCTAAAGGATTCAAATCAGGTGATCGGGCTGGCCACGGTATTGTACCAGACCGCCTTATCCATCTGCTTGGAAAGTTTTGATCGAGATACTCTCTCACTGAGAGTGCATAGTGCGCTGGGCAGCCATCATGCTGAAACCACATGTCCCTGTAAATACTCAGTGGCACGTCCACCAATAAATTTTGTACATGATTTTTCAAAAAATCCAAATAAACTTCAGCAGTCAAAGTCTCTGGGAACTCAAACGGACCGATTATTTTACCATTTAAAATTCCTACGTGCTACTCGTGTAAGTTATGCAGGTTCATGTACCCTTCTTTCTTAAATGTGGTCTCATCCGACCATAAAATTTTTTCAAGGAACTGTGGATCTTTCCTGTGTCTTTCTAACATTGTGCGACAAAAAGCAACTCGGGGCTCATAATCCCGGGGCAGGAGAGGTTGAACACGCTGTATGTGGTATGGATGAAGCACATCACTTACTTGCTATTGAACACTTTGATACCGATCAGTACTCCTTCGTTTACTGCGCATCTTTACATGTTCGTGCTTGTTTTTTTTTTTTTTTTTTTTTTTTTATATCGAAACAGCCGCGCAGGCAGAAGCCTAAATGCCGGAACACCGCGGCTGCTATGATGATCGCAAAGAAATTTTGTTAATACGATTTTTGAACTGCCTAAGGTTAGTAGAACTGGGAAAAGCTTCCTCCCGTAGATTGTTCCACAATCTAGACACCCTCGGGACAAAGGAGCGGTCGTATCGGCCAGTTCTGGATGTACGAAGTTTGACACGGTTAGGATGGGACGCCGAGGTCAGGCGGGTCTGTCTGGCAGGCACATCGCGCGGCGGCATCATGGAAGAGAGCTCTGAGGAGCAAAGCCCGTTGGTGTAGCGATAGAAAAGAGCTAGATCGCCGACGGCCCGCCGGTGCGAAAGAGTCCCGAGACTGTCTGTTAGGGAAGAGTCATCGATCAGTCGGACCGCCCTCCTCTGGACAGCATCGAGCATGGACAATGTAGTCGGGGCGGCAGCACCCCAAATGTGTGAGCAATACTCGAGGCTAGGCCTTATCTGGGCCTTGTATAGAGTGAGAAGGTCATGCGGAGAAAAGTACTTCTTAGCCCTAAACAAATAGCCTAGCTTTTTCCCAGCAGCTGCAGCTATTGAAGAGATGTGTTCGTGCCAGATCAGGTCCTCGGTGATCTGGACTCCGACCAGCCGAAATGAATGGCTCTTTGGTAGAACTCGACCGTCCATCGAAACTGTATGAGCGCTAGGACGCTTTTTGTTCGTCAAAGTACAGTACTGTGTTTTGGAAGCATTGAACTGTACAAGATTGTTGCGTCCCCAAGCAGTGACAGCCTCCAGGTCTCTTGTCAGAGAAGAAGTCGTCGCTAGTCTTCTTTTTTCCAGCTCAGCAGCAGAGATCGGCTTGTCACTCTGAATTCCTGCATGTAGAGTGCTGTCATCAGCGAAGCTGTGGATTGGGTTGATCGTGCAGGAAAGGAGGTCGTTGATATGTAAGAGAAACAGTGTTGGAGCCAAGACCGATCCCTGGGGAACACCCGCGTTGACGTTGTGGGATGAAGAGGAGAATCCGTCAATTACGACGGATATCTTGCGGCCAGAGATAAAGTCAGCCACCCATCTGCAAAGTTTTTCTGGGAGGCCGTAGGATGGAAGTTTGCTTAAGAGGGCAGCGTGCCACAGCTGATCGAACGCTTTCGTGATGTCAAGAGCAACGACATGAGCCTCACCATGAGACTGGATGAGTTTACTCCACAGTTGCGTGACGTAAGCTAGGAGGTCCCCTGTGGATCGTTGGTGCCGGAAATCGTACTGCCTGTCGCTAATCAAGCTGTGACGTTCGAGGTAGTCCAGAAGCTCGCGATTTATGCACCTCTCCATCACTTTACTTATAACAGAAAGCAGAGCTATAGGCCTGTAGTTGCAAGGGTCGGTTTTAGATCCTTTTTTTGGGATGGGCTGTACATGAGCAAATTTCCAGTTTTCTGGGAAGGTGCCGGATTCATAAGATATCCGGAAGAGACGCGAAAGAACTGGAGCAAGCTCCGCTGCACATCTCTTCAGTACAATGGAAGGAATCAAGTCCGGACCAGAAGCTTTGTTGATGTCGAGCGACAAGAGCACTCGTCTTACGGTCTTATGCCTGAATGTTACCTCCCGCATAGTGTGGGGAACCCTTTGAATTGACGGCACTTGGGCGTTGGTGGGGACGTCCATGGTGGAGTTGGCAGCAAAGATCTTGGCTAGCACTTCCGCCTTGGCCTTTGAGTCGAATACAATAGTTCCATCCTGACACGTAAGTGGTGGAAGGCTACTGTGTGAGAAGTTCTTTTCAATCTGCTTGTCCAGCGTCCAGAAAGACCGACTGCCATTGCGCTGCGACATTACCCTGTGCCTAACTTTATCATGCTGGTTTTTGGCATTGCGAACCGCTTCGTTATATTTGTTTCTGGACTCGACGTCGGCTTGTCTGCTCTCTACAGTGGGGTTTTGTAAGTAGGTTCTGTGGGCCTTGATCTTCTGCTGGCGAGCAGTATCACACGATTTGTTGAACCAGCCGTTGGACCCTGGTTTAGGAACTTTCACTGTGTGAGGGATGTATTCCTCCATTCCGACGTGGATAATTTCGGTTATTGAAGAACAGACAGTCGACGCATCCGCGTCAGTGAAACAGACATCTCTCCAAGGAAAGCTAGAGAAGAAGTCTCTGAGCCCCTCCCAGTCGGCATGTCCGTAATGCCAAGTTTTGCGGCCTGTGCGAGTTTCTGCTGCCACAGCGGCTTCGGACCGAAACCTAACCTCCACAACACCGTGATCTGAGTTACCCAGGGGGAACAGGACAGCAGTGCTGTAAGGGGCAGGATGCGTGGTCAGAAAGAGATCCAGCAGGCTACTGGCGTGTGACGAGACGCGGGGGAAAAAAGTAGGGCTCGTCATATATTTCCGACAAATACTTTTGTTTAGACTTTTCCGAATGTCTAAGAACCGCATACCTGATATTGTGAAAATTTGGTATTGATTAAATTTTGAAGTTATTCAATGGGCATTTTTACTGTTATTTACAGTAATGGACAAAAATATATAGACAAATATGAATATGTACCTAAATACCTTTAGAAAACGAATTCATACTTCATTGCTCCATAAACAAATTCGTTATTAGTAGAAAAACTAAATTCCTTGTTTTTACATTATCTGCAATGAACAGAATACAAATCTGAATATAAGCACTTTTTTATGTGGGAAAAAAATATGTAGACAAATTCTTTTCAACATGAGTTTAGTACAGTTTCGTGTCAGAAGAGGAATATTGAACCCCAAGTACAGTTTGCCCACTGTCAAACATGGAGGCGGGTCTGTTATGGTTTGGGGGTGCTTTTCGGGGTTTGGGATGGACCATTACATAGAATAGATGGCATTATGGATAAGTTTGTATACACAGATATACAAAAGCATGTTACCCTATATGAAAGACAATTTGCCCTTAAGATCAATCTTCCAGCAAGATAATGACCCGAAGCACACTTCAAATCTCGCAAAGAAATTCTTTCTGGATGAAAAAATACCAGTTCTCAAATGGCCTTCACAGTCTCCCGATATAAACCCCATTTTAAATCTGTGGGAATACTTAGATAAGCAAATACGAGATAAAAATTATTCAAACAAGGAGGAACTTTTTGCCGCTTTAGAGCAAAAGTGGAGACAGATTGATGAATCTTATGTCAAGAAACTTCTACAATCTATGCCGAGACGATGCTAGGCGGTGATTGATAATAATGGTTATGCTAATAAATATTAACACAAACAATCAACACTTTCAATTGAATCCAAAAAAAACACGACTTCTCATTCTTTGTTGTCAAACAAAAACTTTTCCCACAAAAATTGGTGTACTCATTTTATGCGACCATGTTTTAAACATCCCCTTGAACAACTTGCACCAATAAAACCAGTCTTTACAATTTTGTCGGGGAAATTTGCTAATATGACACAAATCAGTAATTTCTGATTATTTCACAAATCTAAGCATTCCATCCATTCCATTTTCACCTGAATTAAGAAAAAACGTGATGTTGTTGAAATAGAAGCACCTGTAGAAGGATTATGGACAAAGACGTTAATGCACTACTCCAGGCTACAGCTACAGCCTAAGACCCTAAGGGATGACCTCTATTCGTCACTATCCGTCAGAGCGGTCCGTGGGACCTTCGCTCTTTGTTAACGTCTGTCAGGTCTGGTTGCCCAGGGAGAAAGGAAGAAGAAAGAAATGAAGGAAGGAGGAAGAGCAAATAGGGTGAACTGCGCCGGTTAAAGGGATGTCTTGCTATTGTTAACTGGTATTCGGTTATTTTAAATGAACCCAAAAATTAATTTAGGAAGTTGTGTGTGGCAAAAATCGTGATTTTG
>CAVLJG010000007.1:15662584-15721608 GCA_963669975.1 Acanthoscelides obtectus | reverse complement strand
ACCTTTTCAGTGTGTAGGGCTACTTTGATAATTTTGGAATAAGCAGTGAGCTACCTGGTCGTAAGCAATGTAAGCTAACTTAAATGAAATTATACACAGTTGTATGCGACTTACATGTGTTTATTTTACTAATACTGATACATACTAATAAACTTAAATAAACTAATAACTAATACTAATAACCCCATTCCTACCAATCGAAGGTGTTTGAAAAATAAACAAAAGTTTTCGTCACCTACAATGTCATGTCACACGATTTAATAAAGGTAAATAAGCAACGCGCTATTTTAAACAAAAACATGTCCAGGTAAAGAATTCGTGTTCAATGAGAAGCCTGACACTCAGACTCACTGACAATTTTTTTAATGTTTGGAGTATAATTTGTTCATCTATAAGTCGATTACGGTATTTCTTTTTAATAAACTTCATATTTGTAAAAGAAGATTCACATAAATACGAGCCCCTTCCCACTTCAGTTGGCCCAACTATTGAAATTTTAGTTTTTTTCTTATCAAACACAAATAATAAAAATGTATCAGGGTGTTATAGGTTTAAAATATTAGCAATCAATATTTTGATAATATATAGTAGAAAAACCAACTTTATCACTCCCTAGTCAAATTTGCAGCATAAAAATAACACATGTTGCAATTACAGCAAATCAACCTATTTTCATTTCAATGCAAAATAAGTCTAATACGCATAGGTGGCTGTGAAAAATAAAAGCCATGACAATTGTTTTTATTAATCACAGCTGTCAGAATACGTTTAAATAGTTTTGGGTAGTTAAGGTTTTCAAAATGGGTAGAGGAAAGGTTATTAGAGAGAAAATTCGGTAACTGATAATTAAATTTTTTAATTCTCGGAAATCAAACTCAGAAATTGCAACTTTGTTAGACTTATCGCGATACAGAGTGAGAAATATTGTTAGAAGATATAAAATAAATGGTTCAGTTAATATTAAGCCACGATATCTGAAAAAAAGTAATATCACAAATGCCGACCGAAGAGCATTAAGAAGAATAATCGTGAAAAACAGGCGTGCCAATTATTTACAATTAAGTGCTCTGTGGAGTGACGCTGTTAGAAGGAGAATTTCGAGGTCCACAACTCATAGAGAGGCCCACAAACTGGGATTTAGCACTTGACTATCTGAAGAGAAAAGTGAAATTTCCAGCATCCATTATGGTCTGGGGCAGTATGTCATCAAAAGGAGTAGGAAAACTTCATTTTATTGATGGAAATGTGGATACAAACAAATATTTGGCAATTTTAGAAGAATCGCTTTTACTAGTGATGGAAGAATGTTTGACATCCGGCCAAGATTTTGTCTTTCAGCAAGATGGTGCAGCGTGCCATACCTCAAAAAAGGCTATAAAATGGATGGAAGAAAATAATGTACCACTTTTGGAATGGGTTTCTAGCAGTCCAGATCTGTCACCTATTGAAACTTTGTGGCACGAGATGAAAAAGGTTCTACGACAACGTCCTGCTCGTACAATCACCGAACTGAGACAAAAGCTTCAAGAAATATGTATTTTTTACGACTATAGTGTTTCTAAAATGTTTTTGAGAAAATAAATTGTTTTAGAAATAAATAGTTTCGTCATGTTTAGTTTATAAAGGCATATTTTTGTACAAATCTTGAAGTGGGCCAACTGAAGTGGGAAGGGGCTCGTAGGTTGAACTGAATAACGCTTTCATTTTCAAGGCATCACGACATAAAACTGAATATTTATCTTTACGTACTGAAGGCCAGATACATTTTGTATTTGAGACTTATGATTTTAAAGCTGAACCATTTTGAAACGCAACTACTTCCATTTCTATCGCATCGAAGTTGCAAACTGTTGGATGTCAATTTCCATGCAGGGTGAAACAACAAATTGCGCCACAATAGCAATTTCCGTTGAAGTCCTTGAAACGATTTTTGAAGTTATCCTTCAAGTTAGAGACTATTTCTATATGACTTTTCTAGTGGACTTTGAGATATCTTTTCTGAAACTCAAGCTTTTTGATAAACGCTTTTATATCAGAAATCATTTCTGCTGGTTCTTTGTCTCTCCCCTGAAGCTACAAACTAGGTTCATTTAATTTTCTGTAATATCCACAAGAAAACCAAAATCTCTAAGCCAGATTGATTTTTACAGTTCCGGAATCGGTTCGTCACGTTCAGTTTTAAACTGTCGCCGCCCCTTGCGTATTTATTCCGCTCAAAGTAATCGAGATCGTTCTCGAACAGATCGCTCACCGCAGTGTTGCCGCTGCTTGTGTTTATTATGAGCATTTGCAAAATTTACGGAAGCTTCTATGATTTTTACACCTTTTTAAAATATGTTGTGAGCCACCAGAATTGCCTTTGCGAACTACCGGTAGCTCGCGATCGACGGGTTTTCAACCACTGCTTTAAACTGTACAAGATTGTTGCGTCCCCAGGCAGTGATAGCCTCCAGGTCTCTCGTTGCACCCTACAGTATATTCAGATAAGAGATAGACCGGACATAAACAAGACCACGTGATCATCGAACGCTGTAACATTCGGCAGGGACGTATTAAGAGTCACGCAGTACATATTTTAGATAGTAGATGCTGCTTTGCGTAACTTTGTAGTAAATTAGCACAATTCGATGTGTATACGATTGGTGATGGATATAGGATCATGTGGTCGTGGGTGAGAAATATATAATGATGTAAATATACATAAGTCTATTACTCGTATTTACCTGCTGGATTTTTTAATCCGGTGGACAGTCCATCTAGAAAGGCCCTCCTGGATGAAGTTACAGAATCATCAACCCATACTTTACTTGTAGTGTGTCCTGCGTTTACCCACGTTTCATCAAGGTAATAAATCTTCCTGTTTTGATTTCTATATTTCCCAATTTTTGTTAAATAATCCCTCCTCCATAGCACAATTTCTTCTCTATCCAGTAGTAAACTATTACGACCCCGTTTTTTCCATTTGAATTTAAATGCTTCAGTAACGCATGGAAGTTGATCGTTTGAAATTTGGCAACGTTGTATCTCCATTTACCTCCTGCAGTACTTTATCTATAGTAGGTATTTCATTCCTAAAGAAGAATTCATGCACTTTCCTCCTAATCGCATGCTTATCAGCTTCATCCAATGATTTAACAATACTTTTGCGATGTTTACTGGTCATTGGCTCAGAAAAGGTGTGATTTTTTTTGTATTGTCTTAACACATTAAACACTGATGCGCGACACACCCCAACTTTGTGAGAAACCTTCACAACAATTTCTTTGATGGTTGATGCCTCGTTCTCCTCGCGCTCGATCTTATTTATATTCAAAATGACATTTCTGCACTCAGGTGTCTTTTTTTAGAGCGTTTCCTAGGTGGACTACAGGAGTTTACAACTTCATCGGCAGTATCTGTACTACTGGGCATTTTGCGCAAGCAGTTGATAACAATAACAATCAATAACAAGGTATAACAATAACAATCAATAACAAGGTATAACAATAACAACGACAAACTCAACAATTTAATAAGATAACAAACGAAAACGTCCAAAGAAATATCAAATTGCAATGATGCACACGACATACGTAACACGTCTGAACCTGAATGTGACTCTGCCTTGATACGACTGCTCTGCCGCTCGGCATAGGCATTTAATTGCGAATTGACCAATGAGCGCTCCTGTTTTACGTCGAGACGGCGGCGTTAGCGTGAAAATCACCCGAACCTTTTGTTTACATCCGGTCTATCTCTTATCTGAATATACTGTAGGCAATTGTCTTCTAAACACAACGTATAAGTTTCATTCAGAAATATTGAAAAATGGAGTGTCAGTTCCGAAATGGCTTGAAACTGACTACGTCGGAGCCGCCTCAAATGATTTTTATTTCATCATCTAAAAATGCTGGCCGCATCAAAAATTCACAAGAAATACCGTATAGTGACAATAGCAGCTGAAACTAATGCAGCACTTCCTTGGAAACATTTTCATTCGCGACTGTACACACCATTAATTCGACTGCATTCTATATCTATATATAGGTAAATGCATCGGGTACTTGAAAGGTTTCTAACCTACCTCAAGGCTTGTCGCGGTTAGTTTTTCCATGACCTGTACTTATACTCGTACGTGACGGCTGCAAGAGGCACGATGCTATTTTAGCGATAAATGACTGAGAAATTACATAAATATATAAGATTCATAATTGGTTATGCGTGTACTGATATAATGAATGCAGGCGACTGTACAATAATATACTAAGTAACATATAAATCCGAACACCCAGTTTAAATGGTTTTACTTTAATAAAATTTTGTATAAGTACTTAATGAAGCATAATAAGTAAATGATAAAAATTTCAAAATGATTGCACTGCTTTAAAGCCCTTTGACCTTTAATAATGTGTGGATGCACCCTGATGTGCTACGCATTCTCCAACGCGCCTAGGCATGCTTCTGATCAGGTGGTCAATGTCCTCCTGTGGTATCTCATTCCAGGCAACCACCAACTCCTCTCGAAGTGCTTCTAGAGTCTGAGGAGGACGTTGCAAATTAAGCAATCTCCTACCCATCATATCCCACACGTGCTCAATTGGGGATAAGTCGGGAGATCTTGGTGGCCATGGCAACAATGTGACATCATTATGTTGAAAGAAGTCTATTGTGACTCTTGCAACATGTGGTCGGGCATTATCTTGTTGGAAAGTTGGATCTGCCAGGGTGTCAAGATAGGGTAAAAGATGGGGTTCTAGAACTTCTTTGGTACACCTGCACAAATGTCCTTCTTCCTGGGTGTACCCGTTGGCGAAATCTGTCACCGTAAACTAACAACATGTCGGCAAACTCTTGATTCGAGAACATTGTAAATAAACACGACGACGTACGCGAACAATAACTAACCACTGTTACCGTTTGCGATCGATTGCCGGTTCGATAAGAGTGATGAATGACCGACGCGCTGTTGTCATGTGTGTTTTAAATATTCAATTTAATTAAACTTACTTACTGACTACAAATTTTGTGTTAACTTAAAAAAACTTAATGCCATTTATTTGTTAATTACTCAATTTAAAAATGTTATAGATTAGATTATAAAAATTAGTAAGATTGTGGTGATTGTGGTCGATATAAAGCACTTAAAGTTGTGAACTATAAAGCCATCTAGACAAAATCTATTGACTTTTGGACCATGGGTCATATGAACTTTAAGACCTGTTTTGACCCCTCCTATTACCCATTTCAATAATACGTGTATATTATTTCAAAAGCTTCTGCTACAACATACAATACTGCTCTGTATAAGCAACAAAATATTCATGGATATCATTAATCAGTCTGTTAGAAATGTGTTTGACAGTTTGACCTTCCTTCAGACGTTCATGATTGCATGAGAAGTAGAGTCAATCTACTCGACCCGATTTCTTTGAATTTACGTTTCTACTTCCGTATTCAATTAACCAATATCAGTATTACAAATTTTCCCTAGACAGTTCCGCCAGTTCTCAATAACAAAACTTGATATTTATTTACAAAATAAAAATCTAAACATAAGATTATCCCATCATGTACCTCCCCATCGTCTAGACAGATATAATCGCATGCTATTTAATCACAAACACTTTATCGAGATGTTTGATAACCTTTTCCACAAGCGAGAATCATCGGGCAGTCCATAGTCACGTCTTTCATCAGTCGATTCCAATAATATGTGTTATAAGTCCAAAGTTTAACATAACAGGAAAATCGTTTAGGGGAAGTTCGAATCATTCAATTAAATAAATTATAGCTTATCAAGCTTACTGATTAGATACTGATGGCTGTATAACAATTTTTAACACAAATCAGGCACAGCAGGAACCTTCGAATTTTTAATAACACACTGCTGGATCGGGTCAAGCGACGGTTGATTCAGAGCGGTCCGTAGGACCTTTTTTGCAGCCAGCGGACAGCTTTTATAGCCTTGAATACCCGAAGGGGGCCTCCTAGGTGACGTGACGAAATTATTATTATTATTATGATAATTGAGATGAGCAGAGTACACAGTACTATAAGCTCATGCAGTAAATATAGTGTACGGACACGTAACACAAATACATCAAATAGAAAAAAATAAAAAAGACAGTTCGTAGCTATAAAGTTTGTACACTCCTCCAGCTATCATACTGCACTTTGAAGCTATTAACTGAAGTAGCACCAACCACACTTTCAGGTAAACTATTCCAGGTGTTGAATATGCAGTTGGGAAGAAACCACTGTCGGACTGTTGTTTTAAATGGCTCCTTATGCAGTTTGAAGCTGTGTCCGCGTAGATTGCTGCGCGACAGACGGTATAGATGCATGAGGTTGGTGCCCATCAAACCATGAAGTATCCTGAACGTAACTATAAGATCGCCACGAAGTCTTCGCTCAGAGAATGAGGTCAGGTTGAATAATTCAAGGCGATCTTCATAGCTTGGTCTTGGTGCTCCAAAAGGGATACGAGTAGCCCGACGCTGTACTGATTCGACGAGATTTCTATCGCGCAGAAGCACAGTGTCCCATACCGGGCCAGCGAATTCAAGAATTTCTTGGCTTTTGATGTAACGTGGTGAATATGCTCTGACCAGAAAAGACGATCGTTGACTACAACGCCCAGATCAGTGTGGCTGGAAACTGCTTCGATGTTGTGGTCAGAGATCTTGTATGTAAATCGCGGATTTGTCTTCCCGAGGTGAAGGACACAACACTTAGTTAGATTTAAGGGTAAAAGCCAACTGACTGTCCATTGACAAACAATATCAAGATCTCGTTGAAGCATAGCAGAATTTACGACAGTATTGTAAATCTTGGTGTCGTCGGCATAAGCTGAACATGTGGAGGAAATCAATGCGGGCAGGTCACTTGTAAACAGAAGGAACAGCACTGGCCCCAAGACAGAGCCTTGAGGAACTCCACTTGCTACATGATGAAGGTGAGACTGGCTATCACTGACGCGCACAGAGAAAGTCCTCCCGGTGAGAAAAGCCTCAATCCACAGTAACAACTCGCCTCTTATTCCCATACATTCCAACTTAAACAGAAGCCTTCTATGTGGTACGCGATCGAAAGCCCTAGAAAAATCTAAGTAGATTATATCAACAGGAAACTTTGTGTCCAGATACTGAGTCCAATCGTTGAGAGAGTGGAGAAGGTTGGTCATTATTGATCGACCAGGGAGATATCCATGCTGATTCTTAGGGATAAGGTCATTTCGAAAGCAAATGACAGGAGCTTATCTAATATGATTCTTTCCGCTATTTTGGCGGCGATAGGAACGAGACTTATTGGTCGATAATTTTTAGCGGAGGATTTGTCGCCCTTTTTGAGTACAGGGGTAACAGAAGCACTAAGCCAGCATGAGGGTAGGGTATGAGATCTAAAAGACGATGTAAATATCAAGCTTAATGGTAGGGCCAGTGCTGAAGCGCAGTTTTTAAGTACAGCAGCCGTCATCCCATCTTTACCAGGGGAGGAAGAGGTCTTCAGATTTCGCAGGTGCATTAATACATCTTCAGGCAGGAACTCAACTTCTCAAAGGCTGTTGGGACACCTATGGCAGATAGTGGTCGGTAGAAGGTCTCCATTAGGCTCATCGACGAAGTCATCACTAAAGGACTCTGCCAGTAAGTTGGCAGATTCGGTGGCATCCATGTGGAGATGACCGTCAGCGTCGCGGATCTGAGGTGATGAAACTTTGGAGTTCAGGTTTGTTCTTAGATACCGAAACAGCTTCTTCTTATTTTTGGAGGTAACGAGTTTTCGTTCATAAGCATGTTTGGCATTATGTAACGTTCTGGATAGGAGGTTAGAAAAGGATCGATGAGACACGTAATCTTGTGAATGGCTACTCCTCCTAAACCGTTGCCACAAAGATCTCTTGTGACGAAGCATCCTTGATATGTTAGAGTTGATCCAGGGCTTTGAGGGGTCACAGTATACCTTCTTTTCAACAGTATTTTCAGCCGTTTCGCTTAGGACTCGTTGAGCGAAAGTGTCCCACATATCGGTTGTAGAACGACTATTTATATTGAACTGGAGAGAAGATAAAAGTGAACAGTGGTCAGACTTGCCAAAAGGTGGCAAATAATCTAAATTAGAAACAAAGTCGGCGTCGTTAACGAATATCAAATCCAGAGCCCTAGGCGTCTGTCCTTCCCTGAATTTGTGGAGTAAATTGATCCAGTCTTATGGTGTGGCCCATGTCGTTGCTCTTGACATCACGAAAGCGTTCGATCAGCTGTGACACGCTGCCCTCTTATGCAAACTTCCATCCTATGGCCTACCAGAGAAGCTTTTGTAGGTGGGTGGGTGACGAGATATCCGTTGTAATTAACGGGTGTTCATCTTCATCCCACAACATCAACGCGGGTGTTTCTCACGGATCTGTCTTGGCTCTGACACTGTTCCTCTTGCATGTCAACGATCTTCTTTCCTGTACGATCAACCCAATCCACAGCTTTGCTGATGACATGCAGGAATTCAGTCGATCTCTGCCGGTGAGCTGGACAAAAAATACTAGCAGCGGCTTCCTCTCTAACAAGAGACCTGGAGGTTATCACTGCTTGGGGACGCAACAATCCTGTACAGTTCAATGCTTCCAAAACACAGTACTGTACCTTGACAAAAAGCGTGCTAGCGCTTACCCGGTTTCGAGTTCTGTCGGAGTCCAAAAATCACCGGGGACTTGATCTGGCACGGACACATCTCCGCAATAGTGGCAGCTGGTGGGAAGAAACTGGGCTAATTGTTTAGGGCTAAGAACTACCTTTCTCCACATGACCTGCTCACTCTACAGGGTGACTTTGAAGTTGAGTCATTAATTTTCAGATAATGGTTGTAGAAGGAAGATAAACCAAAATATGTGTGTAAAAATAAAAAAAAATAAAAAAAATGTTACCTTGTTTTATAAAGTCTCCTCCCGACAAGTATTTCAGTGCGGACCTGTATTTGATCGTGCGGTCTTGGAGCACCGGCATGCCCTTCCCTTTGAGGTCTTAAGTCACCTGATTCACGAGCCCTTTAACAAAGGCACGAGGGGTTGGTTGCACTCGATTGGGAAACCGATCCGCATAAACATGTGCCATTTTTTATTTCGTTTGAGCCACGCAACAGACACCACTATTCACTCACGCGTTACCGACTGACACTGACTGTATACAACTGAATAAAATAATTGTAAAAACATCGTTCCAAATTCTTTCGCTTTTTTGTTTCCGATGCGATGAACCGATAAGGCGGATTATATCCGTTGTTGCCAAACACGAGCACATAATATTATTATTGAGACAGGGCGGTACTCAAACTTCCAAAGGGCTATAACTTAGTTACTTTAATTTTACCAGAAAAATGGTAAAGGAAAAAAATATTTCTTTTGATCAGATCTACTCACTGTTAAAATAAATGACTCAACTTCGAAGTCACCCTATATACAAGGTCCAGATAAGCCCTAGAAGAATGTCAATGGTATAATTGTATGATCCTGTTTGACTGACTTGAGACATTTGATTTCACTATTGGACATGTCCCAACTAGCACAGTAGTGGTATAAGCTTTTGGTAAAAGAACAGTTCAGCCATAAAACCTCTCTATTGTTGTTGCCTGAACACCAAAATGCTGGCTTAATGTTGTGTGGAATGCAAATTTGCTTTCTGCAACATATTTGCTCTAAAGTGAGGTGTTTAAAACATTCTTATAGCATAGTTATACAACACCTTCTAGGGCAAATTTTTAATTGTTGCGTAAACGTTTATACAATTAGGTATTTTATACGGCATATTTGCACGTTAGTCCAAATGGTTGTGTTGTGGCATCCATGGTAACGTTTATAAAACAAACCCGAGCCTTGTTGTTTTGCTGTGCAATTTACTACTTTAGCCAACAAATTGCTCCCAACGGAAGCACTTATACAACTGTTGTTTAGTAAGTGTTAAAGGCTGTACGTATGCTAAATATGTTGGTATAGAACTTCACCATAACCTAACTTTCTGCTGTCATATTTTTGTTAAAATGCCATAACCAATGTTTTAAGACAAACAACGCATGCATATTGGTTCAAATTGTTTTATCAACTGTTCAAACAGAAGATATAGATCTGGTACAAATTCTGGGTAAATCATTCGACTCTGTCGGTATTTCATTTCAGACATTTATCAAATTGTTGTATAACACCTGCAGGCAACACCAAAATATTCTAATAACCTAAAGACAACATGGACGATGCCATGATTATACACAACCACCCGCCATATTGGGCAAACATTTATTCCTCTATTTAATATTAAATAATTATGTTTCAGTTCGAAATTACAGATATAAAGTGATAAACATTAGCGTAATACGAAGCCCGTAGAAATTGCGTAACTAATTTGCACGATAATCACAATAAAATTTGCTGCGCAAGTAATTCAATAGCCCTATATCACAGTGTAGAAGTTTATCATATACCTGTGTATGAAATTCACAATGGCCGATATGTAAGTAAAGAAGATGACTGTAATGTGTTATATATTCTTCTTCGTCTATACAATACATAAGAAATAGTTTGGTTGCAATAAAGTAGAATCACGTAACAGAATAGTTGTATAGTTGACAAAAACTGAATCTTGCACTGACTCAAATGTCCTATAGCGGCTGCAAGAGGCTTACACTTTTGTTGTATAACTGTTACCTGCAGCCCTTATACAACCTCTTAAATGACTGAAGTGTCCTATTAGGTGTGCCCATTCCGCTTGTATAGCAGTTCTAAGAAGGTTTTGCCAATGTTCTTACAGTATACAATGCTGTTTAAGGAATACTGTATAATCATTCTTGCAACTCTAATAGGAGTGATAATTGTTAGTTGGGGTTTGTAACTAATTTTTCTCTCAAAGGGCTTGACGTGTGCGGAACTCAGTCCTTTCCTTGACGCGATTTTCGCAGAACACATAGTCGTAAAGGAATCTCAAAACTTCATTTTCACGTATCGGTTGTTTCCACATCGCTTATATTGAGCAACTGCAACTTTTATTTGTTTAAATACGTGGACCTGCATATCGTATTTTGCAGTTACAAAATATGGTGATGCAAATATATTATCAGGTCGCGCTTTGATGCATGATCTACATCCTTTATCGCGGATGTATGTATATGAACAATGCGAAAAAGATTGTATTATCTATGTTTACAAAAAGATTAAGCTTTCCACATGGTCTGGATGAATATGACTATTGTTGGCATATGATTAGATCTCAGTCATGGGCGCCCATTGGGGGGGGGGGGCAAGTGGAGCATATGTCCCACCTGCTTTCTGCCTCAAAGTGAAATATAGTATTCATAATAAGATACCCGATCCTTGGGTAACAAGTGGCGTGTGAGTTTTTTTGCTCTTCAAAACATCGTAACATAGAAGATATTATTTCTGCTACCATTTTGAATAATTGGCAACTGCGCTTCCCCCTAGGGTATAAATACGAGGGATGTCTTTTAAGTTTTGCATATGGAAATAAAACAACGCGGTAGGTAGTTTTAAATGACTATTGTTTTTTCACTATAAGTTATATACAGGGTGATTCAGAAACCAGTGTATGTCCGAAAATAACACGAAAGGTTTCTATAAACTGCTCTCGAAAGTACTTTCAAATCAAGAATTACATCTACAAATAGCCTGCCAGAGAGACCCGCCTGACTTCGGCCTAATATCCTAACCGTGTCGAACTTCGTACATCCAGAACTATGCGATACGATCGCACCTTTATTCCTAGGATACGAGGGATGCCTTTTAAGTTTTGCATATGGAAATAAAACAACGCGGTAGGTAGTTTTAAATGACTATTGTTTTTCGAAGTATTCTCCACGAAGATTAATACACATCTGCATGTGCTCGCACTAATTTTCGAAACACTTATTCCACTAGTTTTCTGGCAGATCCAAAACAGCATTTTTGAATGCGTCAACTGCTTCTTCTGGTGACTGGAACCTTTGACCACGCAGTCCGTTTTTAATTTTCGGGAAAGTAAAGAAATCGTTAGGACTTCGATCGGGACTATATGGAGGATGGTCCAATAATTCCACGTTTTCTTCCGTTAAATACTGCATTGTTTTTTGGGCTGTGTGCGAGCTTGAATTGTCTTGGTGGAGGATGATTCTTCTTTCGGGGTTGATGGTGATGACTTTTGGCACACAAATGGTGGTATACCAATCCGAAGTAACAGTTCTTTGCTCATTAAGAGGAATTGTTGCAATATGACCAGCTTTTGACTCAAATGTCGCGACCATCTTTTTCGAAACACTTCGAGAACGGATGACTTTTGTTGGCTTTTTTTCACCTTGGAACACCCAAACAGCCGACTGTCGTTTATTTTCTGGTTCATAACAGTAAATCCACGATTCATCACCACTGACAATGCTGTGCACATTTTTTGAGTTTCCGGAATTGAAACCGTCAAGCGTTTTTTGACACCAATAAACCCTGGCTGCTTTCTGCTATTCGGTCAACAGGTGGGGTATCCAACGAGAAACTAATTTTCTTACTCCTAATTCTTCATGTAAAATTTTTTGAATTGAGGTCTTTGAGATCTTCAAGGGCACCTCAAGCTCGCGATATGTCACCTGTTTATCTTCAGTGATGAGTTTGCGCACAGCATCGACGTTTTCCTGGGTGTCTGCCGTTTCTTGTGCACCCACCCTGGGATCGTCGCTAAGACTCACCCGTCCACGTTTGAATTCTCCATAACAACGGGAAATTGTCGACTGATGTGGCGCTTCGTTGCCGAAAACAGACAGTAACCCAGCAAGGCATTCTTGTTGCGATAATTGTCTCTGAAAGTTGTAATAAATTATGGCGCGAAAATGTTCTCGTTTGAGTTCAATTTTTCTAATGAGTTGTTGACACTTAAAAATTCACTGTAGTGAGAACACTGCACGTATTGTTGTGAAACTTTGAATTTAAGTTTACCAAAGAGTGAGGTTAAGATTCAGTACTGACGTTCGATCCGCGCGGCCTACTATGTTTCTCCCTTGTAAGACATCGTGCAACGTAGTGTCAGACTGGCGGCAGTCTTAAGGGGATGATGCGCACGATTCAATTATGCGTTTTGTATTTGATTGCCGATTGCTGCGTTATTACAAAAAAATCGTACACAATCTGACTAAAAATGCATATTGAATAAGATTTATAAAAAATACGCTTATAAATAGTTGGTATTGTTTTCGATTGCGTTTCCAAAATTCAAATTGGGCGAGGCGTTTTTCTTACAGGAAATTCTTGATTTTGGGACGTCGGACCGCAGGTATCCGCCCCATTAATTTTTCCGATAATAGTAGCTCTCGATTTTACACATTTTTCCTAATCTATTCTTCAAACTCCAACTGTGAGGTAATTAGTGTTATAATGTAATCACTTGTTATATTGGAGCAAGTATGACGTCATAAAGTCAATTACCTCACAGTTGGGATTTTAAAAAATATACTAACTGACATATAAATCCGAACACCCAGTTTAAATGGTTTTATTTTAATAAAATGTTGTATAAGTACTTAATGAAGCATAATAAGTAAATGATAAAAATTTCAAAATGATTGCACTGCTTTAAAGCCCTTTGACCTTTAATAATGTGTGGATGCACCCTGATGTGCTACGCAGTCTCCAACGCGCCTAGGCATGCTTCTGATCAGGTGGTCAACGTCCTCCTGTGGTATCTCATTCCAGGCAACCACCAACTCCTCTCGAAGTGTTTCTAGAGTCTGAGGAGGACGTTGCAAATTGAGCAATCTCCTACCCATCATATCCCACATGTGCTCAATTGGGGATAAGTCGGGAGATCTTGGTGGCCATGGTAACAATGTGACATCATTATGTTGAAAGAAGTCTATTGTGACTCTTGCAACATGTGGTCGGGCATTATCTTGTTGGAAAGTTGGATCTGCCAGGGTGTCAAGATAGGGTAAAAGATGGGGTTCTAGAACTTCGTGGATATAACGCTGCGCGTTGATGTTACCTCTGATGAAGATTAAAGGTGACCTGGAACCATAAGCTATAGCACCCCAAACCATAACTCCAACAGTGTGATGAACATGTCTTTCAACAAAAAACTGAGGATTCCTCCTTTCACCACGTCGCCTTCTAACCCTGGCACGACCATCGTGCATGCCTAAACAAAATCGAGACTCGTCACTAAAGACAAATACTGTTCCATTTCTGATCCCAGAGTGACCGTTGTCTGCACCACTCAAGGCGATTACGTCGGTGTTCTCGAGTTAAAGGGAGGACCCAGTGTGGCCGGTATGAAAACAAGCCAAAACTTCTCATTCGTCGGTAAACACTTCGCATGCCAATAGGTCTTCCGTGTTCTGCAAACCATTCATTTGCAATGGACCTGGTAGTGGAGAAACGGTCCCTTAAGGCCAATAATCTTATCCGGCGATCTTCACGGTCTGTTATTCTACGGCGGCGTCCAGTGCCCCTTGCTCTTTGCGTACGGCCTTCTCGAAGCCATGCCTGACAACACCTAACCACAGAGTCTACACTTCTTTGCACTCTAACTGCAATTGCCCGAAAAGAAAGTCCAGCTTCCCGAAGTCCCACTATACGGCCCCTATCAAACTCACTAAGTTGACGAAATCGTACAGGTCTCCGTACTCTAGGCATCGTAACCGATCGTAAAGGATGTCAAGAACCAAAATCCGCGAACGTTGATTCTTTACTGCGGCTGAAATATTCATTTTTAGAGCGTTAGTGAATTAAAAAAAAGCAGTATAAAAACCGGAATGTCCAACTGATAAGGCTGAAAATTTTTTCACTTGTTATTTACAGTAAGATAAACATTCACCAACTTTTAGTAAAATAAAACCATTTAAACTGGGTGTTCGGATTTATATGTCACTTAGTCAAGAAAAATGTGTAAAATCGAGAGGTAATGTTGTTGGACATACTTATCGGGGCCTTCCAAAGCCGACACCTCAAAGTTAAAAAAAAAACGGCCCACCGCTGAGGTTTTTTGGCACACAAGAAGATGCCCGATTCGACAAAAGAACATATTTCCAAAACCTCAACGGTAAGGTAATCAATAAATTTTGTATATGGTGGGCCTGAGGCCCCGAGGCCTAAGTATCAGGTAACTAAATAAGTTCGTGCGGTTGCTGTATATCGCACATTGCCATGGATGTTGTTGATCGATAGCGATTGTTCGTTACCTGTTGTCACTTTAGTATGAATCCTTCTTTTCTCACACAGATAAAAAGTTGCTGAAAATTGTTACATACCAAGTTGTAATAATTGAAAATGGCGACGAATAAAACAGTAATTCGAAGTTGTTTACTGTATGAGTACAAACTTGGTACGGCGGCGCGAAAAATATGTACCGCATTCGGAGATGGTGCCGTTAGTGATCGAACAGCACAGAAGTGGTTCAACAAATTTTCTGCTAGAGATCTCAGTTCCGCACTCAGGGAGACCAAAAGTCATGAACAACGAGGATCTTCGACAGGTTGTGGACGCAAATTCCAGGACAACGTGCCAAGAACTTGCAGAGTGAGTCCTGAGACTATTCATTTGCATCTTCATCAGCTAGAAAAGACGTGGAAGTTAAGCAAGTGGGTCCCACATGATCTGACAAATGATAACAAATTAAATCCTCTTACCATTTGTTTAGCAAACATTTCACGCAACGCTAATGAACCATTTCTTAATCTGTCATTAACCTGCGACGAAAAATGGATCTTGTATTCGAATTCTAAGCGTTCGTATCATTGGTTGTCGCCTACTGATTCGGTACCACACACGCCCAAGACTTCCTTGTTTTGTTGTGTGTTTGCTGGACAGCAACTGGAATTGTCCATTATGAGTTTTTGGAAAGGGGTCGAACCAACACTGCTAACTTGTATTGTGAGCAACTTCAACGAGTACAAGCAGCACTCATCCGGAAACAGCCTTCTTTGATCAATCGGAAGAAAGTGATATTCTTGCAGGATAACGCCAAGCTTCATTAACGCAAAAGTTACCCGAGAAAAAATTTCTGAACTCAGCTGGGAAACGTTACCGCACCCGACATTTCGCCCAGTGATTATCACCTTTTTTGTCTCTTGACAACTGTATGAGGCACCGACAGTTCACTACTCGATTAAAAGCAGTCCGCCAATTTTTTTACTCTAAATCCAGGAAGTTCTACAATACTGGCATACAAAAATTGGTAACCACGTTGGCAAAAAGTCATTGAATGTGATGGTAATTACTTCGACGAATAAATAGTGTCTTATTACACTGATCAACAGCCAAAAAATATCCTAAATAAAATCAAGAAGATATTACTATTTTTAATGTGCTAAAACCGGAATGAAACTTATTTTTTCAATATTAGTTCAAGTTTTAGAGATACGGTAATTATATGTGTTCCTGCTGTGACAGTGTTAATATACTGTAATTCACAAGAATGCACGTGCTACATTTTTATATTCGGCAAGGAAAGATGATGTAATCGGCATGATTGTGTTACGTTATACATACGTGTACATTATATTGTTTTATATTAGCCATTTTTTCCTGAGTTGGCTGACAGCGTTCATGCAAGATGTCTCGAAAGTGTGTAAACAATCCAGATCAGTTTTGTTACGTGTGTGGTGATGTGACTTTTGCGTCTCAGAGACGGTCTATTACTCCACTAATAACAAATGCATATCAGCTTTATTTCGGTTGTAAACTAGGTGATCAAGACAAACAGTGGGCACCCCACATCTGCTGTAATACATGTGCTTCAAGTCTGAGGAGCTGGTTAAATGGCAAAAAACGGTACCTATGCGCTTTGCTGTCCCAATGGTTTGGAGAGAGCCTACAAATCATATTAATGATTGTTACTTTTGCATGGTACCTTGTGTTGGACAAGCCACAGGTATGTCCAAGAAAAAAAATCGGTTATTAACTACCCAAACATACCATCTGCGATGAGACCTGTGCCTCACAGTGACGAAAATCCTATTCCAAAACCCCCAGAATCCTACACTTGCGAATCAGAAAACGAATCAGATCATGGCGATCGAGTGATTCGTCAGGAAGAAGATATGCCATCAACGTCAAGAGATCCTGATTTTATACCGAGCACGTCATGCCACCAACCGCACAAAATAACACAGTCAGAATTAAATGATCTTGTAAGAGATTTAGAACTTCCAAAATGTAAGGCAGAGTTACTTGGATCAAGACTGCAGCAGTGGAACTTGTTAGAAGACGATGTTTCGGTATGTGTTTTTCGTAAACGCCACAAAGACTTAGAACCATTTTTCAATATGGAGAATAACTTGGTTTTCTGCAGTAACATTAACGGCTTACTGGCGGCTTTAAATATAAACTATAACCCGGAAGAATTGAGATTGTTTATAGACAGTCCAACATTGAGTTTAAAGGCAGTGTTATTGCATATTGGAAATATTTTACCATCTCTTCCCGTAGGGTATGCAGTTCACATGAAAGAATCATATGACAATAAGAAGTACCTATTGACATGCATAAAATACGATGAGCACCAATGGCATATTTGCGGCGATTTGAAAGTTGTTGCACTTTTACTTGGGCTGCAGCTAGGCTACACAAAGTTTTGCTGTTTTTTGTGTGAATGGGGCAGTCGAGCAAAGGCACTTCATTACACCAGACAAAACTAGCCTGTTTGTCAATTCCTAGAGCCAGGTCAAAAAAATGTACAGCATATGCCATTAGTAGAGTCGAAAAAAATTTTATTACCACCACTGCATATCAAGTTGGGCCTAATGAAAAACTTTGTCAAGGCATTAGATAGAGATGGGTCAGCTTTTCAATACCTGCGTCAGAAATTTCCAAGACTAAGTGAGGCAAAGGTTATAGAAAGTATTTTTGTTGGGCCACAGATTCGAAATATTTTAAAAGATACACAGTTTGAAAACACTTTAACAGGTATTGAAAGAACTGCTTGGAATGATTTCCGTCTGGTGGTCACTAATTTCTTGGGAAATAGAAAAGCTGACAACTATAAAACCCTTGTCAAAAATATGCTGTCATCGTATCAAAAGATGGGCTGTAATATGTCTTTTAAGATACATTTCCTACACTCACACCTGGACTTTTTTCCTGACAATTGCGGAGACGTAAGTGATGAGCACGGCGAACGTTTTCATCAGGATATTTCAACAATGGAAAAAAGGTACCAGGGAAAGTGGAATCCTTCCATGCTTGCAGACTACTGTTGGACTCTTGGTAGAGATGCTCCAGAAACGATCCATAAAAGAACAGCAAACAGACAGCGCATATAGTGATTCTTATAAGTATATGAATCTTGTTACTTTTTAATATATCCTTAAAAATAAAAAGTTTTTTTTCTAAACCGCAACTAATTTTTTTATTTCATTGTCATTTTTGGATTCAGCGCCCCAAAATTAACAAAGAAGTGCACTTTTCCCACAAGATACAATTAAAAAACTAAAATTTGTTGTCCAGTGTTATTTCTCAATAAAAATTTATATTTTTCCACTAAAAACCTCACGAACTTATTTGGTTACCTGATATTTTGAAAGCTATTTTTACTATTGAAAATGACCACATATAAAAATTTATAAAAAGAACACCAAAATGTCTAATTGGAAGAACTGGAGGGTATAAATATTGTTTAGGTGATGTTCACCATTTACGAAAAAGTCGAACATACCACCTTTATGATTGCTTGTTTGGGCCCCAGCAGAACCCAAGTTCTATATACGCCTGTATATATTCGTGCATAGTGCAGGTTATTTATGGCGGACTGTGATGGTTGTGCTACATCTATCTATGCATAGTGCAGATGTCGAGCAGCTATAAGACTTATGGGTATTTCTGTCATTTTCAACGTATGATTTGCGGATGAAATCAGCTTTGCGAAATATTGGTAGGTTGCGATTGTCAGATGTCTCACCTGTCAAATTTGTCTTGATAGTGCAAATGACACTGGATATCCTAAAATTTTCTAAATTCGAAATGACTGATTTTAAAAGCAAACTCTTAACTTTGGTATTTCAATTTCACGGGCCCACAAGTTTCAATGAAATCTTACATGTCTTGATAGTACAATCAAATCTTCATTCTTTTCTGTTAGTGCATTCGATTCGTTTGTATATTTTTAACTACTTGTTTTACACATTTGTTACAAACCGAAAAATACGTGAACAATTGGGGTATATCACTAACAGAAACACGTGAACTTATACCATTTGGATGTTGCACCCTCCTCCCACTCTGATATCTCTGACACTCTGTCTCTTTGATAGTCACTTGACAAAACCTCTCCAATGTAATCGAAATAGGTCGTTATTGTTAATATTGATAAGTTCATGATCAACGAATATTTTACAAGTTTGATCATATTAAAATTGTTTCTTAAGCTGAGTTGTTTGTTATTGTTTATTGTTACTTGTTAAATGCTTAAAGTGATTTGTTATGTCAAGTTTTCTGTCAGTTTTCATCTACATATACTAAGTGACATATAAATCCGAACACCCAGTTTAAATGGTTTTATTTTAATAAAATTTTGTATAAGTACATAATAAGTAAATGATAAAAATTTCAAAATGATTGCACTGCTTTAAAGCCCTTTGACCTTTAATAATGTGTGGATGCACCCTGATGTGCTACGCATTCTCCAACGCGCCTAGGCATGCTTCTGATCAGGTGGTCAATGTCCTCCTGTGGTATCTCATTCCAGGCAACCACCAACTCCTCTCGAAGTGCTTCTAGAGTCTGAGGAGGACGTTGCAAATTGAGCAATCTCCTACCCATCATATCCCACACGTGCTCAATTGGGGATAAGTCGGGAGATCTTGGTGGCCATGGTAACAATGTGACATCATTATGTTGAAAGAAGTCTATTGTGACTCTTGCAACATGTGGTCGGGCATTATCTTGTTGGAAAGTTGGATCTGCCAGGGTGTCAAGGTAGGGTAAAAAGATGGGGTTCTAGAACTTCGTGGATATAACGCTGCGCGTTCATGTTACCTCTGATGAAGATTAAAGGTGACCTGGAACCATAAGCTATAGCACCCCAAACCATAACTCCAACAGTGTGATGAACATGTCTTTCAATAAAAAACTGTGGATTCCTCCTTTCACCACGTCGCCTTCTATCCCTGGCACGACCATCGTGCATGCTTAAACAAAATCGAGATTCGTCACTAAAGACAATAGGGGAGACTGTTGTACCATGGAACATTTTTTATGTTTTAATTTTTTTAATTTTTTGTAACTGTTTATTTAACAAAAAATGTATGCCAATGTGTTCGTTTAGGTGTTGGCTTTATATTTTTGTAAGAGTTATCAATTATTAGAATTTAAAATAGTAATAAAATGGATATTTTTACTGGCATGTCAAATGCTCCATGGTACACAACCGTAATGTACCATGGAACATGTACTCTTGTACCTTGGAACATAATAATCCCAGGTACTTTGGTAAATGGAATGCAAAAAGAGAGATGTCCAGAGTATTATTTTTAATAAATCATGTTCCAAATGACTCACAAATAATAAAACCTTACAAATAACTAAAACAACAAACATTAGTGAAAAAAAAATATAAGAAAAGATTTGTTTCAGCGTTTAACACAAAAATCACAAATATATATTTTGCACCCTTCTTTAGTTGCAGCACAGAGTTCGTGGGCCCATCCTAAGCAGGACATGCATCGGATCCATTGCTCTCCATGAATGTCATTTTTAAACGATTCATTGCAAAAAAGGCACTCCTCGTCATTGCTGTCCTCATCATCAGTTTCTACAAGATGAACTATATCGTCCTCCTCTTCAGAAGATGAATATTGAACTTGTTTCCTTTGCTGATTCTTCTTCTGCCTCCTTACTTTTAATTTTTTGATTTGTCTTTATTTTGTTCATTTGTTTCTTCTATATTTATACGACGTTTAAAGGAGACTTTCTTTTAATTTTTTAACCGTTCTTTTTCCGGAGTGTCTGTTGCAATCATGGTTTTGCCACGCTTTCTTCCTTTATTGGTAGCTTTTCTTGGTTTTGCTTTTGGGTAAGGTACAACGTCTTCAGGTAGTAAGTTTACAATGTCCGTTGATGATTTTCTTTCTGTTAGTATGGGAAACTGATTTGAGTCAGTATTTATTTTGATTTCGGAAGGACCTGGTTTACTAAGTGTCTCTTTTGATATGTTCAAATTTGGTTGATATGGCCCTTGTAAATTAAAGTCCACACTGGTTCCAGGAAACACTCCTTTAGGCCTATTCTCAGATTCCTTTTCGAAATTATGAAGAGTGATTGAGCCTTCCTTTGCATCATTTGGGCCAATAGATTTTGGATCTGGCCTATCAGTAGCATATGCTGGTAAAAAGTCTTGTTCAGAAAAAATGTTTCTGTCAAGAGGGAAAATACCGGCTTTCCGGAATCCATTGCAAATGTTTATTGGACAGAACGCACGTGGATATGCCTTGCCAACTACTTGTCCAACAGCATAAATGTCAAAAGTCTGTCCAGGGTTGTTAAACAACCATTCCGTCACTAACTGGTTGTAATGGCATTTAAAAGATCCGTAGACTGACAAGTCTAGGGGTTGCAATTTATGAGAAGTGTGTGGGGGGAATGTCACAATGACAACGCCATTGTCTGAAGCCAAATTAAGAGTTTTTAAGTTTAAGTGGGTTTCATGATTGTCCATAACTAAAAGTACACGATCTGACTTGGATGGCCTTACACTTTTTATGAAATGATTCATGAATTGTAAGAAAGTATCTTCATTTGACCACCCTGTCTGTGTAGCAGCCCCAACCGATCTCGGTGGAGCGCCAAATAACATCCTCTCTTTGAAGTGTACACGGGGAAAAATCAACATAGGACTTATGTGATTTCCACTTGCACTGACTGCTGTTATCAATGTAACTAAATTGCCACGTTCAGCAGAAGTCACACTACCAACCTGTCTTATTCCTTTTGGTGCCACAATTTTTCCAGGGGTTTGGACAGTGCTCATGCCAGTCTCATCAATGTTCCAAATCCGCTCAGCTGGAATAGGTCCAAAGCGGTTATGCACACTTTCAATATTATCAAAGAAAGCACTGACATTGGTTTTATTGAAACTACTTGCCCTACTTAAGCTAGTAGCCTCAGGTGTCCTTATAGATAAGTCTGGGTGACGTTTCATAAAAGCCCTCATCCATTCCTCACCTGCAATTTGATTCTGGTGCCATGTATCTGGAGAAGCTTTATTATTTGCTGCAGCAAACTTGAAAGCGAGTTCTCTTACACTTTTTTTCGTCAAGCCATAATTCATTTTTGCCACCTTTTTTATATAAAGGAGCAAACAATTCTCTTCATAATCAGTGAATACTTTTTTGTTATCCAGTCTTGGTTTATATTCGAAAGTTTGACTCTCTGATTTTCGAAACCGAGAAAGATGTCTTGACAAAGTTGTTAACTTAACACCAAATATTTTACATGCTTCTCTTAAAGATATATTTTCTGGATCCAAAACTGCCTTAACAGCATTTTCTAATGCAGTAGAATTAACAGGAGGTCTTTTGACGTTCAATTTGCTGCGAGGCATTTTACCTAAAACAAGAGAAAAACTCGATAAAAATTATCGTCATGTACCATGAAACGTGTTCCAAGGTACAAGCTGTTTATGTTCCAAGGTACAGGAAGGGACCTTGCCGAAACAAAATCGCTTCCTAACCTACAAACTGTCGTAAACTGATTGTTTAAGAGGATGAATCTACTCACCACATTACAAGGACTTCTATTATTCTAATAAAGTCCACAATCCGACTAGCACCTTCGATTAAAGAAAACGAATTTGAAATTAAAAATTTTTACTTCTGTCTTTGAAAAATAATATTTACTCACAAAAACCACGGGGTGATCAGTAGAAAGCTCAAATTATTGTAAGGGATCTGTAACGGTAATCTAATTTAGGAAATTTATTTTCCGGCCGCTAGATGTCAGAACTATGAAAAAATGGTATGTGTTCCAAGGTACACTATGCCCAAGTACAACAGTCTCCCCTACTGTTCCATTCCTGATCCCAGAGTGACCGTTGTCTGCACCACTCAAGGCGATTACGTCGGTGTTCTCGAGTTAAAGGGAGGACCCAGTGTGGCCGGTATGAAAACAAGCCAAAACTTCGCATGCCAATAGGTCTTCCGTGTTCTGCAAACCATTCATTTGCAATGGACCTGGTAGTGGAGAAACGGTCCCTTAAGGCCAATAATCTTAGGCGGCGATTTTCACGGTCTGTTGTTCTACGGCGGCGTCCAGTGCCCCTTGCTCTTTGCGTACGGCCTTCTCGAAGCCATGCCTGACAACACCTAACCACAGTGTCTACACTTCTTTGCACTCTAACTGCAATTGCCCGAAAAGAAAGTCCAGCTTCCCGAAGTCCCACTATGCGGCCCCTATCAAACTCACTAAGTTGACGAAATCGTACAGGTCTCCGTACTCTAGGCATCGTAACCGGTCGTAAAGGATGTCAAGAACCAAAATCCGCCAACGTTGATTCTTTACTGCGGCTGAAATATTCATTTTTAGAGCGTTAGTGAATTAAAAAAAAGCAGTATAAAAACCGGAATGTCCAATTGATAAGGCTGAAAATTTGTTCACTTGTTATTTACAGTAAGATAAATACATTCAGCAACTTTTATTAAAATAAAACCATTTAAACTTGGTGTTCGGATTTATATGTCACTTAGTATATACTGTTATCTGTCTAGTAGTAATTGCTTTTGCAAATATTCAGCATTGACCATATTTTGACATACAAGGACATGTTGAAATTGTATAGGAAAACAAAATATGATTGTTTTCAAAACAGTTTGTTGACATCATTTTTTAAAGTGCACACCTCACCATTTTACAATTCTCTGTCGATTGTTGAAAAAAACGCAACCTTATGTGGTTATTCACCTTAAAGTGTAATGGCAATTGAGTGGTCAGTTGAAATTCTCAGGCAAATTATGCTTGTGCAACTTATTTTTGCTAATTTTTCGTATCTTTAAGTTGGCAATGCAAAAACTCGTGCCCAATTATTATGTTTTATTTTGTAATGCGAATACTGATAACAGTATGTCTACGCAAAATAATGATTAATAATGTTGTCGAACTGTACAAACATTTATGTTTTTCTAAAAGCGACATTATCTCCTGAAGGATAACACTTGACATCAGATTTGATATGTATCTAGATAGGTTGATCGTTGAACTTAAAGCCAAGCACTTTGATGTCTGGTGCTTCACAATGCAATGCCTTTTTCATAACTAACGTCTCGCAAGACAGATTATATGGGATATTTAATTACGTCTTACGGAAAAACGCACGGTTTTTCCCGCTGCTAAAGTTAAATTTTATGTTATTTCGTGTATTGATGTTTCAAACCTTTAAGGACTAAATAACAACTTCGAAGTTGAGTCATTTATTTTAACAGTGAGTAGATCTGATCAAAAGAAATGTTTTTTCCTTTACCATTGTTCTGGTAAAATTAAAGTAACAAAGTTATAGCCCTTTGGAAGTTTGAGTACCGCCCTGTCTCAATAATAATATTATGTGCTCGTGTTTGGCAACAACGGATATAATCCGCCTTATTTTATTCAGTTGTATACAGTCAGTGTCAGTCGGTAACGCGTGAGTGAATAGTGGTGTCTGTTGCGTGCCTCAAACGAAATCAAAAATGGCACATGTTTATGCGGATCGGTTTCCCAATCGAGTGCAACCAACCCCTCGTGCCTTTGTTATGTAGTACAACGGGCTCGTGAATCAGGTGACTTAAGACCTCACAGGGGACGGCATGCCGGTGCTCCAAGACCTCACGATCAAATAAAGGTCCGCACTGAAATACTTGTCGGGAGGATACTTTATAAAACAAGGAAATTTTTTTTTTTATTTTTACACACATATTTTGGTTTATCTTCCTTCTACAATCATCTGAAAATTAATGACTCAACTTCAAAGTCACCCTGTATAAAACTGTGAAAATTCTCTCAGATAATGTCGGAAAAGCAAGTTGGCGTTCTTTTCAGACGTTAAATGACATTCCTTTCAACCTAACACTCCGAAATTCTGTAACAAAATCGTAAAAATAAAACTAAAATGTATCACTAGAAACTTTGTCTAATCGGAAATAGTTGTAAATATTACTTACATGCCACCCCTTTGATTTTTTATTCTTGAAGAAACCTCGATCTTGTACAGGGTGCGCCATCTTTTATGTGTGTATGTAAACATGAAATAACTTTGAAAACCAAAAACTGATTTCTATATATCGGGTATTTTTCTTAAATATGGTCCTTTACAATTTATTGGGACTAGTTTTTGAACACAACATCTATCAAGTGGCCACCTTTATTGGCAAAAACAAAATGTGCCCGTTTTTCTGCGTTTTCCATTACTTTTTCGAGCATCTCTGGTGGTACAGCAGCGATTGCGGACTTTCCAAATAACCCCACAAGAAGAAGCCCGGTGGGGTCAAATCGATATCGATTTCCATCGACTGTTTCGTTTTCGTTGAAGAAAAATGATGGTGGATATCAACAAGATATTGGTCACTAACTTGGTGTTAGTCAAGCAATGGTATCTCGGAGTGTGGCTAGAGTTGTGAACAGCATAGTTGCACAGTCGAACGAATCGATCAAGTTTCCAACTACCAACCATGAACTGATGGAGGCCAAGCGGATGTGGCAAATCATGTATACATTTCCGACAGCAATTGGTGTAATTGATTATACACATATAGGTATCCTGAAACCAAATCGTCATGGAGATGAGTATGTCAACCGAGAAGGGAAACATACTTTAAATGTGCAAGCCACTTGTGATGGCAGATAGATGTTCACAAGTGTTGATGCCAGTTGGCCTGGATCAGTGCATGATTCCAGAATATGGAGAAATTCATAGACTAGATCACAACTAATAAATAAAGCAAATGTTGTACCACTTGGCGATGACGGTTATGGTATTGAGCGATGCCTTATGACTCCCTTCAGAAATCCTACTCCAGGTGCAGAAATAAATTATAATAAGCTTTTAAAACAAGAAAGAGTTATAATTGAACGCTGTTTCGGCCAACTGAAATGCCGGTTTCTATTCTACAGTATGTTTGCCGCGTAAAGTTGGAAAATGTACCGAAAATAATTATTGCTTGAATTGTACTCCATAATGTTGTGAAGAGCTTGGGAGATGCTGACTTTGAGTTAGTTGAACCCAGATAAAGATGAAAGAAATCATGAGAATGACGAACTTCCTCTCCGCCAACTAGGTCAACAAATCAGAAGAAACTTGAGTATTATAACAAATAGTTTTATTGATTAAAGTGTATTTATAAGTTATAATAAGTTTTATTTTCGTGAACATCATAAGTTACAGGTGCTTTCTGACGCTGCATCATTTCTAATTTCGTTTTATAATACTCTTGTTGTAAAATACTTGTTTGGTACTGCTGTAATATCACTAGACGCTTAAGTTCTTTTGTAGTTAACCCTTTGGTTTCCTCAGTTTCGTATTTATCTGTTGCTAGTTTTCTTTTTGGTGGCAATGTCTTCTGAATTGCTGGCGCTGTCATACTAACTATTTGCTCACTGCGCTCGGTATATAGTTCACTTCCTTCTTCTTGAACACTACCAACTTGAATGGCACCTCTAATTTTCCCTATCTAACAATTTAATTGCTTTATTACCAGTTTTTTTTTTAGATCTGCTTTTTTCTTCAATCTTGATTTCATGTTGTTGATTTTTTTTAATAAGCCTTTAGTATCTAATGGTTTACCGAATCTTGATTCGTATTTTTTCAACATCTTCTTCAAGGCAGCGTCGTTTCTCATTTCTATTTTTGGAACTTGTGACTTTTGTAAAATAATGGGAGCAATGGCAATTTCATCTGCGATGAACTGCGGGTCGTTGCCATTATTTTCTATAGTTTCCTCATCACTTGAGGATGGCATGCTTATTAATTTGATAAAACACTGTATCCATTAAAAATACGGAACGGTCTGTGTAAGCTCTGGAGTACAACTGTCAGTGATGCTGAGTGAACGAAGTCCCACGTCAACTACAAGCTGGAACAAGTCAGGACATGTCGCTCAAGATACAAATACCTGTCAACCTTTTACTTCTTCTTGGAGGATATCCTCGCGAGTATAAGGTAATCATTATGAATATGAAAACAAAGATATGCTTATACTTCTACCTTTTTCTCCGAAGCAAGACCTTATACTTTTACCTTAAGCTTCTGTTTTATGAATACGGCTCATTAGAACGTCTTTGTCGTTGATGAACGGTATGTTGATGTTCTCCCACTGTTCCGTACTCAAGAAAATTTGAAATCAAACGGCGGATAGTGTTGTCAGACGGTGCCTGTTTGCCACGATATTTTCGACGATATGCACGTTGCGTTAACACAACTGAACGACGATTTTCAATGTAAAGGATTGTCCAATAGGGACGCAGGAAAGTATTTAAGAGCACTACAAAAATGGTGCAAAAATAAAAAACACGTTTCGCGCGCTTCGTGAACATTTCGGTCGCAACAACCGCCCAAACGAAACAACCATCGGTCGTCTGGTGCGTAAATTCGAGGCAACAGGTTCTGTGGCAAATCTGCCAGGCTCTGGCCGGCCAAGGAGCGTTCGCACACCGGAAAATATTGCTGTTGTGAAGGAGAGTATGAGAGACGATCCGAAACAATCAACAACGCGTCGATCCCAAGAACTGGGCATTTCGAGAACCAGTTTGCTCCGCATTCTCCACATGGATTTGAATGTATACTTTATCTGAAGTCACTTGAAACACTGTGAAATACCGGGTGCGTTTTATATATCTATATTTAACACGCTCTGTTGATGCAAAAATCGCCAAATTTCGCAGCAAATATCCCCCGTATAAGATCAAAGGCAGTTTCACCGGTGCACGTGGAGTAAAGCACGCCTATGCGTGGACATAGCCAATGAGAAAGCGTGTATTTCAGAGCTCCGAACAAGTGCAGGTGGCTACTGAAAATTGAAACAGTTTAGCCAGTGCCGTGTAGCGGTGAATAAATGTGTTTTCTTTAGTCTGTCCGTGTTTTTTCATAGATTTTATTAGTTTGTGTGTTTTTGAATTTTGAATACTCAGTTTACTTGTTGATTTAATTGTTGTGTTGATTGTTCTTGTGTGTCCTAAATATGGCTCTTTGGAGACCTTGGGAAAATGCTCCAAGCCACGAGGAGATGGTTGATGAACCTGTGCAGGCAGAATTCTTTCATAAAGATTTAGAGGAACAGACCCAAAGAGAAATCCTAAATATGTATGATTGTCTGAAAAACGAAAATCCAGATTCCTCGCAAAATCAAATTTTAAACAGAATTTGTATCCTGACAAAAATCAGTCGGTCTACCATTTATCGGGTTATAAAAAGGGGAGATGTAGTCAACCATTCCTTCCACAGAAAGCGCATAGGGCAAAAATTAAAAAGAATAGACGTGGGTTTTCAGGAAGATATTCGTCGTATAATATACGGATTTTATAAAGAAAATTTGGTGCCCACGTTGGAAATGATACGGGATAAATTAAAAGATTATCCTGAAGATTTTTATAATTACAAATGCTTAGACTCACTGCACTGTATTGTAAAACTGTGTGGTTTTCAATACAAAAAATTAGATAAAAGAATGGTGATTATGGAGTCGTCTCGAATCGTTGAATTGCGCCAAGAATTTTTGCACAAAGTTAAAATCTATAGAGAGCAGAAAAGAAATCTGATTTACCTGGATGAAACGTGGTATGATACCCATGATGTTGTGCAGTACGGCTGGGTTGACGACAGCAACAAGTGCATTTTAAATGCACCATGCAACCGTGGAAACGAATCATTATTCTCCATGCTGGCAGTGAAATTGGATTTATACCTAATGCCTTGCTGTTATCTGAGAAAAATATCAAAGAATCATGTGCCGACTATCATGAGTACATGACCTCCGACTTATTTGAAAAGTGGATAGAGCAGCAGTTAATACCAAACATTTCCCCAAATTCAGTGATTATTATGGACAATGCGCCATACCATTCCCGACAGAAAAACAAAATTCCGAATACAGGTACAAAAAAACAAGACATTATTGATTTTATGAAGGATAAGGGAATGGAAATACCACAAAAATCAACCAAAGCCATATTATTGGATCTTATTAAAAGACAAAAATTTTAAAAATAGTATGTTGTTGACAATCTGCTTCAGCAAAATGGCCATGAAGTATTACGTCTACCTCCCTATTACTGCATTTTTAACCCGATTGAGTTGGTCTGGGCTGCTTTAAAAAAAAAGTAAGAAAACATAATCATACCCCTCAATTAAGTGAATCGCTATTGGCCACAATAAGAGATGCAGTATCTCATATTGCTGCCACAGACCTATGGAAGCAGTGTTCTAGGCATATTGTTGAAAAAGAAAATGGATATTGTGGTTTGCCTCGTGTAAATCCCTTTGTAATTCCTCTACAAGATGACTCTAGCGACAGCTCCGAAGGCGAGGATGATATATAAATACCTATAATGTAAGTCTTTATATACCTTTTTATATACCTACCTGCTGTGTAAATATTTGCCTATGTCAAACGTTGGAATTCTGTAATTTTTCCATTTCTTAACTTTCAGTCAACATAAATTGAAACTCCCAATATAAGTATTTTTTATCCCAAATCAAAAAATAAGAAGATAGTAAAATCCATTTATTGTGATATAAAAACATTATTATTATCGTTCTAAATAAATGACCGCACGCCTATGATACGTCATGAAATTACAAAGGACGCGCCGACCAAAGGTTTTTATGCTATTTCAAGTGACTTCAGATAAAGTATACACGCCTACAAGATCCAATTGACGCAAGAGCTGCGTCGGGCCGACCATTTTTCGCGCCGAACGTTCTCAGATTGGCTCCTTGAACACCGCCAAATTGATGCCAATTTTTCATCAAAAATCATGTTCAGCGACGAAGCGCATTTCACTTTGAATGGGACGGTAAACAAGCAAAACTGCCGCATCTGAGCGAACGAAAATCCCCGTGAGTATCAAGAGCAGCCGATGCATCCTCAAAAAGTGACTGTGTGGTGTGCATTGTGGTCAAAGGCATCATCGGACCTTACTTTTTCGAAAATGCGGCCGGGGATGCCGTTATCACGTGATGATAGAGGACTATTTTTGCCACAACTTGAAGGAGTGGATATGGATGACGTTTATTTCCAACAAGACGGTGCAACATGCCACACAACTAACGTCAATATCCATCGATTGCAGTCCTTCTTCGGTGATCGCGTGATTTCGCGCAGAGGAAATGTGCCATCGCCACCAAGATCGTGCGATTTGACTCCCGTGGACTTCTTTTTAAGGGGGTATTTGAAAAGCAAAGTCTACGTCAACAAACCAGCCACCCTCCACCATCGCGTAGACGTCTGTAAATCCAGTCGTGGTGAACATTTGAGCGATATTATTTTTCATACATAAATGGTATAAATGAACCTTCAAAATAAAGTACCCAACTTGATTTGAATATCAATCTTTCTTGTTTTAATATGCGTTTACTTTCCTGCGTCCGTTTTGAACAACCCCATACATTGTGACTATTTCGGTGAAAAGCGATTCATGACGAAAATTGTAGTAAATTGACGTTTCAGAAACACGTATAACCAATTCACTCAGTTGGTAAATATCAAAGTCATTCGATGTTTCAATACCGACATAAAAGATGACACACCCGGTATAATTATCCAACTTACGGTGTCATTTGACCCTGACGGGTATTTAGTGGTCAGTTGGAATGCTTAGACGAATTGTATTTATGTCCGCAACTTATGTTTGCTAATTTTTCGTTACTTTAAGTTGCCAATGCAAAAACTCGTGCCCAATTATTATGTTTTATTTTGTAATACGAATACTGATAACAGTATGTCTCAGCATCGTCAACTAAAACAATGATTAATAAGCGTGACAAATTTCACGAACATTTATATGATTGTAAAAGCGACGTTATCTCCTGGGGGATAACACTTGACATCAGATTTGATATGTATCTAGACAGGAAGATCAATGAACTTAAAGCCTAGCACTTTGCTATCTGGTGCTTCACAAAGCAAAGCCTTTTTCATAACCAACAACGCTTTGCATGACAAATAATCCTAATATGGCAGATAATCCCATATGCTATAATTATTACTCATATAAGGACTCCTTCTTGGTCAAAAATGGTGGGGTAAATAAATTTTGAATTCGAGGTAATCATCTTCAAAAACTCGTACATTCTGAATGTTTTCACTTTTATTTACAGCACAAGTCCCATCTATCTATTTCGACAATTAATAATGCATCTTTCTCTAATGGACATTGCCTATTTTCCTGCACCCCATAATAAAAATTATGAGAGAATTAAAAAAGACATGTTCGCAATCTGTTGAAGCCTGAAAGTAAAAAAATTAGTGTTTTATGTTTTAACCGGCATCATACCTAGAATATTTTTCACGCTGAAACGGTGTTTTAAATGCAGTAACAGATAAGCACATTAAAAATAATTGCTTATTGTTTAATACACACAGCTTTATCATCTGGAAAGAGATTCGTTATTTTATGGCAGAACATAATCTCTCGCCCAATGTGCAAACATATGAGAAATATGTTTTTTTTTATAGAATCCTGATAAAAATGTCGTGACCAGCTCCACTGTATTCCAAAACTTATGGCAAACTTCGACATTTAGGTCCAATATTTTTATAATGTTGCGACTTTTTAAGAAGGATATATATACTAAGTGACATATAAATCCGAACACCCAGTTTAGATGGTTTTATTTTAATAAAATTTTGTATAAATACTTAATGAAGCATAATAAGTAAATGATAAAAATTTCAAAATGATTGCACTGCTTTAAAGCCCTTTGACCTTTAATAATGTGTGGATGCACCCTGATGTGCTACGCATTCTCCAACGCACCTAGGCATGCTTCTGATCAGGTGGTCAATGTCCTCCTGTGGTATCTCATTCCAGGCAACCACCAACTCCTCTCGAAGTGCTTCTAGAGTCTGAGGAGGACGTTGCAAATTGAGCAATCTCCTACCCATCATATCCCACACGTACTCAATTGGGGATAAGTCGGGAGATCTTGGTGGCCATGGTAACAATGTGACATCATTATGTTGAAAGAAGTCTATTGTGACTCTTGCAACATGTGGTCGGGCATTATCTTGTTGGAAAGTTGGATCTGCCAGGGTGTCAAGATAGGGTAAAAGATGGGGTTCTAGAACTTCGTGGATATAACGCTGCGCGTTCATGTTACCTCTGATGAAGATTTTGATTTCCAATTGATGGAACCTTTAATTTGTGTTACTCCGTCTATGATGGTTCTCTAAATATTTCGTCAAGCAGCGAATCAGGGGCACCGTATACAGGGAAATGTGTACGATAGAGAAGTGTGTCTAGACACATATGTTAGAAACACATAGAAGCCCGATGGATAGCAAAGCTCATCACCGCGTTACCTAGCAATCCTGACGCGACACTCTGCTGCGTTGCCGACATGTTACATCGGTGAATTAAGAGTCATATTGAAAATATGCGTTAGTTTATTCTCTACGCCCAAATGATGGTCTTATTTTGAACGTACACATTTTAGAATTGTGTATATACGAATGTGAATATATCCCTGTGAGATCGCTGTATAGGAAAGAGAATCTGGGACACACTGTAAACACGTTTAGATCTCTCATTGTAAGTCTTGCAACTTTCTTATAATATAATCCTTAAACGTTTTCGCAAATTACATTTTTCAGGAACAAGAAAATGGCGAAATATGGCCAATTCTTCCACCGCACCATTTGCAAGCTTAAAAATTATTTCATGTATTTGTGGGCTTCGATCAACAGTAAACATGCTTTTAATTTGATACAGCACCGGCGCTATATACGAGTACATCTCTATTTTGTTTAGACTATTTCATTCCCAGTTGGAAAATTACCAGCTTCAAAAGATCGAAGAAAACTTCATCAATACACGAATAGGTGCATGTATAAGTTTAATATACATATTTTTATTATTTATATTTCTGAACATTTTGATAATAATGTGGCAATCCTTGTTTATAACCGAAACCAATAAAATTTGGGTTATATATAGATACTCACGATCGTGAACAACTAGTGTTTTGCTCATGATCAAAATATATATCTATTGAATAACCCCAGATATACAAATTTTATCAATAAAATTATCTGTAAAGCAACGAAAGATTCTTGAGCAGTATTCTACCTCCGTCAGTGTAGTGTGATTGGTGTTAGAGTGAAGGCACGTTTGACGTTTACTCTGACCAAAATTGATAGACACAGCAGCGGATGTTCGGATGCGGTGGCAATTGAGTGCTGTGTAGTTTTATTGGTAGATAAAAGGTACATTTATTGCTAATCTAACTCATTTCAAAATATATGTTCATCTATTAATTCAAATATTTATCATTCCTCATTCTTCGTTATAAAGGATCAGGCTGTATAAGCGGAGTTTTCGGCAAAAATGACTCAAATTCCAATTTTTGCATATACAGTAATGGACAAAAGTATATAGACAAATTTGAATATTTACCTAAATACCTTTAGAAAACGAATTCATACTTCATTGCTCCATAAACAAAGGCAGATCCAACTTTCCAACAAGATAATGCCCGACCACATGTTGCAAGAGTCACAATAGACTTCTTTCAACATAATGATGTCACATTGTTACCATGGCCACCAAGATCGCCCGACTTATCCCCAATTGAGCACGTGTGGGATATGATGGGTAGGAGGTTGCTCAATTTGCAACGTCCTCCTCAGACTCTAGAAGCACTTCGAGAGGAGTTGGTGGTTGCCTGGAATGAGATACCACAGGAGGACATTGACCACCTGATCAGAAGCATGCCTAGGCGCGTTGGAGAATGCGTAGCACATCAGGGTGCATCCACACATTATTAAAGGTCAAAGGGCTTTAAAGCAGTGCAATCATTTTGAAATTTTTATCATTTACTTATTATGCTTCATTAAGTACTTATACAAAATTTTATTAAAATAAAACCATTTAAACTGGGTGTTCGGATTTATATGTCACTTAGTATAATTGCGCGAAGAAATCTTGAACTAATCCATATAGGTTAATTATCGCATCAAGCAAAACAAGTCGAGGTTAAGTATACATTTAAAAAGTAATTCTGATATTGGGCAATGACGTCTTTTAAATCAGATTTCTAGGTAATATTCTATTTGATTTTAATATGCTCATATCTTACTATCAAGAAAAATGTCTGTTCGATACGTCGGTAACAGTGTCGTTAGTAGTATTTTATTTTAAATTAATTTCTGACTCAACAAATAGCAAGTATTTTTCTGATAAAATGTTATAACATGTACTCTCAAAACGATAGCAAGATATTCTGTATCTATTCCAAACTTTACTCTTCTTGTTTTTGGCGTAATGCCAAAGTGCGAAGGTGTGTAAAAATTGAAATATATATTTCCACAGTCGTCCTACTATACTAAGTGACATATAAATCCGAACACCCAGTTTAAATGGTTTATTTTAATAAAATTTTGTATAAGTACTTAATGAAGCATAATAAGTAAATGATAAAAATTTCAAAATGATTGCACTGCTTTAAATCCCTTTGACCTTTAATAATGTGTGGATGCACCCTGATGTGCTACGCATTCGCCAACGCGCCTAGGCATGCTTCTGATCAGGTGGTCAATGTCCTCCTGTGGTATCTCATTCCAGGCAACCACCAACTCCTCTCGAAGTGCTTCTAGAGTTTGAGGAGGACGTTGCAAATTGTGCAATCTCCTACCCATCATATCCCACACGTGCTCAATTGGGGATAAGTCGGGAGATCTTGGTGGCCATGGTGACAATGTGACATCATTATGTTGAAAGAAGTGTATTGTGACTCTTGCAACATGTGGTCGGGCATTATCTTGTTGGATAGTTGGATCTGCCAGGGTGTCAAGATAGGGTAAAAGATGGGGTTCTAGAACTTCGTGGATATAACGCTGCGCGTTCATGTTACCTCTGATGAAGATTAAAGGTGACCTGGAACCATCATAAGCTATAGCACCCCAAACCATAACTCCAACAGTGTGATGAACATGTCTTTCAACAAAAAACTGTGGATTCCTGCTTTCACCACGTCGCCTTCTAACCCTGGCACGACCATCGTGCATGCCTAAACAAATCGAGACTCGTCACTAAAGACAATACTGTTCCATTCCTGATCCAAGAGTGACCGTTGTCTGCACCACTCAAGGCGATTACGTCGGTGTTCTCGAGTTAAGGGAGGACCCAGTGTGGCGGTATGAAAACAAGCCAAAACTTCTCATTCATCGGTAAACTCTTCGCATGCCAATAGGTCTTCCGTGTTCTGCAAACCATTCATTTGCAATGGACCTGGTAGTGGAGAAGAACGGTCCCTTAAGGCCAATAATCTTAGGCGGCGATCTTCACGGTCTGTTGTTCTACGGCGGCGTCCAGTGCCCCTTGCTCTTTGCGTACGGCCTTCTCGAAGCCATGCCTGACAACACCTAACCACAGTGTCTACACTTCTTTGCACTCTAACTGCAATTGCCCGAAAAGAAAGTCCAGCTTCCCGAAGTCCCACTATACGGCCCCTATCAAACTCACTAAGTTGACGAAATTGTACAGGTCTCCGTACTCTAGGCATCGTAACCGATCGTAAAGGATGTCAAGAACCGAAATCCGCCAACGTTGATTCTTTACTGCGGCTGAAATATTCATTTTTAGAGCTAACGCTAACGTGAATTAAAAAAAAGCAGTATAAAAACCGGAATGTCCAACTGATAAGGCTGAAAATTTTTTCACTTGTTATTTGCAGTAAGATAAATACATTCACCAACTTTTATTAAAATAAAACCATGTAAACTGGGTGTTCGGATTTATATGTCACTTAGTATATTTTGCTGTAATTTCAGGCTCGTTTTTGCTACCGAATGAAATTGTAACGTTTATTTAACACTACTACTTCGAGGACTATAGCTACAGTCAGATGAATATGCGGCAATATGAAAACTGTAAGCACTAATTTGCAGCTTTAACAACAAAGCTCTATTTTGAAAAGGTAAGCTCAGCTTAAAGAAAAGCTCTGTAATCCCATGGTAGATGGTATTTCAAACTAGAAATAGAACATTTTTCTGCTGAAGATTAATAAGCATTCTCGCTTCATTTGTGGGCATGTTCATTTTCGTTCTAAGCGTTTTAAGTACAATCTGAAATTCCAATATGACGAGCTCAATATGACGACTTGGAACGTTGAAGATCAGCACCAACCAAGAGAATACAAAACTTAATTTCCGGAAATGTATAAAATTGGTGGTTTCGGAGTTCCTTTATGAATGATGGGACGATATTTTTAATACTGAGCAGGCGAGTAGTTCGTAGCTACCGCCGTGACAATGTTTCGATGCCCCAGGCCTTACATTGTACGGCTAGGTGATAGTAGCATACTTCCTATTTTCAACTCTCTAGATTACAACTGCAATAGCTGTTGGAAGTTTTTCGATATCAAAAGGTATCAGAATATTTTGGGACTTCTATGAGGCAACGTTGACTCTCATCCAAGGTTCCGGGCTTCATGGGCCGAACATTTCAAAACCCTAAAATCGTCTTTGGTTTAATCAAAATTTTTGGAAAAAAATAGTTGCTAGTATATTGACTCGGTACTTTCCAAGGACCCACCTTTGACAATTTTCAAGCGTTCCATGAGTCAAGAAACAAGGTTGAGCTCCATAATGTTTATGAATATGATGAAAGCAGATTTTCGAAATTCTTACAATTTGTAAACTCTTCACAAAGATGAATTTTCAGAAAGTTGCAAAGCATAACCGAATTTTCTCACTAATAACCTTTCCTCTACCCATTTTGAAAACCTTAACTACCCAAAACTATTTTAAACGTATTCTGACAGCTGTGATTAATAAAAACAATTGTCATGGCTTTTATTTTTCACAGCCACCTATGCGTTATAGTCTTATTTTGCATTGAAATGAAAATAGGTTGATATGCTGTAATTGCAACATGAGTTGCTGCAAATTTGATTAGGGAGTGATAAAGTTGGTGTTTTCTACTATATATTATCAAAATATTCATTGTTAATATTTTAAACCTATAACACCCTTCTACATTCTTATTATTTGTGTTTGATAAGAAAAAACTAAGATTTCAATAGTTGGGCCAACTGAAGTGGGAAGGGACTCGTACAAACACGCTCAACTTTCACCGGCCATTTTGAGAGATAATAAATTTATATTCTGGGTTATAAAGTAATCATGAGGAGCATCTAAATAAGTTCACATTTCATTTAAAGTAAAATTTCAAATGGCGACTCGCCGCCATCTTGAAATCTTCGGCTGTCATCTTCACGTTAAAATATAGTATTCATTCATTCATTCGGTTTGCTTGCTGATATTCCCGAGTCACAGAATTCTGTGGAATTGCGTAATCGTATCTTTTAAGTCTCGATTATTCAAACACCTGACCCTGGTAAGTCATACTACCAAACCAAATTTTCGCTGGTCTTGAATATTTTTGCACCAGCACATACAGTAATGGACAAAAGTATATAGACAAATTAATATTGTGCTGTATTTATTTTTTAACTTGTTATATTAATACACCAACCTGTATATACACCTTCGGAAAAACCATTATTATACATTATGATGAGGAAGAGAGATGGAAATATACAAAAGTATGTAGGTGCGTGAAAGACACTCGATTGTAGGATCCTATTTGGCAGCGTCGGAGTGTGACGGACAACGGGGTAAAGTAGAAGAGTGATAAAAGAGAGATGGCAGAACGGGCGCTGGCGCCTGCCGCTTAGACGGATGCGCTCAACAAATGCGATTTGCTTCTCCATTCGCAGAGTTGCCGATACCAATATGTCATATTTCTAAGAAATCTAAGTCTACCCAAATTTCGGGGAAAATAGCTGCGGATTCCACATAAGAGTATTCCAAAAATGAAAAAAGGTCAAACTATTAAAATTGTATTAATGTTTCATGGTTCAAATCATATTTTTCTTGTTTGTATATTATTGTAAGTATAAATGATTTTGTAATCCCTATTCTTGTTGCCAGTAGAGATACAACAGTATTGAGAGAAATCATGGGCCGCTAGATAGGGCTACAACTACCATATGACTATCAAATAGTAGTGATAAACAGGGTTTGTTCATAGCACAGTTGCCTGGTGTGGCGAATTTGCGCCATAGGGGCGATTTGACAACTTTGAAGGACAACTATAACGGGTACTATGGTGCCCGGTATTCGGGAATCTGGCAATACCTGATGATTCCTAACGTTTATTACGCCAGATTGTTTGCTGACTTGCGCAGTACAACATGACAATCAACGTGACTGAGCACCTGGTAACCCTGGTTTAAGGTGTTATATTTAAAGAGCTTGGGGCAGTTAGGTATCTAGGTCACATTTTTAATGTATTTCGAGAAATCCGTAATGTTGAATAAATACTAGATCACGTTTCTTGCTTAGTTTGCTGAAAATTCTACAATAGACGTACATTTTGAGAAACAGAGATTTGGTGACGACAAAATCGTAAAAATATAACGCATTTTCCTAAAATAATTTCTTTGTTGAAAAGACTGTGGCTTGATGACCCATTGAGTATAGTGTCCCGCTCCGCTTTGAATATTCGAAACACTATACTCCAGCAGCATTCAGCTTCAATGTTATCTTTATGAAGTTCTAACGTCTAGGCCATGCTGATTAAAAGCTAAATTCCCCACAATTCGAGAAGCTCTACTCAAATTGGCAACACAGCGTATCTGCCTATTATTCTCATTCGTGATACAGGTCTGCGGTCTGCTGCAAATTCAGTATGCGTTGAGTCGACAGAAGAAGTACAGTAGATGCGAGCATTACGCAGCAGTTCGATTGGACGTCCTGTGAACCGATTTCGGTGATTTCGAGATTTCACGAAATTACCTAAATCACTCTACTTATTTTATGAATGGGTAATTGGTTTTGTACCAATAAAGGTTGCGTCTCATAACAAAAATAAGAAGATACCCACTCTAACAAAAAATAGTACACTCTTAAAAATGTGTAACGAAAATAAAAAGATATTCTAACAAAAAAATAAGTTCTCAAAAATAAAACGCAATAATGAACACAAATGTTTCAAATGGTCCTTCACAGCTGGGGCTCAAAACGTCTCCTTCATTCAATGAACAGTATGTCAGGCGGTTATAAAACTCCTGACGAACTCTCAAGAGGGTAGAAGGCTGTATTTGCCCGAGCGCTTCAACGATTTTCACCTGTAGGTTATGAAAATTGTCTGCTCTCTCATTGAAAGTGTAAACAGTACTTTTCACATAACCCACAAGAAAAAATCATTGGGCGCTAGATCGGGGGATCTAGGAGGCCATTTTATTGTTCCGTTACCGCCAATAATCCGGTGGCCGAACACACTTTCAAGGTAAGTGTGTACGATCGCCGCATTATGCGCCGGGCATCCATCTTGTTGGAACCAAATATTAGCGAGATCAATGCCAAGCTGCCTAATTGCAGGAACAATCTGCGTCTGTAGTAACGCCAAATATTTTGCAGCCGTAAGAGTTCCATCAATAAAGAACGGTCCGATAATGTTATTACCTAGAATTCCTGCCCACACATTCAATTTCTGTGGATACTGCGAGCGGTCGGGAATACTGAGGTGTTTATTTTCCCGAGACCAATACCGAACGACTGAAGGATTGTGATGACCGTGGAGAGGGAATGTGGATTCATCAGTAAACAAAATGTTACCAATAAAACTTCCATCCCTGTTCGCCTTCTCCATGACCGTTACACAAAACTCCATTCGACGGTATTTGTCTAAAGGAAATATTTCTTGAACCGTTCCAACCTTGAAGCTATGATAGCCGTTGCGATGCAAAATATTTTTTGTTGTTCTGGGTGTGAGATCGGCTATTGGTACCATTTCAGCAATTTTTCTGCTTGAGCATGGCTCAGATACCTACTTCTGCAGCGGCACAAACAGCAGTTTCGATCTCCTACCTTTTCTCGCTAATTTTGGTTTCCAACCTTCAGGGTGCATGCAGCTATGGCACTTATGTAAGCAGCCCACCCTCTTGAATTTTTCGTAGGTATTTATAACCGTTGCGTGAGACGGAATTGGCCGATCTGGGAAGCGTACCGCAAATAATTCAACAACCGCGCGTGCTGAATTATTCTGGATGTACCATTCTATCATTTGAAACTTTTCTTCTTGCGAGTTTATTTTTAAGATATTTTGGATTAATAAAGACGCACCTTTCCTACACAAAACCCAACCGCAGAGTGAGTCATGAATCCCTTATCGCACTTGACGACGGCACGCGCGTTAACGGTAGGAAATATGTACGAATAGCGATGAAAGTAGACGAGCCGATGCGCTGTTTGCCAAGAAATGATTTCCCATGTATAACAATGGTTTTTCCTAAGGTGTATAAATATACACTTATACGTAAATAAATTCATTAGACTCCCTTCAATAAAAAATTTATTCAAAAAACTGGAACTATGAAGGTCAAAAATACATAGATAAAGCAAAACAATTATAGAAAAAAGAAGCAAAGTTCATTGAATTATAGAAAACCAACCATGTTTGTGTTAATATTTTGTAGCATAACCATTATTATCAATCACCGCCTGGGATCGTCTCGGCATATATTGTAGAAGTTTCTTGATATACGATTCTTCAATCTGTCTCCACTTTTGCTTTAAAGCAGCAAAAAGTTAATCCTTGTTTGAATAACTTTTATCTCGTATTTGTTTATCTAAGTATTCCCATAGATTTTCAATGGGGTTCATATCGGGAGACTGTGAAGACCATTTGTGAACTGGTATTTTTTCATCCAGAAAGAATTTCTTTGCGAGGTTTGAAGTGTGTTTCGGGTCATTATCTTGCTGGAAGATTGATCTTAAGAGCATATGGTCTTCCATAAAGGGTAACATGACATGCTTTAGTATGTCTGTGTATTCAAACTTATCCATAATGCCATCTATTCTATGTATATGGGGTTCAATCTTTGTCCACTAGAATGTCTAACGTAATGAACACCATCTGATCCAAACATATTGAACTTGGATTCGTCACTGGAACATACCCTCTTCCAGTCACAGATGTTTACTTTTATTAATCTAACTGATCTTGCATTTAGTTTTCTAGGCCGACCACTTCTTTTAGAGGCTTCCAAGATACCTTTTTGTTTATATTTGTTCAATATTGCCCAAATTGCTTTACGTTTCAGCTTCAAATTTTTGGCAATGTCGACTTGACGTTGACCATCTTTGTATAACTCAATGAGCTTAGTTTTCACATCGAAATAAATTTCTGGACCACGCGGCATGGTCTTAAAATCACTCAACTTATTCCACAATACTTGATGAACACAAACTAATCCTCTTCTGACACGAAACTGTACTAAACTAATGTTGAAAAGAATTTGTCTACATATTTTTGTCCCTCATAAAAAAGTGCTTATATTCAGACTTGTATTGTGTTCATTGCAGATAATGTAAAAACAAGGAATTTAGCTTTTCTACTAATAACGCATTTGTTTATGGAGCAATGAAGTACGAATTCGTTTTCTAAAGGTATTTCGGTAAATATTCATATTTGTCTATATTCTTTTGTCCATTACTGTATGTAACTATCAAGGCAATCTACTTGACTACCGTGCACTGTAGCTTTTAGAGAGGATATGAAATGAATTCATTTTCTTCTAGAGAAATTCGTCTCTTCTCACTATCCCACACTTTTCGTATTATTATGAAACATTCCTTAGGTTGGTGGACGTAAAATACGCAGCTTCTATTTACTACAGATTTGAATACGAACGAAATATCTTGGCCTACATTTTTAGATTCGACGTTCGCTATACAAATTTGTTCCAACATTTACGTTACTCTTGCAAACTGCCTTGAGTGTGTTCACTGAAAGGCCAGATACACATCTATAAGAATGGGTAATATGTCCTCTAGTTAACCTTTTGCGTACAATAGTTTCAGTTGCTTTTCATCATGTCACGTATAAAATATCCTAAAATAAATAGCATACACGTAAGTCGACATAGACGGTATTTCTCTTATTTGTGAGAATGATCGTCATACTTCATTGAAAAGTTTTTTTGGAGGTCATTTAGCAGATGTAAAATTAACGTCAAGTGCTGAAACGAAGAGTGGAAAAAACTTCCAACGCCAGTTGGCGGGGAAGTATTGTAATTGCAAAAAATTAAAATCGTTTTCGTCTGTCTGTCCGGTAATCCTTGGGGCATTTTTAAACCGCAAAATACCGCCCGGATTTTGGTGAGATTTCGGCTCAAGACCATAGCGTCCACGAGAAAGCTTTGGGATTTTGAAAATGAGATCACTGACAACGTTTTCAAATTCGTTTGTCATTGTCTTCAAACTAGGAAATTTTGTGTCGACGTTTTTCAATTTTTGTGGTCACTTTAAGGCATAGCAATTTTTTTCTGATGGGCGACAGGATTGACCATTCAAACATATACTAAGTGACATATAAATCCGAACACCCAGTTTAAATGGTTTTATTTTAATAAAAGTTGGTGAATGTATTTATCTTACTGTAAATAACAAGTGAAAAAATTTTCAGCCTTATCAGTTGGACATTCCGGTTTTTATACTGCTTTTTTTAACTCACTAACGCTCTAAAAATGAATATTTTAGCCGCAGTAAAGAATCAACGTTGGCGGATTTTGGTTCTTGACATCCTTTACGATCGGTTAAGATGCCTAGAGACCTGTACGATTTCGTCAACTTAGTGAGTTTGATAGGGGATGTATAGTGGGACTTCGGGAAGCTGGACTTTCTTTTCGGGCAATTGCAGTTAGAGTGCAAAGAAGTGTAGACACTGTGGTTAGGTGTTGTCAGGCATGGCTTCGAGAAGGCCGTACGTAAAGAGCAAGGGGCACTGGACGCCGCCGTGAAGATCGCCGCCTAAGATTATTGGCCTTAAGGGACCGTTTCTCCACTACCAGGTCCATTGCAAATGAATGGTTTGCAGAACACGAAAGACCTATTGACATGCGAAGTGTTTACCGACGAATGAGAAGTTTTGGCTTGTTTTCATACCGGCCACACTGGGTCCTCCCTTTAACTCGAGAACACCGACGTAATCGCCTTGAGTGGTGCAGACAACGCTCACTCTGGGATCAGGAATGGAACAGTATTGTCTTTAGTGACGAGTCTCGATTTTGTTTAGGCATGCACGATGGTCGTGCCAGGGTTAGAAGGCGACGTGGTGAAAGGAGGAATCCACAGTTTTTTGTTGAAAGACATGTTCATCACACTGTTGGAGTTATGGTTTGGAGTGCTATAGCTTATGGTTCCAGGTCACCTTTAATCTTCATCAGAGGTAACATGAACGCGCAGCTTTATAGCCACGAACTTCTAGAACCCCATCTTTTACCCTATCTTGACACCCTGGCAGATCCAACTTTCCAACAAGATAATGCCCGACCACATGTTGCAAGAGTTACAATAGACTTCTTTCAACGTAATGATGTCACATTGTTACCATGGCCACCAAGATCTCCCGACTTATCCCCAATTGAGCACGTGTGGGATATGATGGGTAGGAGATTGCTCAATTTGCAACGTCCTCCTCAGACTCTAGAAGCACTTCGAGAGGAGTTGGTGGTTGCCTGGAATGAGATACCACAGGAGGACATTGACCACCTGATCAGAAGCATGCCTAGGCGCGTTGGAGAATGCGTAGCACATCAGGGTGCATCCACACATTAATAAAGGTCAAAGGGCTTTAAAGCAGTGCAATCATTTTGAAAATTTTATCATTTACTTATGCTTCATTAAGTACTTATACAAAATTTTATTAAAATAAAACCATTTAAACTGGCAGTTCGGATTTATATGTCACTTAGTATAATTATATGTTGGAATCACCTCTTCAACGTCATACTTTTTATGAGACAGATATCCTTGAGATAAATTACCTCATAAAAGAGCTGCAAACCATTAAAGAGTTTAAATACGTAAATAAACATTGTCTGTCTTCTAACAAGGTTTGCATGCAAATTTGTGTTAATACACCACTCTACAAAAATCTCAATTAAAGTAAAAGTAGAATTTCCAAACATTTTACAATTCGCCCAAGGATTGTACTCTTATAATTTGTAGTGAGTTCGATTCCAAACAATTGCTCTTGAACTTTCACTAACCAGGTGATATAAAAAGCGCAAATTCTGTTATATCCTCACTTTGATTATTTTCAATATAAGTACTTAATGAAGCATAATAAGTAAATGATAAAAATTTCAAAATGATTGCACTGCTTTAAATCCCTTTGACCTTTAATAATGTGTGGATGCACCCTGATGTGCTACGCATTCTCCAACGCGCCTAGGCATGCTTCTGATCAGGTGGTCAATGTCCTCCTGTGGTATCTCATTCCAGGCAACCACCAACTCCTCTCGAAGTGCTTCTAGAGTCTGAAGAGGACGTTGCAAATTGAGCAATCTCCTACCCATGATATCCCACACGTGCTCAATTAGGGATAAGTCGGGAGATCTTGGTGGCCATGGTAACAATGTGACATTATTATGTTGAAAGAAGTCTATTGTGACTCTTGCAACATGTGGTCGGGCATTATCTTGTTGGAAAGTTGGATCTGCCAGGGTGTCAAGATAGGGTAAAATATGGGGTTCTAGAACTTCGTGGATATAACGCTGCGCGTTCATGTTACCTCTGATGAAGATTAAAGGTGACCTGGAACCATAAGCTATAGCACCTCAAACCATAACTCCAACAGTGTGATGAACATGTCTTTCAACAAAAAACTGTGGATTCCTCCTTTCACCACGTCGCCTTCTAACCCTGGCACGACCATCGTGCATGCCTAAACAAAATCGAGACTCGTCACTAAAGACAATACTCTTCCATTCCTGATCCCAGAGTGACCGTTGTCTGCACCACTCAAGGCGATTACGTCGGTGTTCTCGAGTTAAAGGGAGGACCCAGTGTGGCCGGTATGAAAACAAGCCAAAACTTCTCATTCGTCGGTAAACACTTCGCATGCCAATAGGTCTTCCGTGTTCTGCAAACCATTCATTTGCAATGGACCTGGTACTGGAGAAACGGTCCCTTAAGGCCAATAATCTTAGGCGGCGATCTTCACGGTCTGTTGTTCTACGGCGGCGTCCAGTGCCCCTTGCTCTTTGCGTACGGCCTTCTCGAAGCCATGCCTGACAACACCTAACCACAGTGTCTACACTTCTTTGCACTCTGACTGCAATTACCTGAAAAGGAAGTCCAGCTTCCCGAAGTCCCACTATACGGCCCCTATCAAACTCACTAAGTTGACGAAATCGTACAGGTCTCCGTACTCTAGACATCGTAACCGATCGTAAAGGATGTCAAGAACCAAAATCCGCCAACGTTGATTCTTTACTGCGGCTGAAATATTCATTTTTAGAGCGTTAGTGAATTAAAAAAAAGCATTATAAAAACCAACTGATAAGACTGAAAATTTTTTCACTTGTTATTTACAGTAAGATAAATACATTCACCAACTTTTATTAAAATAAAACGATTTAAACTGGGTGTTCGGATTTATATGTCACTTAGTATAACTATGACTAGGTGAGAATCTAATTTGACTCATTAACTTGGACTAGTGCCGCATGTCTTTGACCTAAAAAAAGGTCTGTCTTGGGGTTAATATCACAATGTTCCAGGAGAAAGTATATAATCCATATTAGGTTGGATAAACCGCCAAATAGCTATAGTTGATTGGCTTTTAAAAAAACAAAAGATATATAGGGTGTTCCTTAATGATATGCGAATATTTAAGGGTGAGAATCTAAATGAAAAATTAATGTTAGTTTGATTTATAAACTGTGGTCCAAAAATGTTTCCTTACAAAAACTCGGGATGTTGAAGTTTTAGGAAAAAAATGGAAATTAATTAATATTTCCAGCACCGCATCAGATATTTCACGGATATTTAGTACGTAGTGAAAGTTAATAAAGTTGCACATTATTCAATGCAAAAATAATTTTTAGCTTTAACAGTGGCGTGCGTACGAGTATTGACTTCGATATTTTTTAAGAAAAAAATGGTACGCCAATGGTTTTTTGCCAAATAAAAATTATTTTTGAATTCCCCGTTCAATTTAAACAAATGATCTCTCTTGAATTGTTTTCACCTCTAAGTGTGAGAACACCTTACCCCTTAAGTGCCATGGCCAAAAACCGTAACATTTATACCAGGGTCAAATTTGACCCCATTGTTTTTTTTTCAAATAAAAAATCTAATTTTGTACGTTGTTTTTATGTTGTTCTTTAGTTTTTCAATTTTATAAAATAAAACTAATATTGTTAGTTATAACTTTATTAAAAAAAACTTCGGTATCCAGTGAAATTAACAAAGATGTGCACTTTCTAAAATTATAAGAAAAATTAATTATAAAAATTTTCAGTTTTCTTGTATTCAGTGGTGAATTTTAGGTATCATATCTGCTACCTAAAATAAAAAAAATTGATTTAGATTTCGTATCTAAAAAATGACAAGCATGTTTTTGACCTTACTTTTCAACACAACTTATGCGTAACGTTCTAGTGCGGGCATGATTTTGCAAATAAATTCTCAACATTTATCGCACGATGAGCTTTCTTTCTGTTGATTTTTAGAATATGACCATATTTTACACCTTCTACTGGTTCCTGAAGTCCGGAAACTTTAAAAATGACACTACGACGTTCTCTCGGTAAACATGCTGAGCTTTACGAGTCAAATGGTCCTTAATAAGTTCTTGACCTAAAGCGGTTAGAAATATTTTTTTGCGCATCCGCTTCAAGTTCTTTCTGTGTCAGAGCGCGTGTAAAACAACAGAAGTTTGATTAATTTGAAACTTGGCACACGTATCAAGGACCGACGACATTGCAATAATTTGATAACAGATTTCCACTAGGATTGTTAAATTCGTGTATAGGGGGTAAGAGTAGGGGAGTAAGAGAGATAGAACTAGCGCGCGATCTGCGCATGCGTGCAGTTGCAAACTTACTCTTTTTTAATCGGGCACTCGGCACACCACAACGGAGGCAGATACTTTTTCAAGGTAGTGCATTCTCACCTTGTGCATTGCAAATGTTGCCATTAATCCAAAAGATGCAAGGTTGTACAGTCAGTCGATCATGCACTCATTGATCTAACTATATTTAACTATTCATAGTATTTCTTTGTTCCAGATAGATACCAAAGATGTCGAGCGTCGTGTCCAGCAATGACGCGAAGGTCGCACCTTCAACAAAAAACAACATGCTGAAAACAGATGAGAAACGTCTGGTCAGAACCTCTTCGATAGAAAAAATAAAAAGATTCAACTCGATGATCTGCTCCCAGCAATACCTCATCCTGCCCGCACTATTGGGTTTGCTGAAACTTCTCAACCAACTCTTCAGTTGTCTGCGGACAAGACTCTTCTTTACTTTGACGCCATTTTGTGTAGGTTTTACCTAGCCTACTTGATAAATGTAACCAAGAAGCTGGCTGTGAACGTTCAACAAAGCGTGAAAGATCTACCAGACGCGATACTGAGGTTCTACCAAATCTTCAGGCGGAATTTGGAATCTACATTGGCTTTGACATGTGCTGTCTATTCAGCTATGGCTCTCGTGATCTTACAAATGTTCCTGTTGTCGTATTACCTGCGACTCATCGTACTCCCTGTCGGCTTTTCGTTTTTGTTTAGCTGTATGGTGGTCATTCAGTATCTGAATTTCAAGACGACGTTTTTCTTCCTGCGAAGCCATGATAGGAGTGATAAGGGTGACTGTAAGAAACATAAATGAATGAAAGGATTGTTTTGAATGGATGCAATGTTGCGATGTCTCCTCAGAGTCGCATTTCGTGCCAAGTTTTATTTGACGACAATTTATAAAATATATTTTGATAATTCACAGTAGCAAAGACAAAAATATTCGAGGCATAGTTGACAAATTGACTTCGTATACTTCATTTTTCATGGTGATAGAATAGTAACTTCTTAGCTTTTCGAGAAAAAAGTATTTTCATGAAGTTATCTTAAGCGAATTCACTATAAGTGATCTCAAGATTAAGAGGGCTTTTAGGAGATAGAGTGACAGTGTTGTATGCGTATGTTCTTGGTGTAATGACTATAAATTTGCTTAATATCTAAAAATGTCTGCATTAGAAAATAAATTATGCTTATTCATACGATACTTAAAAAATCAATTACAAAGCAACGTTACATTCTATTCCCGTAATTGGCAGTATTCGTAATAAAAGTAGGAATTAAAATTACTGGAAATCAGTTTATAGTCGTTATGCTGGTAATAGGAGCGATTTTATTTTTTATCTTTGATTCTCACTTACATTAAGTGATGTATTTATATGTAGCTTTATAGCTTGTCCTACTGAATTTTTAGACGTCCTATAAATGTGTCAAAGAGGTCACTAGATATATATTTTAGTTGATTTGTAATGTATTTTTTTTGTAATATACATCCGTTAAGCTTACTAGGTGAAATTGTATTTCTGGAATTTTTTGATCAGTCATTGTTCAATATATATTTCGTGTTGTTCAGAGCTTACAAAATTGCAAAAAAAAAATTTTTAAGATCTTCAATTTATAGCCAAGTGATATTTTTGTTTTCAGTTAATGACGTACTGAAAGGCATTTATCGGAATAATATGATATGGTATGTGCTAATGAAGCTACTTAAGGGTAGAATAGTGATTATATGTAGGTGATTTTATATTTATTTTATACTGATTTGTTCGGATTTGAATTGTAAATATTCGAAATTTTTTTTACCGATTAAAGACGAATTGATTTTAACCATGGTTTTATTTCTGCCTTCCCATTTACCTTTAAGGCCTAAGTAACGTCGCACAGGCGGTGTTTGATACTCGACAAAGTTACTAAACATTCTAAAAAGAAAAAATATTTTTGACGGAGTGACAAACGTGTAGTTTTTTTTTTTTTAGTTGATGTTCTAAAGCAGGGTTTCCCAACCTTTCTTTTGTTGAGGCTCCCCGGACTATAAATTATATTTTCATGACCCCCTTTACTTTTTCCATAAATACAAAAAAAGGCACATTATACAGGGTGTTCCTTAATGATATGCGAATATTTAAGGGTGTCAATCTACATGCAAAATTAATGTTAGTTTGCTTTATAAACTATGGTCCAAAAATGTTTTCTTACAAAAACTCGAGGCGTTGAAGTTTTAGGAAATAAAATGGAAATTAATTAATATTTTCAGAACCGCTTCAGATATTTCACTGATATTTAGTACGTAGTGAAAGTTAATAAAGTTGCACATTTTTCAATGCAAAAATAATTTTTAGCTTTAACAGTGACGTGCGTACGGGTGTTGACTTCGATATTTTAAAAAAAAAATGGTTTTAATGACCTTTCAGTGATGCGTGATGGTTTTCAATAAATAAAGAAAAATAAACACGTACCGAATAGTTTTTTAATTGTTTGTTATGATTCCCTTCCTACCATGCGGGGCCGTGGCAAATGCTTGTTCCGGAAGTCGTATACAGTATACAACTTCTTCCCGTTCAAGTGATTGTACACACGTTAAGGAATACCTCAGTATCGATTCCCGGGAGGCGGTACAAGTCCGCCAACGGGCCACTTCAGGTCTATTTAATATCACTAACACGTAAAAAGTAGGTGGTAGACAAGGGCCAGTCGACCGAGGCGGTACCTCCCGCTAGCTTTTTCCAGAGTGTCTTATAAATGTCCGCATGTTTCCTCACCTAAGCTATGTTGTCGGTTATCTCCCAAAACTCCGGACGTAAACTAACTCCACTCTCGGAATGTCCGGGTGGAGGGTGGGCTCGAGGGAACAACATCGAAGATAAAATTTGTTTTTCGAACATCTGCGGGATTAACAGCAACATTGATGCCTTTCATCACTACCTGCAATCCAATCGTCTCGCCGTGCTTTTCTTGTCGGGGACAAAAATCTCAGAGTCTGCACCGATTAAGCATCTTAACTTCCCAAACTACGAGGTGCACTCCAATCTGAGAAAGAACGGGAGAGTTGTGGCTTTGTCCGCAGCAGTCTTTCCTGCTCCAGAGATGTTTCTCTGGACTCATCCGGAAGGACATTCTGTGGCTTCGCTTCAACTCCAAAACATCACCTAAATTTATTTGCTGCCTTTATCGCTCTACCTCGAACCATAACTGGGATGACCTACTCGAATACCTCGCCGATCAATCACTCCGCTTCAGAGATAGTTCTTCTCGGTGATTTCAATGCCCATAATGAGCTTTGGTTGGGCTCAAACAAGACCGATGCAGCAGGACGTGCAGTCGTAACGTTCGATCTTACCAAGGGCTGACCCAGCTGGCGACGAACCCTTCTTTTTTCCCCTGCGTCTCGTCAAACGCCAGTGGCCTGCTGGATCTCTTTCTGACCACGCATCCTGTCCCTTAGAGCACTGCTGTCATGTCCCCTCTTGGTAACTCAGACCATGGTGTTGTGGAGGTTAGGTTTCGGTCAGAACCTGCTGTGGCAGCAGAAACTCGTACAGGTCGCAAAACTTGGCATTACGGACATGCCGACTGGGAGGGGCTTAGAGATTCTTTCTCTAGTTTTCCTTGGAGAGATGTCTGTTTCACTGACGCGGATGCGTCGGCTGTCTGTTCTTCGATAAGCGAAATTATCCAGGTCGGAATGGAGGAATACATCCCTTCTTACACAGTGAAAGTGCCTAAACCAGGATCCAACGGCTGGTTTAACAATCGTATGACACTGCTCGCCAGCACAAGATCAAGTCACACAGAACCTTCTTACAAAACCCCACTGTTGAGAATAGACAATCCGACGTCGAGTCCAGAAACAAATACAACGAAGCGGTTCGCAATGCCAAAAACCAGCACGATAAAAAGTTAGGCACAGGGTAATGTCGCAGCGCAATGGCAGTAGGCCTTTCTGGACGCTGGCCAAGCAGATCGAAAAGAACTTCTCACACAGTAGCCGTCCACCACTTACGTGTCAGAAGGGAACTATTGTATTCGACTCAAAGGCCAAGGCGGAAGTGCTAGCCAAGATCTTTGATGCCAACTCCACCATGGACGTGCCCCCCCAACGCCCAAGTGCCGTCAATTCAACGGGTTCCCTACACTATGCAAGAGGTAACATTCAGGCATAAGACCGTAAGAGGAGTGCTCTTGTCGCTCGACATCAACAAAGCTTCTGGTCCGGACTTGATTCCTGCCATGGTACAGAAGAGATGTGCAGCGGAGCTTGCTCCAGTTCTTTCGCGTCTCTTCACGATATCTTATGAATCCGGCACCCTCCCAAAAAACTGGAAATTTTGCTCATGACCAACCCATCCCAAAAAAAGGATCGACTCTTACAACTGCAGGCCTATAGCTCTGCTTTCTGTTATAAGTAAGGTGATGCAGAGGTCCATAAATCGCGAGCTTCTGGACTACCTAGAACGTCACAGGTTGATTAGCGATAGGCAGTATGGTTTCCGGCACCAACGATCCACAGGGACCTCCTAGCTTACGTCACGCAATTGTGGAGTAAACTCATGCAGTCTTATGGTGGGGCTCAAGTCGTTGCTCTTGACATCACGAAAGCGTTCAATCAGCTGTGGCACCCTGCCCTCTTAAGCAAACTTCCATCCTATGGCCTCCCAGAAAAGAATGCAGGGCTGACTTTATCTCTGGCCGCAAGATATCCGTCGTAATTGACGGGTTCTCCTCTTCATCCCACAACGTCAACGCGGGTGTTCCCCAGGGATCGGTGATCGGACTGATCGATGACTCTTCTCTAACAGATAGACTCGGGACTCTTTCGCACCGGCGGACCGTCGGCGATCAAGCTCTTTCCTACCGCTACACCAACGGACTTTGGTCCTCGGAGTTCTTTTCCATGATGCCGCCGCGCGATGTGCCTGCCAGACAGGCCCGCCTGACTTTGGCGTCCCATCCTTACCGTGTCGAACTTCGTACATCCAGAACTGGCCGATACGATCGCTCCTTTGTCCTAAGGGTGTCGAGATTGTGGAACAATCTACAAGACGAAGCTTTTCCCAGTTCTACTAACCTTAGGCAGTTCAAAAATCGTATTATCAAAATTTCTTTAGGATCATCATAGCAGCCGCGGTGTTCCGGCATTTAGGCTTCTGCCTGCGCGGCTGCTTCGATATAAAAAAAATAAAAAGTTTAAATGTAAATATGCAGGCGTTCAAATACTTTTGGACGGTAGTGTACATCCTTCAATTCGATGAAAAGGATCATGTCAAGATCGAAAGCATTGTTAGTGTTAAGCTGTTCTAACATCGCCGCTACTGCACCGATTTTCAAAGATTTAGCATCTGTATTACTTCATATGACTTGGGACCCTACATAATATCATCTAGATCTAAAAAATGCGCTAAGAACAGCTCCAATACCCCAACGAAATTTAGTGAGATTATGTAATTTTCATTATGAAGAGATCGCAAAATATTTAAAAAACACAATATAAGTATGCTTATGAAGTACCTGTAAATAAAAGTCATTCACTGAACACTGTATTCAAAATGAGAACAATGAAACTCGTACTAGTATGTATCGAAGCTTCAGGGGAAAAATTCTTCCAGATTATTTTATCTCTTCGTAATTTTTGATGTACGTGAAAGCAAATCAAATACCTAATATTTACTTGAGAAAACAATGAATATATTAATAATTAATAAGCATGAATGTCCGACTACCTACAACCCTCATGTGTACCAAAAAGGGTTGTTTGTTTGTTACAAACACCATGGCAACCTTCGTGATATCGATCCAAATCCATTTCACTGTGCCTTAGTTTTATTTGCAACACGATGTTATTTGTTTATTATCTATTATTGTTTTCTGTTGTTTACTTTATAAAATTGAAAGTAAATATGTAGAAGGATATCTAAGGACACGGGAGGTAAGTACTAACTTTTATATATAATTTTCACTCAGGCCACAACGTTTTGTATTTTATATTATTACAGTTGAATTCGTTTTTTAATTGAAAATCATTTTACAGATTCTACGATTTGTGGATTTTAGGTAGTTTCAAGATTCATTTCGTATTCATGTTCGCTAAATTTAGAATTCCTAGTTTCGCGATTTAGCTTCAATTTTTCGATTAGATCGTTATTAAGTTCCCTGAATCGTCACCACGTTTTAACTTTTGGCTACACTGGGTAAGCCTAAATCTTGAATAAGCTTTGAAACATGCAAATTGTGAACCATCTATAATAAATACATAGCTCATAAGATTTTTTCTGCTCAATCCTTATACGTATGTGTAAAAGTTCTATACTAATTAAACAGATTATGAGCTTTGTTGATACAAAACATGCGCAAGCGACATTTTGCCTCGTTCAGGAATGTGTTTATTTTTATTTGTCTTTGTTTCCATGTCGTTGAATTTAAACAGTAAAGCTCTAAAAGTGTCTTAACAGTACTGCTTAGCATTAACCTTTGAGCATTCACCAAGAAGTTCTGGAAAGCTATATTTTCTTCCATTCTAAATATTGTGGCTATCAACAAATATTTTATAGCCTTTAACATAAGAAAAAAAATACAAAAAGTGAAGTCTTTCACACACTCACATTGCTTAGATGTGTCGCAAAATTTGAAATTATGCCCAGACTCAAATTCAGAATCACAATAAATATACTAAGTGACATATAAATCCGAACACCCAGTTTAAATGGTTTTATTTTAATAAAATTTTGTATAAGTACTCAATGAAGCATAATAACTAAATGACAAAAATTTCAAAATGATTGCACTGCTTTAAAGCCCTTTGACCTTTAATAATGTGTGGATGCACCCTGATGTGCTACGCATTCTCCAACGCGCCTAGGCATGCTTCTGATCAGGTGGTCAATGTCCTCCTGTAGTATCTCATTCCAGGCAACCACCAACTCCTCTCGAAGTGCTTCTAGAGTCTGAGGAGGACGTTGCAAATTGAGCAATCTCCTACCCATCATATCCCACACGTGCTCAATTGGGGATAAGTCGGGAGATCTTGGTGGCCATGGTAACAATGTGACATCATTATGTTGAAAGAAGTCTATTGTGACTCTTGCAACATGTGGTCGGGCATTATCTTGTTGGAAAGTTGGATCTGCCAGGGTGTCAAGATATGGTAAAAGATGGGGTTCTAGAACTTCGTGGATATAACGCTGCGCGTTCATGTTACCTCTGATGAAGATTAAAGGTGACCTGGAACCATAAGCTATAGCACCCCAAACCATAACTCCAACAGTGTGATGAACTTGTCTTTCAACAAAAAACTGTGGATTCCTCCTTTCACCACGTCGCCTTCTAACCCTGGCACGACCATCGTGCATGCCTAAACAAAATCGAGACTCGTCGCTAAAGACATTCTGATCTGATCTGATCTGATCCCAGAGTTACCGTTGTCTGCCCCACTCAAGGCGATTAAGTCGGTGTTCTCGAGTTAAAGGGAGGACCCAGTGTGGCCGGTATGAAAACAAGCCAAAACTTCTCATTCGTCGGTAAACACTTCGCATGCCAATAGCTCTTCCGTGTTCTGCAAACCATTCATTTGCAATTGACCTGGTAGTGGAGAAACGGTCCCTTAAGGCCAATAATCTTAGGCGGCGATCTTCACGGTCTGTTGTTCTACGGCGGCGTCCAGTGCCCCTTGCTCTTTACGTACGGCCTTCTCGAAGCCATGCCTCAACACCTAACCACAGTGTCTACACTTCTTTGGACTCTAACTGCAATTGCCCGAAAAGACAGTCCAGCTTCCCGAAGTCCCACTATACGGCCCCTATCAAACTCACTAAGCTGACGAAATCATACAGGTCTCCGTACTCTAGGCATCGTAACCGATCGTAAAGGATGTCAAGAACCAAAATCCGCCAACGTTGATTCTTTACTGCGGCTGAAATATTCATTTTTAGAGCGTTAGTGAATTAAATGAAAGCAGCATAAAAACCGGAATATCCAACTGATAAGGCTGAGAATGTTTTCACTTGTTATTTACAGTAAGATAAATACATTCACCAACTTTTATTAAAATTAAACCATTCAAACTGGGTGTTCGGATTTATATGTCACTTAGTATTTGTAAAACTAGGAATACCGAAACTGACTTTAACTTTTTTGAAACAATGCAATTTTTATTCATCTGGAACTCCGCTATTATGAACCTTATAACGTTATTTTACAGAATTGGGCATTTTTAGCAAGATTTTGTTTTTTATCCCAAGAAGGGCAATTTGAATATGAAATTGAATATAATGAAGACCAAGGAGATATTAATTTGCTATTATACTACGACACTGAAGATCAGTGGCCTGCAGTGTACAAATCTAATAAGGTTAGTCCTAAAATCAGAGTAAGAACAACGCATTGAAGAAAATCATATATTTCAACGTTTTTTCATATCAAAAACAAAGCCTATATAATTTTAGGTATTAATCGAGACAGCTTTGGTTTTACATTATTTATAAATGGACTTATGCTGCAAAATAAATATTAAGCAAGAATTGTCAAATCTTTTTTCTCAGACTTGCCGACAGAAGGAATCGGTGCTGAGTAGGGAACAAAACCAAATCATCAACCTCACGACATGGTCATTTACGGAAAGAGAGCAATCAGGATGTTTCTTCCTCCATCAAAACGAACCAAAAACGACTACGACTGCCATTATCAGCGTTCCTACTTTACCAACAACAAAACTGAAAGGAGGTAACGCATATGTGTAGTTTTTAAATTATATGCAATATGAGGTACTCTTACTATGCTTACTATGACATGTACGAGGGATGCCTTTAAGTTTTCCATATGGAAATATACTAAGTGACATATAAATCCGAACACCCAGTTCAAATGGTTTTATTTTAATAAAATTTTGTATAAGTTGGAGTATAAAAAAGAAAAAAAAAGAAATTGTCGACAGATTTGGCGCTTCGTTGCCGAAAACTGACAGTAACTCAGCGAGGCATTCTTGTTGCGATAATTGCCTTTGAAAATTGTAATAAATTACGGCGCGACAATGTTCTCGGTTGCGTTCCATTTTTCTAATGACTTGGTGACACTTAAAAATTCACTGTAGTGAGAACCCTGCACGTATTGTTGTGAAACTTTGAATTTAAGTTTACTAAAGAGTGAGGTTAAGATTCAGTACTGACGTTCGATCCGCGCGGCCTACTATGCTTCTATATGCAAAACTTAAAAGATATCCCTCGTACGTCATGAAAAATTATTTTTATAAAACGAATAAACAAAAAGCACATAAACTTTCCTGTCAAATCTTAGAAAATCAACGAACATATAAAAAGTAGCGTATCAAAGACAATCTGTTCAGCCGTTTTAATTCAAGGATTTTTTAAAATTTTCAATTTATACCTCTAGAAAGAACAACTCCATCTGTAGCAGAATGGCCGGAAGAAAAACTATACCACGACGACGACTTCATATTACAATGAGTCAAACTCAACTCTAGAATATACTACAGAACATGAGGAAAATAATACGGCAACTATAGAAGATTTTAATACAACAGACACCCCTTTTATAGAAGTTTCAGAAACAGAGGTACGTCTTTTCTAATCTACATGGGTCATACTTATTACAACAGAATTCAGTCTTACTCATTTCTCAGCTCGTATAACAGGCATCAACTGGACACCGTGCTACATCACTTAGACCACAGGCTTTTGATACCATTAATCACGAATTGTTGGTAGCTAAACTTCAGTTACTATGGCTTTAATAAGGAAGCATGTTTGCTTTTAAAATCATATTTGACAGGAAGGTATCAATCGATTCTATCAAATGACACACTCTCAGACAAAGCGGAGATCCTATCGGGAGTTCCTCAGGGATCAATATTGGGCCCCTTGTTATTTTTAATTTATACATCTGATATCCTTAAGTCTTTAAAGTTTTGTAAAGTTCAGGCCTTCGCGGATGACACCCAGGCTTATTGTTTTTTTGATATTGAGGATTACAAATATTACGAAAATTGTATAAATGAGGACATTAACTCCTTGAACAATCTCTCATTAGGTCACAACTTAAAACTTAATCCGGAAAAATCTCATGTAATGATTTTTGGTAACAAATCTAAGACTGAGTTTTTGAAAGCTAATTTCAATATAATGGCTAATAATTCAAAATTGAATTTTGTTGACAGTACAAAAAATCTCGGTATAGTTTTAGATTCTCAGTTAGATTTAAAGATCACCTGAAAATCTGCAAAAATCATTTTGTTCTCTAAAAGTTTTATTCAGGGTGTTTCAGTTTATTGTTGCATAACTTTAAGATCCGATAGAACTTTTAAAATTAATGCATAAAGTCTATATAAACATGGGTCGAAAAATGCGTGGCTTCCGAAATACAGGGTGTTTAAATTTACCTTCTAAAATAGTTTTTTTAAATATTTCGAACAATATTTGATGTATAACAGTGAAAATTGGTATACAAGGGTTTTTTGGTACGACAAAACGAACCATGGGCATAGTTTTACTGTAGCCGCTAGAGGGGCGCTCTCTACTGTACCTGTAGTGTATTAAAATGACCGAAAAATGTTTCTTAGTGCAATTTTTTGCTTATTGAATAAAAAACTACTATTCTTCGCACTGTTCAACATAAAAAAGCTTTCTTGTGGAATTTTGGTATAGTTAGCCGTTTTTTGAAATATTTAAATTTTTAATGTTCGATGCATTTTTATTATTTATGATAAAATAATGTTAAAAAGTCAGTATCTCGATAATTTTTAGAAGTAGGCTGTGCCTGAAATATTTTTGAAATTGAAAGCAGAATAAGGTTAAACGTCAATTAGATGACAGTTAGTTTTGTTGTCTCTTGAAACCTGAACGTTTTTTTGCAATTGTGGATGCACGAAATTTAGTTTCTTTTACCCGTTTTTTTTTTGTAAGTTTTATAAAAAGCCACTTTTATTCTCCAATCAAGAGTTAGCGGATATTCATTTTGTGTATGGCTTGTAAATGGAAACGCAGCAGAAGCAGCCAGAGAATACGCACGAAGATTTCCAAACAGCGACATCCAACTCGCTCAGTATTTGTAAGAGTGCATCGCCAAATAATTGAAAATGGTTTTGGAAATCTCCAAAGGGATCAAAACATAAATGTTCGTCAGCGCATATTTACCCGTATGATTCTGCGTGAGTTGATAGAGATCCGACCACAAGTTAGGAGAGTTTCTGGTGCCTTGGGAATTTCAGCAAGCCATGTTCACCGTGTTCTTAGAAATGACCATAGACGTCCTTACCATTTGCAACCTGAGCAAGGACTACAGCCAGGGGACGGAGAACGAAGAATCACATTTTGTCAGTGATTCTTGATAGAAACTGATAATAACAGGGAGTTTTTAAGTAACGTTTTATGAACCGATGAGTCATGCTTCACTAGACGTGGAGTGGTAAATTTTCATAATCAACATATTGGTCGCATGAAAATCCGCATGCAGTGTGAACGTGTGGATTGGATCTACCGTAATCGACTATTTGGACCCTACCTTTTGCCTGCAAGGTTAAATGCTGCGACCTTCTTGGAATTTTTAAAGGCTGAACATGCAAATATGTTGGTTTACATTTCAAGCAACTACTTCAGATTTTGTATGTTTGTTACCAAACCTTTGTATACCAATTTTCACTATTGTTTCGAAATATTTAAAAAAAACTATTTTAGAAAAGTAAATTTAAACACACTGTATTTCAGAAGCCACGCATTTTTCGACCCATGTTATATAACTTCATGCATTAATTTTAAAGTTCTATCGAATCTTAAAGTTATGCAACAATAAACTGAAACACCCTGTATAATAACAGACACATACAGATCACTAAAAAAAATTGTGTGAATCCCTAATTCTTCCAATTTCAATTATTGCGATTTTGTCTATGGGTTTTTGCTTAGATCAGGCAAGTCCTTCCCTCCTCCTCTTTTAAAGTAGCGCCGACCACCGTCTAAGACCAGCCCACAATCGTTTCCTTTTCACC
>CAVLJG010000007.1:15629211-15662084 GCA_963669975.1 Acanthoscelides obtectus | reverse complement strand
GCATTTAAATGCACTTGTTGCTGTCGTCAACCCAGCCGTACTGCACAACATCATGGGTATCATACCACGTTTCATCCAGGTAACTCAGATTTCTTTTCTGCTCTCTATAGATTTTAACTTTGTGCAAAAATTCTTGGCGCAATTCAACGATTCGAGACGACTCCATAATCACCATTATTTTATCTAATTTTTTGTATTGAAAACCACACAGTTTTACAATACAGTGCAGTGAGTCTAAGCATTTGTAATTATAAAAATCTTCAGGATAATCTTTTAATTTATCCCGTATCATTTCCAACGTGGGCACCAAATTTTCTTTATAAAATCCGTATATTATACGACGAATATCTTCCTGAAAACCCACGTCTATTCTTTTTAATTTTTGCCCTATGCGCTTTCTGTGGAAGGAATGGTTGACTACATCTCCCCTTTTTATAACCCGATAAATGGTAGACCGACTGATTTTTGTCAGGATACAAATTCTGTTTAAAATTTGATTTTGCGAGGAATCTGGATTTTCGTTTTTCAGACAATCATACATATTTAGGATTACTCTTTGGGTCTGTTCCTCTAAATCTTTATGAAAGAATTCTGCCTGCACAGGTTCATCAACCATCTCCTCGTGGCTTGGAGCATTTTCCCAAGGTCTCCAAAGAGCCATATTTAGGACACACAAGAACAATCAACACAACAATTAAATCAACAAGTAAACTGAGTATTCAAAAGTCAAAAACACACAAACTAATAAAATCTATGAAAAACACGGACAGACTAAAGAAAACACGTTTATTCACCGCTACACGGCACTGGCTAAACTGTTTCAATTTTCAGTAGCCACCTGCACTTGTTCGGAGCTCTGAAATACACGCTTTCTCATTGGCTATGTCCACGCATAGGCGTGATTTACTCCACGTGCACCGGTGAAACTGCCTTTGATCTTATACGGGGGATATTTGCTGCGAAATTCGGCGATTTTTGCAGCAACAGAGCGTGTTAAATATAGATATATAAAACGCACCCGGTATTTCACAGTGTTTCAAGTGACTTCAGATAAAGTATACATTCAAATCCTTGTGGAGAATGCGGAGCAAACTGGTTCTCGAAATGCCCAATTCTTGGGATCGACGCGTTGTTGATTGTTTCGTATCGTCTCGCACACTCTCCTTCACAACAGCAATATTTTCCGGTGTGCGAACGCTCCTTGGCCGGCCAGAGCCTGGCAGATTTGCCACAGAACCTGTTGCCTCGAATTTACGCAGACCGTTCCGTATTTTTACTTGATACAGTTTTTTATCAAATTAATAAGCATGTCATCCTCAAGTGATGAGGAAACTATAGAAAATAATGGCAACGACCTGCAGTTCATCGCAGATGAAATTGTCATTGCTCCCATTATTTTGCAAAAGTCACAAGTTCCAAAAATAGAAATGAGAAACGACGATGCCTTGAAGAAGATGTTGAAAAAAGACGAATCAACATTCGGTAAACCATTAGATACTAAAGGCTTATTAAAAAAAATCAACAACATGAAATCAAGATTGAAGAAAAAAGCAGATCTAAAAAAAACTGGTTATAAAGCAATGAAATTGTTAGATTGGGAAAATTAGAGGTGCCATTCAGGTTGGTAGTGTTCAAGAAGAAGGAAGTGAACTATATACCGAGCGCAGTGAGCAAACAGTTAGTATTTCAGCGCCAGCAATTCAGAAGACATTGCCGCCAAAAAGAAAGTTAGCAACAGAGAAATACGAAACTGAGGAAACCAAAGGGTTAACTACAAAAGAACTGCAACGTCTAGTACTATTACAGCATCAAGTACTTTACAACAAGAGTATTATAAAACGAAATTAGAAATGATGCAGCGTCAGAAAGCACCTGCAACTTATGATGTTCACGAAAATAAAACTTATTATAACTTATAAATACACTTTAATCAATAAAACTATTTCTTATAATACTCAAGTTTCTTCTGATTTGTTGACCTAGATGGCGGAGAGGAAGTTCGTCATTCTCATGATTTCCTTCATCTTCATCTGGGTTCAACTAACTCAAAGTCAGCATCTCCCAAGCTCTTCACAACATTATGGAGTACAATACAAGCAATAATTATTTTCGGCACATTTTCCAACTTTACGCGGCAAACATACTGTAGAATAGAAACCGGCATTTCAGTTGGTCGACACAGTGTTCAATTATAACTCTTTCTTGTTTTAAAAGCTTATTATAATTCATTTCTGCACCAGGAGTAGGATTTCTGAAGGGAGATATAAGGCATGGCTCAATACCATAACCGGCATCGCCAAGTGGTACAACATTTGCTTTATTTATTAGTTGTGATGTAGTCTGTGAATTTCTCCATATTCTGGAATCATGCATTGATCCAGGCCAACTGACGTCAACACTTGTGAACATCTATCTGCCATCACAAGTGGCTTGCACATCAAAAGTAGGTTTCCCTTTTCGGTTGATATACTCATCTCCATGGCGATTTGGTTTCAGGATTCCCAGATGTGTACAATCAATTACACCAATTGCTGTCGGAAATTTATACATGCTTTGCCACATCCGCTTGGCCTCCATCAGTTCATGGTTGGTAGTTGGAAACTTGATCCATTCGTTCGACTGTGCAACTATGCTGTTCACAACTCTATCCACAGTCCGAGATACCGTTGCTTGACTAACACCAAGTTAGTGACCAATACCTTGTTGATATCCACCATCATTGGACCATTTTTCTTCAACGAAAACGAAACAGTCGATGGAAATCGATATCGATTTGACCCCACCGGGCTTCTTCTTGTAGGGTTATTTGGAAACTCCGCAATCGCTGCTGTACCACCAGAGATGCTCGAAAAAGTAATGGAAAACGCAGCAAAACGGGCACATTTTGTTTTTGCCAATAAAGGTGGCCACTTGATAGATGTTGTGTTCAAAAACTAGTCCCAATAAATTCTAAAGGACCATATTTAATAATAATACCCGATATATAGAAATCAGTTTTTTGTTTTCAAAGGTATTTCATGTTTACATACCCACATAAAAGATGGCGCACCCTGTACAAGATCGAGGTTTCTTCAAGAATAAACAAATCAAAGGGGTGGCATGTAAGTAATATTTACAACTATTTCCGATTAGACAAAGTTTCTAGTGATACATTTTAGTTTTATTTTTACGATTTTTTTACAGAATTTCGGAGTGTTAGGTTGAAAAGAATGTCATTTTACGTCTGAAAAGTACGCCAACTTGCTTTTCCGCCCTTATAGTTTTATATTATCAACTTGTAGAGTGAAAATAGTGCAAATAACGTTACTTTGCTCCTTAAAGGGTTTGAAACATCAATACACAAAACAACATAAAATTTAACTTTAGCAGAGGGACAAACCGTGCGGTTTTCCGTAAGGCGTAATTAAATCTCCCATATAATGTCTTGCGAGACGTTAGTTATGAAAAAGGCATTGCATTGTGAAGCACCAGACATCAAAGTGCTTGGCTTTAAGTTCAACGATCAACCTATCTAGATACATATCAAATCTGATGTCAAGTGTTATCCTTCAGGAGATAATGTCGCTTTTAGAAAAACATAAATGTTTGTACAGTTCGACAACATTATTAATCATTATTTTGCGTAGACATACTGTTATCAGTATTCGTATTACAAAATAAAACATAATAATTGGGCACGAGTTTTTGCATTGCCAACTTAAAGATACGAAAAATTAGCAAAAATAAGTTGCACAAGCATAATTTGCTTGAGAATTTCAACTGACCACTCAATTGCCATTACACTTTAAGGTGAATAACCACATAAGGTTGCGTTTTTTCAACAATCGACAGAGAATTGTAAAATGGTGAGGTGTGCACTTTAAAAAAATGATGTCAATAAACTGTTTTGAAAACAATCATATTTTGTTTTCCTATACAATTTCAACATGTCCTTGTATGTCAAAATATGGTCAAATGCTGAATATTTGCAAAAGCAATTACTACTAGACAGATAACAGAATATATATTAAGTGACATATAAATCCGAACACCCAGTTTAAATGGTTTTATTTTAATAAAAGTTGGTGAATGTATTTATCTTACTGTAAATAACAAGTGAAAAAATTTTCAGCCTTATCAGTTGGACATTCCGGTTTTTATACTGCTTTTTTTTTAATTCACTAACGCTCTAAAAATGAATATTTCAGCCGCAGTAAAGAATCAACGTTGGCGGATTTTGGTTCTTGACATCCTTTACGATCGGTTACGATGCCTAGAGTAGGGAGACCTGTACGATTTCGTCAACTTAGTGAGTTTGATAGGGGCCGTATAGTGGGACTTCGGGAAGCTGGACTTTCTTTTCGGGCAATTGCAGTTAGAGTGCAAAGAAGTGTAGACACTGTGGTTAGGTGTTGTCAGGCATGGCTTCGAGAAGGCCGTACGCAAAGAGCAAGGGGCACTGGACGCTGCCGTAGAACAACAGACCGTGAAGATCGCCGCCTAAGATTATTGGCCTTAAGGGACCGTTTCTCCACTACCAGGTCCATTGCAAATGAATGGTTTGCAGAACACGGAAGACCTATTGGCATGCGAAGTGTTTACTGACGAATGAGAAGTTTTGGCTTGTTTTCATACCGGCCACACTGGGTCCTCCCTTTAACTCGAGAACACCGACGTAATCGCCTTGAGTGGTGCAGACAACGGTCACTCTGGGATCAGGAATGGAACAGTATTGTCTTTAGTGACGAGTCTCGATTTTGTTTAGGCATGCACAATGGTCGTGCGAGGGTTAGAAGGGGACGTGGTGAAAGGAGGAATCCACAGTTTTTTGTTGAAAGACATGTTCATCACACTGTTGGAGTTATGGTTTGGGGTGCTATAGCTTATGGTTCCAGGTCACCTTTAATCTTCATCAGAGGTAACATGAAAGCGCAGCGTTATATCCACGAAGTTCTAGAACCCCATCTTTTACCCTATCTTTGTATTGTATCCAGTTTGTATCGCGAACAAAGTTGAAGGTAAAATACGATTCCTTTTCTTTGTTTTGATTATCTCCATATATGAGAATGTCCACTCGACATCTGCATTACCATGTGGCAAATTTTCAAATTATTAGACGTACTTTGGAAATACATTTCACAGGTTGTGTTCTTACCACCTACTATCTATACGGGTCTCCGTTAAATAAGAATTACCGACCGATGGTTACCGCTGTCGATTGAAAAGATACCTGTATTTAGATTTGATTACTAACTGCACTCAATTTTTTTTCTGGTAAAAATATCCATCATGTGTACCTAAATTGCGAAATTCCGCTACTTTTCACAAAATCCAATTCCGCTACCAGTAGCGGAATTCGGCTACTTCTGACAACACTGTTGCACGATGTCTTATTTATACCCTAGGGGGAAGTGCAGTTGCCAACTATTCAAAATTGTAGCAGAAATAATATGTTCTATGTTGGGATGTTATGAAGAGCAAAAAACTCACACGCTCCTTCTTACCTGAGGATCGGGTATCTTATTATGCTTGCCCCCCCCCCCCAATGGGCGCCCATGACTGAGATCTAATCATATGCCAACAATAGTCATATTCATCCTGACCATGTGGAAAGCTTAATCTTTTTGTAAACATAGATAATACAATCTTTTTCGCATTGTTCATATACATATATCCGCGATAAAGGATGTAGATCATGCATCAAAGCGCGACCTGATAATATATTTGCATCACCATATTTTGTAACTGCAAAATACGATATGCAGATCCACGTATTTAAACAAATAAAAGTTGCAGTTGCTCAATATAAGCGATGTGGAAACAACCGATACGTGAAAATGAAGTTTTGAGATTCCTTTACGACTATGTGTTCTGCGAAAATCGCGTCAAGGAAAGGACCGAGTTCCGCACAAGTCACAAGCCCTTTGAGAGAAAAATTAGTTACAAACCCCAACTAACAATTATCACTCCTATTAGAGTTGCAAGAATGATTATACAGTATTCCTTAAACAGCATTGTATACTGTAAGAACATTGGCAAAACCCTCTTAGAACTGCTATACAAGCGGATTGGGCACACCTAATAGGACGCTTCAATCATTTAAGAGATTGCAGGTAACAGTTATACAACAAAAGTGTAAGCCTCTTGCAGCCGCTATAGGACATTTGAGTCAGTGCAAGATTCAGTTTTTGTCAACTATACAACTATTCTGTTACGTGATTCTACTTTAATGCAACCAAACTATTTCTTATGTATTGTATAGACGAAGAAGAATATATAACTAACATATTACAGTCATCTTCTTTACTTACATATCGGCCATTGTGAATTTCATACACAGGTATATGATAAACTTCCACACTGTGATATAGGGCTATTGAATTACTTGCGCAGCCAATTTTATTGTGATTATCGTGCAAATTAGTTACGCAATTTCTACGGGCTTCGTATTACGCTAATGTTTATCACTTTATATCTGTAATTTCGAACTGAAACATAATTATTTAATATTAAATAGAGGAATAAATGTTTGCCCAATATGGCGGGTGGTTGTGTATAATCATGGCATCGTCCATGTTGTCTTTAGGTTATTAGAATATTTTGGTGTTGCCTGTAGGTGTTATACAACAATTTGACAAATGTCTGAAATGAAATACCGACAGAGTCGAATGATTTACCCAGAATTTGTACCAGATCTATATCTTCTGTTTGAACAGTTGATAAAACATTTTGAACCAATATGCATGCGTTGTTTGTCTTAAAACATTGGTTATGGCATTTTAACAAAAATATGACAGCAGAAAGTTAGGTTATGGTGAAGTTGTATACCAACATATTTAGCATATGTACAGCCTTTAACACTTACTAAACAACAGTTGTATAAGTGCTTCCGTTGGGAGCAATTTGTTGGCTAAAGTAGTAAATTGCACAGCAAAACAACAAGGCTCGGGTTTGTTTTATAAACGTGACCATGGATGCCACAACACAACCATTTGGACTAACGTGCAAATATGCCGTATAAAATACCTAATTGTATAAACGTTTACGCAGCAATTAAAAATTTGCCCTATAAGGTGTTGTATAACTATGCTATAAGAATGTTTTAAACACCTCACTTTAGAACAAATATGTTGCAGAAAGCAAATTTGCATTCCACACAACATTAAGCCAGCATTTTGGTGTTCAGGCAACAACAATAGAGAGGTTTTATGGCTGAACTGTTCTTTTACCAAAAGCTTATACCACTACTGTGCTAGTTGGGACATGTCCAATAGTGAAATCAAATGTCTCAAGTCAGTCAAACAGGATCATACAATTAGACCATTGACATTCTTTCTAGGGCTTATCTGGACCCTGTATAGAGTGAGCAGGTCATGTGGAGAAAGGTAGTTCTTAGCATTAAACAATTAGCCCAGTTTCTTCACAACAGCTGCCACTATTGCGGAGATGTGTCCGTGCCAGATCAAGTCCTCGGTGATTTTTGGACTCCGACAGAACTCGAAACCGGGTAAGCGCTAGCACGCTTTTTTGTCAAGGTACAGTACTGTGTTTTGGAAGCATTGAACTGTACAGGATTGTTGCGTCCCCAAGCAGTGATAACCTCCAGGTCTCTTGTTAGAGAGGAAGCCACTGCTAGTATTTTTTTGTCCAGCTCACCGGCAGAGATCGACTGAATTCCTGCATGTCATCAGCAAAGCTGTGGATTGGGTTGATCGTACAGGAAAGAAGATCGTTGACATGCAAGAGGAACAGTGTCAGAGCCAAGACAGATCCCTGGGAAACACCCGCGTTGATGTTGTGGGATGAAGATGAACACCCGTTAATTACTACGGATATCTCGTCACCCACCCACCTACAAAAGCTTCTCTGGGAGGCCATAGGATGGAAGTTTGCATAAGAGGGCAGCGTTTCACAGCTGATTGAACGCTTTCGTGATGTCAAGAGCAACCACATGAGCCTCACCATAAGACTGGATCAATTTACTCCACAATTGCGTCATGTCAGCTAGGAGGCCCCCTTCGGGTATTCAAGGCTATAAAAGCTGTCCGCTGGCTGCAAAAAGGTCCTACGGACCGCTCTGATAACACTGATCAACAGCCAAAAAATATCCTAAATAAAATCAACAAAATATTACTATTTTTAATGTGCTAAAACCGGAATGAAACTTATTTTTTCAATATTAGTTCAAGTTTTAGAGATACGGTAATTATATGTGTTCCTGCTGTGACAGTGTTAATAAACTGTAATTCACAAGAATGCACGTGCTACATTTTTATATTCGGCAAGGAAAGATGATGTAATCGGCATGATTGTGTTACGTTATACATACGTGTACATTATATTGTTTTATATTAGCCATTTTTTCCTCAGTTGGCTGACAGCGTTCATGCAAGATGTCTCGAAAGTGTGTAAACAATCCAGATCAGTTTTGTTACGTGTATGGTGATGTGACTTTTGCGTCTCAGAGACGGTCTATTACTCCACTAATAACAAAGGCGGTATCAGCTTTATTTCGGTTGTAAACTAGGTGATCAAGACAAACAGTGGGCACCCCACATCTGCTGTAATACATGTGCTTCAAGTCTGAGGAGCTGGTTAAATGGCAAAAAACGGTCTATGCGCTTTGCTGTCCCAATGGTTTGGAGAGAGCCTACAAATCATATTAATGATTGTTACTTTTGCACGGTACCTTGTGTTGGACAAGCCACATGTATGTCCAAGAAAAAAAAATCGGTTATTAACTACCCAAACATACCATCTGCGATGAGACCTGTGCCTCACAGTGACGAAAATCCTATTCCAAAACCCCCAGAATCCTACACTTGCGAATCAGAAAACGAATCAGATCATGGCGATCGAATGATTCGTCAGGAAGAAGATATGCCATCAACGTCAAGAGATCCTGATTTTATACCGAGCAAGTCATGCCACCAACCGCACAAAATAACACAGTCAGAATTAAATAATCTTGTAAGAGATTTAGAACTTCCAAAATGTAAGGCAGAGTTATATGGATCAAGACTGCAGCAGTGGAACTTGTTAGAAGACGATGTTTCGGTGTGTTTTTCGTAAACGCCACAAAGACTTAGAACCATTTTTCAATATGGAGAATAACTTAGTTTTCTGCAGTAACATTAACGGCTTACTGGCGGCTTTAAATGTAAACTATAACCCAGAAGAATGGAGATTGTTTATAGACAGTTCAACATTGAGTTTAAAGGCAGTGTTATTGCATATTGGAAATATTTTACCATCTCTTCCTGTAGGGTATGCAGTTCGCATGAAAGAATCATATGACAATATGAAGTATCTATTGACATGCATAAAATACGATGAGCACCAATGGCATATTTGTGGCGATTTGAAAGTTGTTGCACTTTTACTTGGGCTGCAGCTAGGCTACACAAAGTTTTGCTGTTTTTTGTGTGAATGGGACAGTCGGGCAAAGGCACTTCATTACACCAGACAAAACTGGCCTTTTCGTCAATTCCTAGAGCCAGGTCAAAAAAATGTACAGCATATGCCATTAGTAGATTCGAAAAAAAATTTATTACCACCACTGCATATCAAGTTGGGCCTAATGAAAAACTTAGATAGAGATGGGTCAGCCTTTCAATACCTGCGTCAGAAATTTCCAAGACTAAGTGAAGCAAAGGTTAAAGAAGGTATTTTTGTTGGGCCACAGATTCGAAATATTTTGAAAGATACACAGTTTGAAAACACTTTAACAGGTATCGAAAAAACTGCTTGGAATGATTTCCGTCTGGTGGTCACTAATCTCTTGGGAAATAGAAAAGCTGACAACTATAAAACCCTTGTCAAAAATATGCTGTTATCGTATCAAAAGATGGGCTGTAATATGTCTCTTAAGATACATTTCCTACACTCACACCTGGACTTTTTTCCTGACAATTGCGGAGCCGTAAGTGATGAGCACGGCGAACGTTTTACATCAGGATATTTCAACAATGGAAAAAAGGTACCAGGGAAAGTGGAATCCTTCCATGCTTGCAGACTACTGTTGGGCTCTTGGTAGAGATGCTCCAGAAACGATCCATAAAAGAACAGCAAAAAGACAGCGCATATAGTGATTCTTATAAGTATATGAATCTTGTTACTTTTTTTAATATATCCTTAAAAATAAAAAGTTTTTTTTCTAAACCGCAACTAATTTTTTTATTTCATTTTCATTTTTGGATTAAATGAAATAATAAAATTAACAAAGAAGTGCACTTTTCCCACAAGATACAATTAAAAAACTAAAATTTGTTGTCCAGTGTAACCAACCGTCGCTTAACCTGATCCAGCAGTGTGTTATTAAAAATTCGAAGGTTCCTGCTATGCCTGATTTGCGGTAAAAATTGTTATACAGCCATCAGTATCTAATCAGTAAGCTTGATAAGCTATAATTTATTTAATTGAATGATTCGAACTTCCCCTAAACGATTTTCCTGTTATGCTAAACTTTGGACTTATAACACATATTATTGGAATCGACTGATGAAAGACGTGACTATGGACTGCCCGATGATTCTCGCTTGTGGAAAAGGTTATCAAACATCTCGATAAAGTGTTTGTGATTAAATAGCATGCGATTACATCTGTCTAGACGATGGGGATGTACATGATGGGATAATCTTATATTTAGATTTTTTATTTTGTAAATAAATATCAAGTTTTGTTATTGAGAACTGGCGGATCTATCTAGGGAAAATTTGTAATACTGATTTTGGTTAATTGAATACGGAAGTAGAAACGTAAATCCAAAGAAATCGGGTCGAGTAGATTGACTCTACTTCTCATGCAATCATGAAAGTCTGAAGCAAGGTCAAACTATTTGGAACACATTTCTAACAGACAGATTATGATATCCATGAATTTTTTGTTGCTTATACAGAGCAGTATTGTATGTTGTAGCAGAAGCTTTTGAAATAATATACACGTATTATTGAAATGGGTAATAGGAGGGGTCAGAACAGGTCTTAAAGTTCATATGACCCATAGTCCAAAAGTCAATAGATTTTTGTCTAAATGGCTTTATAGTTCACACCTTTAAGTGCTTTATATCGACCACAATCACCACAATCTTACTAATTTTTATAATCTAATCTATAACATTTTTAAATTGGGTAATTAACAAATAAATGGCATTAAGTTTTTTTAAGTCAACCCAAAATTTGTAGTCAGTAAGTTTCATTAAATTAAATATTTAAAACACACATGACAACAGCGCGTCGGTCATTCATCACTCTTATCGAACCGGCAATCGATCGCAAACGGTAACAGTGGTTAGTTATTGTTCGCGTACGTGAAAGACAGGTTACTGCATAGTAGGAGGAACGAATTTTAAATATCGTCGAAATCAATACAGATATCAGCACTCGGGAATTAGGCCGTCGCAGACTAACATTCTGTCAGTGGTTTTTGCACAAAAACATTGAAAATCTGGAAAAAAATGTATACTAAGTGACATAAATCCGAACACCCAGTTCAAATGGTTTTATGTTAATAAAAGTTGGTAAATGTATTTATCTTACTGTAAATAACAAGTGAAAAAATGTTCAGCCTTATCAGTTGGACATTCCGGTTTTTATACTGCTTTTTTTAATTCACTAACTCTCTAAAAATGAATATTTCAGCCGCAGTAAAGAATCAACGTTGGCGGATTTTGATTCTTGACATCCTTTACGATCGGTTACGATGCCTAGAGTACGGAGACCTGTACGATTTCGTCAACTTATTGAGTTTGATAGGGGCCGTATAGTGGGACTTCGGGAAGCTGGACTTTCTTTTCGGGCAATTGCAGTTAGAGTGCAAAGAAGTGTAGACACTGTGGTTAGGTGTTGTCAGGCATGGCTTCGAGAAGGCCGTACGCAAAGAGCAAGGGGCACTGGACGCCGCCGTAGAACAACAGACCGTGAAGATCGCCGCCTAAAATTATTGGCCTTAAGGGACCGTTTCTCCACTACCAGGTCCATTGCAAATGAATGGTTTGCAGAACACGGAAGACCTATTGGCATGCGAAGTGTTTACCGACGAATGAGAAGTTTTCGCTTGTTTTCATACCGGCCACAGTGGGTCCACCCTTTAACTCGAGAACACCGACGTAATCGCCTTGAGTGGTGCAGACAACGGTCACTCTGGGATCAGGAATGGAACAGTATTGTCTTTAGTGAAGAGTCTCGATTTTGTTTAGGCATGCACGATGGTCGTGCCAGGGTTAGAAGGCGACGTGGTGAAAGGAGGAATCCACAGTTTTTTGTTGAAAGATATGTTCATCACAATGTTGGAGTTATGGTTTGGGGTGCTATAGCTTATGGTTCCAGGTCACCTTTAATCTTCATCAGAGGTAACATGAACGCGCAGCGTTATATCCACGAAGTTCTAGAACCCCATCTTTTACCCTATCTTGACACCCTGGCAGATCCAACTTTCCAACAAGATAATGCCCGACCACATGTTGCAAGAGTCACAATAGACTTCTTTCAACATAATGATGTCACATTGTTACCATGGCCACCAAGATCTCCCGACTTATCCCCAATTGAGCACGTGTGGGATACAACGAATTATGTATACAGGTTGGTGTATTAATAAAACAAGTTAAAAAGAAATACAGCACAATATTAATTCGTCTATATACTTTTGTCCAATACTGTAGGTTGTGTCTGAAGCATTAGAGCACTACTTGAGCTTTTGGGCAAGTAACTTCATTAAAATGATAGTAAATACGAGTATAGTTAATATCGAGCCCACCTCGTATGTGAACATATTACGTCACCGTCTGCTACCTATTTCTCCGATCCACTACAAAGATGCAATATTTACAACCCGTGGCGCAAGACAAATGCGACAGATAGGTATGTGATCCGGCTGCTGAAAATATTTTAAGGTTAAGTACGGGGAAATCTAGGTTGTGTGAAATATGTCTAATAGGTGCGTAGAATTACCAAGGTTGGAAGTGTATTGATATACTGACATCGATAAATTGCAATTTTTTCACCCTAAAGTTTTTTTGCAAAAATGATCGGGATCCTCTGAAATGTCTTGAAGCGAATTTTGTTCAATTATGATTTTTTTCGTTTTTGGCATTTTGATCCACCGCCTCTGTAAAGATTTTCAAAAACTACACATTTTCGCTATTACAACAATTCGTGACCATTTGGCGTGTAAAAATACAATCCAAAAACTCAACCCCAGCTCAATACTCACAATTACGTAATATTTGGCGATTTCAGCCGCAGTAAAGAATCAACGTTGGCGGATTTTGGTTCTTGACATCCTTTATGATCGGTTACGATGCCTAGAGTACGGAGACCTGTACGATTTCGTCAACTTAGTGAGTTTGATAGGGGCCGTATAGTGGGACTTCGGGAAGCTGGACTTTCTTTTCGGGCAATTGCAGTTAGAGTGCAAAGAATGTGGTTAGGTGTTGTCAGGCATGGCTTCGAGAAGGCCGTACGCAAAGAGCAAGGGGCACTGGACGCCGCCGTAGAACAACAGACCCTGAAGATCGCCGCCTAAGATTATTGGCCTTAAGGGATCGTTTTTCCACTACCAGGTCCATTGCAAATGAATGGTTTGCAGAACACGGAAGACCTATTGGCATGCGAAGTGTTTACCGACGAATGAGAAGTTTTGGCTTGTTTTCATACCGGCCACACTGGGTCCTCCCTTGAACTCGAGAACACCGACGTAATCGCCTTGAGTGGTGCAGACAACGGTCACTCTGGGATCAGGAATGGAACAGTATTGTCTTTAGTGACGAGTCTCGATTTTGTTTAGGCATGCACGATGGTCGTGCCAGGGTTAGAAGGCGACGTGGTGAAAGGAGGGATCCACAGTTTTTTGTTGAAAGACATGTTCATCACACTGTTGGAGTTATGGTTTGGGGTGCTATAGCTTATGGTTCCAGGTCACCTTTAATCTTCATCAGAGGTAACATGAACGCGCAGCGTTATATCCACGAAGTTCTAGAACCCCATCTTTTACCCTATCTTGACACCCTGGCAGATCCAACTTTCCAACAAGATAATGCCCGACCACATGTTGCAAGAGTCACAATAGACTTCTTTCAACATAATGATGTCACATTGTTACCATGGCCACCAAGATCTCCCGACTTATCCCCAATTGAGCACGTGTGAGATATGATTGGTAGGAGATTGCTCAATTTGCAACGTCCTCCACAGACTCTAGAAGCACTTCGAGAGGAGTTGGTGGTTGCCTGGAATGAGATACCACAGGAGGACATTGACCACCTGATCAGAAGCATGCCTAGGTGCGTTGGAGAATGCGTAGCACATCAGGGTGCATCCACACATTATTAAAGGTCAAAGGGCTTTAAAGCAGTGCAATCATTTTGAAATTTTAATCATTTACTTATTATGCTTCATTAAGTACATATACAAAATTTTATTAAAATAAAACCATTTAAACTGGGTGTTCGGATTTATATGTCACTTAGTATACATATATATATATTTTTCCTTCATAGTGCCAGTTTTTTTCAGTTAATATTTTATTGAAGGGAGTTTAATGAATTTATTTATGTATAAGTGAGTATTATGCTATAACGAATTATGTATACAGGTTGGTGTATTAATAAAACAAGTTAAAAAGAAATACAGCACAATATTAATTTGAGCACTACTTGAGCTTTTGGGCAAGTAACTTGATTAAAATGATAGCAAATACGAGTATAGTTAATATCGCGCCCACCTCGTATGTGAACATATCACGTCACCGTCTGCTACCTATTTCTCCGATCCACTACAAAGATGCAATATTTACAAACCGTGGCGCAACACAAATGCGACAGATAGGTAAGTGATCCGTCTGATGAAAATATTTTAAGGTCAAGTACGGGGAAATCTAGGATGTGTGAAATATGTCTAATAGGTGCGTAGAATTACCAAGGCTGGAAGTGTACCGATATACTGACATCGAAAAATTGCAAATTTTTCATCCTAAACCGTTTTTTCCAAAAATGATCAGGATCCTCTGAAATGTCTTAAAGCGAATTTTGTTCAATTATGATTTTTTTCGTTTTTGTCATTTTGATCCACCGCCACTGTAACGATTTTCAAAAACTACACATTTTCAATTTTTTTCGCTATTACAATAATTCTTCACCAATTGGAGATTAAAAATGCAATCCTAACAAATATACGGAATATTTGGCGATTACAACTTAGAATCAGTAAGTTGTTCGGACTGTGAGATGCGATAAATACCAAGCAAATATGGTTGTACAGTCGCCTGCATTCATTATATCAGAACACGCATAACCAATTATGAATCTTACATATTTATGTAATTTCTCAGTCATTTATCGCTAAAATAGCATCGTGCCTCTTGCAGCCGGCACGTACGAGTATAAGTACAGGTCATGGAAAAACTAACCGCGACAAGCCTTGAGGTAGGTTAGAAACCTTTCAAGTACCCGATGCGTTTACCTATATATAGATATAGAATGCAGTCGAATTAATGGTGTGTACAGTCGGGAATGAAAATGTTTCCAAGGAAGTGCTGCATTAGTTTCAGCTGCTATTGTCACTATACGGTATTTCTTGTCAATTTTTGATGCGGCCAGCATTTTTAGATGATGAAATAAAAATCATTTACCGCGGCTCCGACGTAGTCAGTTTCAAGCCATTTACAACGGTTCAGCTGCTATTCCATTTTTCAATATTTCAGAATGAAATTTATACGTTGTGTTTAGAAGACAATTGCCTACAGTATATTCAGATAAGAGATAGACCGGATGTAAACAAAAGGTTCGGGTGATTTTCACGCTAACTCCGCCGTCTCGACGTAAAACAGGAGCCCCCATCGGTCAATTCGCAATTAAATGCCTATGCCGAGCGGCAGAGCAGTCGTATCAAGGCAGAGTCACATTCAGGTTCAGACGTGTTACGTATGTCGTGTGCATCATTGCAATTTGATATTTCTTTGGACGTTTTCGTTTGTTATCTTATTAAGTTGTTGAGTTTGTCGTTGTTATTGTTATACCTTGTTATTGATTGTTATTGTTATCAACTGCTTGCGCAAAATGCCCAGTAGTACAGATACTGCCGATGAAGTTGTTAAACTCCTGTAGTCCACCTAGGAAACGCTCTAAAAAAAGACACCTGAGTGCAGAAATGAAAGAGGTCATTGTGAATATATATAAGATCGAGCGCGAGGAGAACGAGGCATCAACCATCAAAGAAATTGTTGTGAAGGTTTCTCACAAAGTTGGGGTGTGTCGCGCATCAGTGTTTAATGTGTTAAGACAATACAAAAAAAATCACACCTTTTCTGAGCCAATGACCAGTAAACATCGCAAAAGTATTGTTAAATCATTGGATGAAGCTGATAAGCATGCGATTAGGAGGAAAGTGCATGAATTCTTCTTTAGGAATGAAATACCTACTATAGATAAAGTACTGCAGGAGGTAAATGGAGATACAACGTTGCCAAATTTCAAACGATCAACTTTCCATGCGTTACTGAAGCATTTAAATTTCAAATGGAAAAAACGGGGTCGTAATAGTTTACTACTGGATAGAGAAGAAATTGTGCTATGGAGGAGGGATTATTTAACAAAAATTGGGAAATATAGAAATCAAAACAGGAAGATTTATTACCTTGATGAAACGTGGGTAAACGCAGGACACACTACAAGTAAAGTATGGGTTGATGATTCTGTAACTTCATCCAGGAGGGCCTTTCTAGATGGACTGTCCACCGGATTAAAAAATCCAGCAGGTAAATACGAGTAATAGACTTATGTATATTTACATCATTATATATTTCTCACCCACCCCCACATGATCCTATATCCATCACCAATCGTATACACATCGAATTGTGCTAATTTACTACAAAGTTACGCAAAGCAGCATCTACTATCTAAAATATGTACTGCGTGACTCTTAATACGTCCCTGCCGAATGTTACAGCGTTCGATGATCACGTGGTCTTGTTTATGTCCGGTCTATCTCTTATCTGAATATACTGTAGGGTGCAACGAGAGACCTGGAGGCTATCACTGCCTGGGGACGCAACAATCTTGTACAGTTTAAAGCAGTGGTTGAAAACCCGTCGATCGCGAGCTACCGGTAGTTCGCAAAGGCAATTCTGGTGGCTCACAACATATTTTAAAAAGGTGTAAAAATCATAGAAGCTTCCGTAAATGTTGTAAATTCTCATGATAAACACAAGCAGCGGCAACACTGCGGTGAGCGATCTGTTCGAGAACGATCTCGATTACTTTGAGCGGAATAAATACGCAAGGGGCGGCGACAGTTTAAAACTGAACGTGATGAACCGATTCCGGAACTGTAAAAATCAATCTGGTTTTCTTGTGGATATTACAGAAAAATTAAATGAACCTAGTTTGCAGCTTCAGGGGAGAGACAAAGAACCAGCAGAAATGATTTCTGATATAAAAGCGTTTATGAAAAAGCTTGAGTTTCAGAAAAGATATCTCAAAGTCCACTAGAACCATATGACAGTAAATGTCATGTAAAAATAGTCTATAACTTGAAGAATAACTTCAAAAATCGTATCAAGGATTTCAACGAAACTGCTATTGTGGCGCAATTTGTTGTTTCACCCTGCATGGAAATTGACATCCAACAGTTTGCAACTTCGATGCGATAGAAATGGAAGTAGTTGCGTTTCAAAATGGTTTAGCTTTAAAATCATTAGTCTCAAATACAAAATGTATCTGGCCTTCAGTACGTAAAGATAAATATTCAGTTTTGTGTCGTGATGCCTTGAAAATGAAAGCGTTATTCAGTTCAACCTTTGAGCCCCTTCCCACTTCAGTTGGCCCACTTCAAGATTTGTACCAAAATATGCCTTTATGAACTAAACATGACGAAACTATTTATTTCTAAAACAATTTATTTTCTCAAAAACATTTTAGAAAAACTCTAGTCGTAAAAGATACATATTTCTTGAAGCTTTTGTCTCAGTTCGGTGATTGTACGAGCAGGACGTTGTCGTAGAACCTTTTTCATCTCGTGCCACAGAGTTTCAATAGCTGTCAGATCTGGAGTGCTAGAAACCCATTTCAAAAGTGGTACATTATTTTCTTCCATCCATTTTATAGCCTTTTTTGAGGTATGGCACGCTGCACCATCTTGCTGAAAGACAAAATCTTGGCCGGATGTCAAACATTCTTCCATCACTGGTAAAAGCCATTCTTCTAAAATTGCCAAATATTTGTTTGTATCCACATTTCCATCAATAAAATGAAGTTTTCCTACTCCTTTTGATGACATACTGCCCCAGACCATAATGGATGCTGGAAATTTCACTTTTCTCTTCAGATAGTCAAGTGCTAAATCCCAGTTTGTGGGCATGTCTATGAGTTGTGGACCTCGAAATTCTCCTTCCAACAGCGTCACTCCACAGAGCACTTAATTGTAAATAATTAGCACGCCTGTTTTTCATGATTATTCTTCTTAATGCTCTTCGGTCGGCATTTGTGATATTACTTTTTTTCACATATCGAGGCTTAATATTAACTGAACCAGTTACGTTATATCTTCTAACAATATTTCTCCCACTGTACCGCGATAAGTCTAACAAAGTTGCAATTTCTGAGTTTGATTTCCCAGAATTAAAAAATTTAATTATCAGTAACCGAATTTTCTCACTAATAACCTTTCCTCTACCCATTTTGAAAAACTTAACTACCCAAAACTATTTTAAACGTATTCTGACAGCTGTGATTAATAAAAACAAATTATTTTTCACAGGCACCTATGCGTTATAGACTTATTTTGCATTGAAATGAAAATAGGTTGATATGCTGTAATTGCAACATATGTTATTTTTATGCTGCAAATTTGACTAGGGAGTGATAAAGTTGGTTTTTCTACTATATATTATCAAAATATTCATTGTTAATATTTTCAACCTATAACACCCTGCTACATTTTTATTATTCGTGTTTGATAAGAAAAAAACTAAAATTTCAATAGTTGTGCCAACTGAACTGGGAAAGGGCTCGTATTTCTGTGAATCTTCTTTTTCAAATATAAAGTTTATTAAAAACAAATACCGTAATCGACTTACAGAACAAATTATACTGCAAACATTAAAAAAATTGTCAGTGAGTCTGAGTGTCAGGCTTCTCATTGAACACGAATTCTTCATCTGGACATGATTTTGTTTAAAATAGCGCGTTGCTTATTTACCTTTATTAAATCGTGTGACATGACTTTGTAGGTGACGAAAACTATTTTTCAAATACCTTCGATTGGTAGGACTGGAGTTATTAGTATTAGTTATTAGTTTATTTAAGTTTATCAGTATGTATCAGTATTAGTAAAATAAACACCTGTATGTCGCATACAACTGTGTATAATTTCATTTAAGTTGGCTTACATTGCTTACGACTAGGTAGTTCACTGCTTATTCCAAAATTGTCAAAGTAGCCCTACACACTGAAAAGGTTGGGGACAACTGCTCTATGGAGTACCTATCAGTGATGAGTTCATTGATAGGACAATATGGCATATGTCTTGTTCAGAAGTAACTCAACAACTTTGTTATTAAATATATACTAAGTGACATATAAATCCGAACACCCAGTTTAAATGGTTTTATTTTAATAAAAGTTGGTGAATGTATTTATCTTACTGTAAATAACCAGTGAAAAATTTTTTAGCCTTATCAGTTGGACATTCCGGTTTTTATACTGCTTTTTTTTAATTCACTAACCCTCTAAAAATGAATATTTCAGCCGCAGTAAAGAATCAACGTTGGCGGATTTTGGTTCTTGACATCCTTTACGATCGGTTACGATGCCTAGAGTACGGAGAACTGTACGATTTCGTCAACTTAGTGAGTTTGATAGGGGCCGTATAGTGGGACTTGGGAATGGTTTGCAGAACACGGAAGACCTATTGGCATGCGAAGTGTTTACCGACGAATGAGAAGTTTTGGCTTGTTTTCATACCGGCCACACTGGGTCCTCCCTTTAACTCGAGAACACCGACGTAATCGCCTTGAGTGGTGCAGACAACGGTCACTCTGGGATCAGGAATAGAACAGTATTGTCTTTAGTGACGATTTTGTTTATGCACGCACGATGGTCGTGCCAGGGTTAGAAGGCGACGTGGTGAAAGGAGGAATCCACAGTTTTTTGTTGAAAGACATGTTCATCACACTGTTGAAGTTATGGTTTGGGGTGGTATAGCTTATGGTTCCAGGTCACCTTTAATCTTCATCAGAGGTAACATGAACGCCCAAAATACTGTATCTAGATCGCCAATCGAAATGTAATTATGAAAATTAACCCTTAAGAATTGTGGAATTATGTATAAATAAATAAATATGTAGTTGGAATGCCGGTTTCTCAACAAGGGACTGATTGTCATTATTTTCCTAGCCTATCTCTGATACGCCACATTCTTTTGCTGGAAGACAATGGAGAAAAGTCTCTCGAGTCTCCAAGGCTTTCTTCAAACCGACCTCAAATGCGTTTAAGCCTGTTCAGCTTAACCTTGAAGGTGTACATTTCCTTAGTCCATAAATGGGAACAATGAATGCGTCACTCACACTTTCACAATTGCATCGATATCTGATTTGCATCCAATTTTGGGGCCGAACATACAATAGGATATGACACAATTATTATTTTTTGTTAATGTTTGCACTTTATGAGTTTTAGCTATAAAATCGGGCTCTTACTTCCTATAATTTGTTGACCCATGAATCGTTAAAAACAGAGTCATCCTTTTGAGATTACGTTTTTACTTCCTGTGCTACTGGGCGAGAAAGATTTGTAATCGCGAAAATTTTCCAATGGAAACCTCATATGTTTTAATTACTGTTTATTGTACGACTTTTGGGCCGCCACGGCAAGCACAATAACAATGAATTATACTAAGTGACATATAAATCCGAACCAGTTTAAATGGTTTTATTTTAATAAATTTTTTTATAAGTACTTAATGCAGCATAATAAGTAAATGATAAACATTTCAAAATGATTGCACTGCTTTAAAGCCCTTTGACCTTTAATAATGTGTGGATGCACCCTGATGTGCTACGCATTCTCCAACGCGCCTAGTCATGCTTCTGATCAGGTGAACAATGTGACATCATTATGTTGAAAGAAGTCTATTGTGACTCTTGCAACATCTGGTCGATCATTATCTTGTTGGAAAGTTGGATCTGCCAGGGTGTCAAGATAGGGTAAAAGATGGGGTTCTAGAACTTCGTGGATATAACGCTGCGCGTTCATGTACCTCTGATGAAGATTAAAGGTGACCTGGAACCATAAGCTATAGCACCCCAAACCATAACTCCAACAGTGTGATGAACATGTCTTTCAACAAAAAACTGTGGATTCCTCCTTTCACCACCTCGCCTTCTAACCCTGGCACGACCATCGTGCATGCCTAAACAAAATCGAGACTCGTCACTAAAGACAATACTGTTCCATTCCTGATCCCAGAGTGACCGTTGTCTGCACCACTCAAGGCGATTACGTCGGTGTTCTCGAGTTAAAGGGAGGACAAGCCAAAACTTCTCATTCGTCGGTAAACACTCCGCATGCCAATAGGTCTTTCGTGTTCTGCAAACCATTCATTTGCAATGGACCTGGTAGTGGAGAAACGGTCCCTTAGGGCCAATAATCTTAGGCGGCGATCTTCACGGTCTGTTGTTCTACGGCGGCGTCCAGTGTCCCTTGCTCTTTGCGTACGGCCTTCTCGAAGCCATGCCTGACAACACCTAACCACAGTGTCTACACTTCTTTGCACTCTAACTGCAATTGCCCGAAAAGAAAGTCCAGCTTCCCGAAGTCCCACTATACGGCCCCTATCGAACTCACTAAGTTGACGAAATCGTACAGGTCTCCGTACTCTAGGCATCGTAACCGATCGTAAAGGATGTCAAGAACCAATATCCGCCAACGTTGATTCTTTACTGCGGCTGAAATATTCATTTTTAGAGCGTTCGTGAATTAAAAAAAAAGCAGTATAAAAACCGGAATGTCCAACTGATAAGGCTGAAAAATTTTTCACTTGTTATTTACAGTAAGATAAATACATTCACCAACCCTTATTAAAATAAAACCATTTAAACTGGGTATTCGGATTTATATGTCAGTATACATATTAATAAGCACATTTTTTTTGGGACACACTCTGGTAAATCAATTATGTGTTCGTATGTTATAGGTTTTCTTCGTCTAACATCATTATTAGTCGTTTAGTCCGACGACGTATATATCCAGTTAATATTGCTGTCATACAACTTATTCTTCGCTGTTATCAACAAATTGATGTCACGCGCTACTAATAGACTTTGTAATGAGGGAAAAATTGGTATCACAGAATAATGAAGATGACTATAGTGTATTTACACCCAAGATAGAATGGATGCGTGATTGCCAAAAGCAAGGACGGCGTACAGGGCCGCATTCAGCGCTACGCTAAGCAAGGCGAATACGAAAACACGAGCACGCAGTGATACACGCGACGGTCGGTGGCCTGAATGCAACTCTGCCTGCCCTGCCCCTGCACCGCGCATTATTCCGCCAGGCGACCGCTTGAAATTTAATGGCGAATTGACCAATAAGAGGCGCTGTCCCCACCTGTTACCGAGAGATCACGCGATAACTGTTATTATTTACATCTCATCTTGAATTTGGATTCAGTTTAGAAGAGATGTTTGAAAAGGTAATTTACCTAACACGAACTTTATGACGTTCCTAACTCGAACTCATTTAAAACTCACGAACTTTATGAAATAAGCTACTATGTAAAAAATGCAGTATCATACTGGTACGATAGCAAATAAAGTGTAGTTGACGAAGGAAATTATTATTAAAATTAGTTCCTGTGGAATCAAGTGTACGAATATCTACAAAGAAACATACTAATGCTCAGTACCGAGACAACGTTGTCAATTATACAAATTTACCTGGAATCTAGGTGTACAGTATAAGCAGTAACATTATGTAGATTGAATACTATTGAATACCTACTCTAACAATAAGATAAACTGCTAAATTAATTTTTACTTTCCACGCCTTACTGGCATAAGAATTATTCTAACAGCGAAAAGTATTGCTCGGATTTGGATGGAACTTTTTCACAAGGTTAACATATGCTAAGGATTAAAACACTTTGTAGTTTTTGAAAAAAAAATCACTCTAACTTAATTTTTAAACGTCTCAAAGGATTCTGATCATTTTTAGAAAACGTTTTTAGAGGTAAAACAGACGCGCATGTGATTATTGCGAGTGACCATACGTTTAGAAAATTAAAAGTAGAATGCAAGAAGTGGAGGCTAAACATGAATATAGTTAAGACAGAGTATGACAGTGGGAAATGGCGCAGAGGATCCAGAGTTAGAAATCAGTGATATCAAGAGACGTACGGAATAAAAATACCTCGGCAGCATATTGCCAGAAGAAGGGGTATAGAAAATATAATTCAGCAAGAAAAAATATCAACAGGCATTTAAAATTTCTTACTAAGGTCTAAGAATACTCGATTAAGAACCAAAATGACAATCTATCGAACACTCTTAGAGCCTATTTTGAATTCTAGGTCAGAATGTTGGCAGCTTTTATAGCACGATAGGAAAGTTGATTCGAAGAGTCAATCTACTTGACGCCAGTCTCTGTTTAGATTGTCGTTCAGTGATACTGTGACGCAATTAAGAATATGCTTGAGTAATCTTGCAGTAAAGATGTGGGTTTTTTAAATATAACTGCACAACATAGGAAAAATTTTGGTAGCGGTGAAAGTTTGACGTGAAATGAATTGTTTATAAAATTCGTTCGTGATTTCGAGTGCTTTACAGTATAATAATAAACAGCTCAATATCATAGGCACCGTACTAGTATATACAGGGTTTTACTTAATGATAGACGGTAATTTCACGGGTGCATTCCCGAGCCAAATTTAAGTGCAAAAATTCAACATGTGTTTAAAAAAAAATTAGTTTTTAATATCATATCAAATCAAATTAACTTTGATCGCTGTTAGGGAATGTTGTTATTATCAACATATCTTTTACTTTCGGTGACAGCCTGTTATTTTTTCCTGTGTCAAAAACCATTGATTTAAATCCTCAATACCCTATATCTTGAAAACAAGACTTTTTAGGGCACATGTTTAGATGAACTTTTCTACTTGATTAGGTTTAGTGAGTGAATTGAATTTGATTTATGTTTTATAGCAATTTTGGATCACCCTGGGAAATCACAGTTTAACAACAAAAATACGTACTTTTTTCACTGTTTCGATATTATACCATGGAAGGTGACCATTTATCGTTTGAGTTAAAGTGGGATTTACGTTTATGTCAATAAACAAACAAATTCTATGTGATAAGCCTCTTCCCTGACTATCTATATTGACTGGGCTATAAAAGAAAATTAAAAATAGTAGGGTCTACTACGAGGGTGTATTACCTCCCAAATAAGTTTGCAGGTGCAAAGGTACATATATACGTATAACTACAAAATTTTGAACTGAAGTGGCATCAATATACAAGAACGGTATTATTTCCATACCGAGCAGTCTACTGTAATGTGACGAAGTTGAGGTCGAGATCCAGAATACTCCACACCTAATTATTCAATTACATCATTTTCTCAAATTGTATACCTGGATAATACTAATATAACTAAACCACTTGCCAAACTTTGAATCAGATCGTCGACAAAATCACTCAAATGATAAAACTCATGCAATTTCATCAAAAAATAAATATTGACAACAAAATAAACATAGGTAACTTACATGAAATTGTATCACAGGCGGCTAAGCAAGGCAGTCACTTGTTAACTTCAATGTATGATAGTTCGTAGAAGACACAGTACAGAGTATTTCGCAACCCTAATAGACCATTTCCCATTTCACAGGTTACCGCCAGAAACTCCTGTTTTGTTTCTTTCGACAACTGTGACAACGACAATACACTTTGCAACGAAGGCAATCTATTATAGTGCAATCATCCAAACAAACCGTCTACGCCTGACACTCGTATGCCGTGAGTTATCTCTCTATCTCTGTCGGAACGTCGATCTTCTGAAACACTGTTGCCGTATCTACAGCGTTTCAAGGAAACTCAGATATAAGAGGGAAACCCAAGACAGATATTTGTTAAATTTCCAGAAGCCATGCTTCATGTCCCTGCATTTACAGGTCATTAATGTATAATAGGAATAGTGTTGTATCGAAAACTGATCTCCGTGGCACACCAACATTATTTTATAGAACGAGAAAAAACCCACAAGTCATCTGCATTTGCATGGGATAGCAGTGTGTCACAGCTTGTGCCATAAGATTCTACAAAATAGTTATACTCGTATTTCTAATTGAAACAGCAAAAAGATAAGTTAGTCTTGTACATAAAAAGAAAACTCTGCCAAAGACGTTATACTTTTTACTGATAGGATTCAATACCTTAGGCCCGTATCGTCAGTCGTCCCTACAATTGTAGGGCGCCTTTATGGCCTCCTTGATTTTCATAGTTTTCTACTTCTCCGTGTCAGCGCTCTATTTTGAGGTTATGTCACAAACATCTATTTGCATCAAATTGTGCTTGCTTTTAAGTTATATCATGTTTTATCGACCTGAAATTTCCTACAATTTAAAAAGAAAACATATCTTCACAACAGGAGAGCGCTGACGCTGACACGGGACAAGTGTAATCTAGAAATTTTTGAAGGAGAGAAAGCAGTATGACAATCAAGGAGGCCATAAACGCGCCCTGCAATTTTAGGGACGACTGACGATGTCCTCGAACTTTCTTTGACACAAACATCTCCATAACGACATTTTCCATGTACGGCTTTTAATGACGAGTCCGACGTCAACATTTGCAATACTCGACACGATGTGCAGTTAGCACATCACTGGCACCAATAGTTGTGACGACCGGAATAATGAGAAGCTACACTTTGTAAGCCATCAAAATACTCATTTTAATGAGTGTGCTCAGCTTTCCTGGAATAGCTTTGACAGTTCGCAGCAATTGATTAACAAACCATCAAATCCGACAACTAAGTGAAAACTTCTGTCATAGCTACTTAAGCGCTGTGCAGCAGGACCAGTTTACCTTAGCTGAATACCTTCATTGTTTCATGCGTGATTACTATTATCACTCTTCAGCGGTTTTTATGCTCTGTGTGCTATTTGACATAGGAGGGTGGTCCCAGAAGTACCCGACCCAACGAAGAAACCACAAATTTTTTTTAAAAAAATCTATTTATGTTTCAACATAATCTCCTTTGAGCTCTATACACGTTTCCCAGCGATGTCCAATCAGTTCGATACCCTTTTTATAATAAGAACTGTCTTGCTCCTCAAAATAGCCATTAACTGCCGACATCACTTCTTCATCGTTGAAAAATCTTTGACCACTGAGCCATTTTTTCAAGTTTGGAAACAGAAAATAATCCGAAGGGGCTAAATCTGGTGAATAGGATGCATGAGGTAGCAATTCAAACCTTAATTCGTTAATTTTGGCCATTGCAATAACGGATTTGTGAGCTGGTGCATTGTTTTGATGAAACAACACTTTCTTCTTAACCAAATCGCGGCCGTTTTTGCTTGATTTCATCGCTCAAACGTTGCAATAAGTTCGCATAATACTCGCCGTTGATAGTTTTACCTTTTTCAAGATAGTTAATGAAAATTATCCCACGCGCATCGCAAAAAACCGACGCCATAACCTTGCCTGCAGATGAAACGGGCTTCGCCTTCTTTGGAGCCGGTTGTCCCTTTTAAGTCCACTGTTTTGATTGTTCTTTTATCTCGGGTGTGAAGTGATGGACCCATGTTTCTTCCATGGTTATGAAAAGACGCAAAAATTCTGCTTTCTTGTTGTGAAACTTCTCTAAACACTCAATTGAAACATCTTCACGACACTGTTTTTGCTCGATTGTGAGCAATCGCGGCACCCATCTTGCACACAGCTTTCTCATGTCCAAGTTTTCAGATAATATGTGATGAACCGCACTTTTTGAAATGCCTGCTATGTCTGCTAGCTCTCAGTCGACGATCATTCAGTACCGTTTTGTGAATTTTCTTCACCATTTCTGGAGTCGTCACCTCATTTGGTCGACCACTGCGATGCTCGTCTTGGCAGCTCATACGGCCTCGTTTAAACTCTGCTACCCAATATTTTACTGTTGTAAACGAAGGAGCAGACTCGCCCAGAGTAGAATCCAGTTCAGCTTTTATATTGGTTGGGCTGAGGCGTTAGAAATAAAAGTATTGAACCACATAACGATGACCAATTTTCTCCATTTCACAAATTCACTGAAAACGTTCAGTATTGATTGATGCCAAACAAATACTAAACAACGTGGCGTCTTCAAACTTGACACATATGCTTTATAGGTTGCATACTTTCTAATACAATGATATTTTTCAAACAACTATACCCATCTCTAGGTCAGGCCGGGTACTTCTGGGACCACCCTCGTATTTGTCAAGAATTAGCTGTTACCCGATTAGAATTGTTACAAGAAACATAATTCTGATTAAGTCAAATTTAACATTGTGAAAAATACCTCTGTAGTCTCTAGCTAGAAAAGGTAAATATGTATAAAATTGAGACAGCCCTCATTCTTAGTATAAGTCTACTCTAAGAAGCTTTATTGTTGCAAGGCATAGGTATCGAGTATGAATTTTAAACAAACTCGCGAGTATTGTACAACCCGCTTAATACGACCGTATGGTTTTAAACTGAAATCTGCTGCCTATAAACTATCTCCTTGCCAAATTCTGGGTACCTAGTAAAGAAACCAAGGAATCTCGTACGTACTTGTAAATGCCCCTATCCCCCTTAACCCGGCTGTCGTAAAAGCCATTTTAAATTAGAGACAAAACGTACTCCTATTTCTAGGATGGCTTAATTTAAAATATTTTATGTTTTTCGTCAGCTTCAAGAATGCAAACCCCCTTAGGGGTGGAATTCCCAAAATTTCTTTGTGAGTTCTCATTTACTTAATATCAAAGAACCAAATATAAAAAACCTATCTTTCTATCCGCAACATAAAGAATAATAGCTTCCTCATAGTAACTTTTGTCCCCTATTTCAATACTGTCAAATTTTATATGAGTAGCTGAAAAGAGTTCTCAAGATTTAATTATTCATCTGAAATAGGTGGTATTGATGTCAAGTCACATTATAGCAGTACCGACGCCGGTATCGACGAATAGTAAAATTGCACCTTGCCGTAAGATATAAAGAAATCGTATGAACGCTGGCAACAGCGCTCTACGGTCACGTTTCATTCAGTGCAGTGACTGACCTTTTTTCTGGGTCTAGCCTAGAATATTTTCAATGAAAGTAATTCCATGATGGTGATTAATTTATTAAAAAAATTACTTGCCATATGAGATGGCATTAGCATCAATTAGTTTTTGCGCATCGTAAATATACAGTGTGTTTCAAATTCGATCCTTGCCGTTGGGATCTCGGAAACGAAAAGAGATATGAAGTCGCTCAAACGGGAGCGAAGTTGCGAAGTTAGGTAATCAACAAAATGCGCCACAGAAAGTTCCGAAATTCAAAGTACTTCCGGAGGAATAGAATTTCTACAAAATATTTTTTCCTGACTTTATTTGCAGTGGGATTTCAGAATAAATTGCACATTAAAATTGCCACCTTCCTCTGGAGATATCAGACAAAATATGCCATTTTGAAGAGAATTCTATGAAATTGTTCGATCCATATGTCCCCCCGCAATCGGAAATCGTGGTATGACATTTGAAAAACGTTCCTAGCCCGAGGTGATGAAAATCGTACCTTCGAATATTTCAAAGAGTAGGTACTGAAAGGTGTCTATAGACGTTTACTTCAAAAATACAAACAAATTCTATATACATTCCATACACACCCCACAGTTCCGTTTAAGGCACCTAGAACCGCATCAAACCCCAGGCTATTGATTTTGATTTTTTCTTTTATTCTGTTATCTCGATAAGATCGTAAAATTTGAAGCGTGAAGCCCTTATATCGGCACCTCTGAAGACGATAGAATTAATTGGACACGGTGTTGCTTTGCCTCGAAATTCAAGACATGCGTTCCAGGTGCACGAATTTACAAAAAAATGTATTAGACATTGGCCAATATCGACAAAATCTAGCCAAACATATTTTTGATCAGTCTTTTTTGAGGTACGTCTTTCGTCCTACAGACTTTGAGCTATTGACCTAATCTAATATACTGACACGATAGATATCTAAAAGACCGCGTGAACAGCATGTTGTGGTTCTCTTGGTGCCTACGTGACCAAATCCGCATATTCCCTAATATTTCATGATCGTCATTATGCCTGGATAGGTACATACCTGGGTAATGAGTATCTCGATGAGGTATGGCGGTTTAGATGTACCGAACGACTGGCATTTTTTCTTGAGATGCAGAACTTTGATATTGCTAAGGTCAACTTTTTGACTGAGGTTCGGCTTTGGTTGATAAAAAATGTGGGTTGGGTTACGCACGTAGTAGAATAACGAACATTTGTGCTATGTTGCTTTTAAGTTCTGACCGTTTTTGTTAATCCGATATTTGAACTGCCTAAGGTTACTAGAACTGGGAAAAGCTTCCTCTTGTAGATTGTTCCGCAATAAACAATAAACAATGTGCGAATAAATGCGCGAAGTTAACAAAGCAACAATTGAAAGATTACCATTGGGTAACATCACCTTTATTTTTTATTACGGCTGAAACTCTTTGGGGCATAGTGTTAACCAAGTTTTGGCAAAATTTGGTGTAAAACAAACCCATATTTCTTGAAGCTTTTGCCTCAGTTCGGTGATTGTACGAGCAGGATGTTGTCGAAGAACCTTTTTCATCTCGTGCCACAAAATTTGCAATAGGTGACAGATCTGGACTGCTAGAAACCCATTTCAAAAGTGGTACGTTATCTTCTTCCATCCATTTTATAGCCTTTTTTGAGGTATGACACGCTGCACCATCTTGCTGAAACACAAAATCTTTGCCGGATGTCAAACGTTCTTCCATTACTGGTGAAAGCGATTCTTCTAAAATTGCCAAATATTTGTTTGTATCCACATTTCCATCAATAAAATGAAGTTTTCCTACTCCTTTTGATGACATACTGCCCGAGACCATAATGGATGCTGGGAATTTCACTTTTCTCTTCAGACAGTCAACATGGAATGCTTCATTTTTTTGCGAATAACTCGACTGCGATTGTCACCAACACAAACTTCGAATCGGGCCTCATCACTTCATTGTATTGCACACCATTGTTGAGGTGTCCATGGTCTATCTTCTTTAGCCCATCTAAGCCGATTTTTCTTTTGCAGTGGAGTTAATAGTGTCTTTTCTTTGGCCTATAAACAAGTTGTGCAACTTAAGGGTTTTTACAAGTGCAAGTGCAAGTGCTAGATCCCAGTTTGTGGGCCTCTCAATGTACCGCGATAAGTCTAACAAAGTTGCAATTCCTGTGTTTGATTTCCCAGAATTAAAAATTTAATTGTCAGTAACCGAATTTTCTCACTAATAACCTTTCCTCTACCCATTTTGAAAACCTTAACTACCCAAAACTATTTTAAACGTATTCTGACAGCTGTGAATAATAAAAACAATTGTCATGGCTTTTATTTTCACAGCCACCTATGCGTTATAGACTTATTTTGCATTGAAATGAAAATACATAGGTTGATACGCTGTAATGGCAACATGTGTTATTTTTATGTTGCAAATTTGATTAGGGAGTGATAAAATTGGTGTTTTCTACTATATATTATCAAAATATTCATTGTTAATATTTTAAAACTATAACACCCTGCTACATATTTATTATTTGTGTTTGATAAGAACAAAAACTAAGATTTCAATAGTTGGGCCAACTGAAGCGGGAAGGGGCTCGTAGAGTGAGGAGGTAATGCGAAGAAAAGTACTTCTTAGCCCAGTTAGTCTAGTTTTCTCCCACCAGCTGGAGTAGCAGATCAAGTAGAACTATGGGTCTGTAGTTGTAAGGTCGGTCTTAGATCGTATTTTTTTTTTTGGAGAACAAATTTCCAATTTTGTGGGAAAGTACATGGGCGACTGCAGGAATTTTTCTTAAGAGGGGCGATCATCGGAAAAAGATAATTTTTGTGAAAATGTACCAAACCCACAGCTTTTTGAAGAGCGAGTGGTAGCAAATTTTTCCAGGTGGGAAAATCCTAAAAATGCTCAAAATTGTTCAATAAATCATGCTAAAAATCTGGAAGAAGTGGAGCAAACTCCGCTGCACGTCTCTTCAGTACAATAGCAGGAATCAGGTTAGAACCAGAAGCTTTGCTGATGTCAAGTGTCAAGAGCCCCCACCTAAAGGCTACTTCCCGCATAAGGTAGGGAACTCTTGCATGGGGAGTCCATGGTGGTGCTGGCAGCAAAGATCTTGGCAAGCACTTCCGCCTTAGCCTTTAAGTCGTTTACAATCGTCACAATTTATTGAAATTGATCTTTTGTTTATTTGATGTATACATAGGTTTCGTTTAGATATATCATTAATTCATGTAAACATTGATTCATTTATTTTCGAGCAGAATATGTATATTTTGCCTCCAAGAAGGGAGTTTTTTGCATGAACGAGGAGTAGCAAGAACCACCCTCTAAAGTACACTCTCCAATACATATGTAGTTTTGCCATTAGTTAGACCTTTATCAAATGCTACGAAAATAGCCTTTTCTGTTTGACATTGACGATTTGAGATAAGAAATAATAATATAATATAATAATAACGTACATTAACCTTGTCCAGAATAAAAACTAACTGGCCGATTTCTCCAGCCGAAATGCAAAGGATTTAAGTGACTGCCATCGCACGGATATAAAATACGATCTTCTCAACACAGGAATGAAACCATTGCGTTAAGTAGGTTGACTCTGCATTTCCCCCATAACGCTGTCATCAGTTATAAAGGGTTGTCCAATAGGGACGCAGGAAAGTAAACGTCAATTTGAAATAGACGCCATCTTTGTTTTCTGTTACCGACATGTCATTTTGTTAGTTGAATGTTTACCATTGATCGCTATGGTGTCGTATTCGATTGAAGACCCCATTAAAGTTATTCAAGAGCACTACAAAAATGGTGCAAAAATAAAAAACACGTTTCGCGCGCTTCGTGAACATTTCGGTCGCAACAACCGCCCAAACGAAACAACCATCGGTCGTCTGGTGCGTAAATTCGAGGCAACAGGTTCTGTGGCAAATCTGCCAGGCTCTGGCCGGCCAAGGAGCGTTCGCACACCGGAAAATATTGCTGTTGTGAAGGAGAGTGTGAGAGACGATCCGAAACAATCAACAACGCGTCGATCCCAAGAATTGGGCATTTCGAGAACCAGTTTGCTCCGCATTTTCCACAAGGATTTGAATGTACACGCCTACAAGATCCAATTGACGCAAGAGCTGCGTCGGGCCGACCATTTTTCGCGCCGAACGTTCTCAGATTGGCTCCTTGAACACCGCCAAATTGATGCCAATTTTTCATCAAAAATCATGTTCAGCGACGAAGCGCATTTCACTTCGAATGGGACGGTAAACAAGCAAAACTGCCGCATCTGGACGAACGAAAATCCCCGTGAGTGTCAAGAGCAGCCGATGCATCCTCAAAAAGTGACTGTGTGGTGTGCATTGTGGTCAAAAGGCATCATCGGACCTTACTTTTCGAAAATGCGGCCGGGGACGCCGTTACCGTCAATTCTGAGCGATATCACGTGATGATAGAGGACTATTTTTTGCCGCAACTTGAAGGAATGGATATGGACGATGTTTATTTAAAACAAGACGGTGCAACATGCCACCCAACCAACGTCGATATCCATCGATTGCTGTCCTTCTTCGGTGATCGCGTGATTTCGCGCAGAGGAAATGTGCCATGGCCACCAGAT